>OU342746.1:449103773-449679112 GCA_910589775.1 Avena eriantha
TTAACCACAGCTAGAGTCATTGCATGTGTGTTCTTTTCAGAAACACATATCACTAGAGTCATTGCATGTGTGGTCTTCTCACAGACCACATATCACCTGTGTCATTGCATGTGTGTTCTTCCCATGAACCACATATGGATCCCACCAGTGTCATTGCATGTGTGTTATTCTCACAAACCACATAAGGATCCACCTGTGGTAATTGCATGTGTGTTCCTCCCATGAACCACACATGGATCCAACGGTGGCATCGCAGGGATCTCCTCTTTTCATGAACCACAGCTAGAGTCATCGCATGCATGCTCTTTCCATGAACCACAGCTAGAGTCATTGCATGTGTGTTCTTCTCACAGACCATATCAAGAACCTCACCCAATGTCATTGCACGTGTGTTCTACTCGGAAACCACACATGGATCCACTGGCATCATTGCATGTCTACTCTTCTCATTAACCGCAGCTAGAGTCATTGCATGTCTTATCTTCTCACAAAGCACATATCACCAAAGTCATTGCATGTGTGTTCTTCCCATGAACATCACATGGATCCACCAGTGTCATTGCATGTGTGTTCTTCTCTCAAACCACACATGGATCCACCCAGTGTCATCGCATGCGTGTTCTTCCCATGAACCACACATGGATCCACCAGTGTCATTGCATGTCTGCTCTTTTCATGAACCACATCTATTGTCTTTGGATGTGTGTTCTGATCATAGATCACATATCACCATTGTCATTGCATGTGTGTTCTTCCCAAAGACTATACATGGATCCACCAGTGTCATTGCTTGTGTGTTCTTCTCACAAACCATATCATGAACCACACCCAGTGTCATTGCATGTGTGTTCTTCTCACAGACCACACATGGATCCACAAGTGTCATTGCATGTGTGTTCTTCTCAAAAACCATATCATGAACCAAACCTAGTGTCATTGCTTGTGCGCTCGTCCCATGAACCACACATGGATCCACCCAGTGTCATCACATGTGTGTTCTTCCCACAGGACACACATGGATCCACCAGTTTCATTGCATGTGTGGTTCTTTTCATGAACCAGAGCTAGAGTCACTTCATGTGTGTTCTTTTCACAAACCACATATCACTAGAGTCATTGCATGTCTGTTCTTCCCACAGACCACATATCACCTGTGTCATTGCATGTGTGTTCTTCCCATGAACAACACATGGATCCACCAGTGTCATTGCATGTGTGTTATTCTCACAAACCACGTAAGAATCCACCGGTGTAATTGCATGTGTGTTCCTCTGATGAACCACACATGGATCCACCGGTGGCATCACATGTCTACTCTTTTCATGAACCACAACTAGAGTCATCGCATGCGTGCTCTTTTCATGAACCACAACTAGAGTCATTGCATGTGTGTTCTTCTCACAGACCATATCATGAACCACACCCAGTGTCATTGCATGTTTGTTCTTCTCACAAACCACACATGGATCCACCGGCGTCATTGCATGTCTGCTCTTCTCATTAACCGCAGTAGAGTCATTGCATGTCTTATCTCCTCACAAACAACATATCACTAGAGTCATTGCATGTGTGTTCTTCCCATGAACCTCACATGGATCCACCAGTGCCATTGCATGTGTGTTCTTCTCTCAAACCACACATCGATCCACCCAGTGTCATCGCATGCGTGTTCTTCCCATGAACAACACATGGATCCACCAGTGTCATTGCATGTCTGCTCTTTTCATGAACCACAACTATTGTCTTTGGATGTGTGTTCTTCTCACAGATCACATATCACCATTGTCATTGCATGTGTGTTCTTCCCAAAGACCACACATGGATCCACCAGTGTCATTGCATGTGTGATCTTCTCACGAACCATATCATGAACCACACCCAGTGTCATTGCATGTGTGTTCATCTCACATACCACACATGGATCCACCAGTGTCATTGCATGTGTGTTCTTCTCACAAACCATATCATGAACCACACCCAGTGTCATTGCATGTGCGTTGTTCCCATGAACCACACATGGATCCACCCAGTGTCATCGCATGTGTGTTCTTCCCACAAGACACACATGGATCCACCAGTGTCACTGCATGTGTGGTTCTTTTCATGAACCACAACTAGAGTCATTGCATGTGTGTTCTTTTCACAAACCACATATCACCAGATACATTGCATGTGTGTTCTTCTCACAGACCACATATCACCTGTGTCATTGCATGTGTGTTGTTACCATGAACCACACATGGATCCACCAGTGTCATTGCATGTGTGTTGTTCTTACAAACCACGTAAGGATCCACCGGTGTAATTGCATGTGTGTTCCTCCCATGAACCACACATGGACCCACCGGTGGCATCGCATGTCTGCTCTTTTCATGAACCACAGCTAGAGGCATCGCATGCGTGCTCTTTTCATGAACCAGACCTAGAGTCATTGCATGTGTGTTCTTCTCACAGACCATATCATGAACCACACCCTATGTCATTGCATGTGTGTTCTTCTCACAAATCACACATGGATCCACCGGTGTCATTGCATGTCTTATCTTCTCATTAACCACAGCTAGAGTCATTTCATGTCTGTTCTTCTCACAAACCACATATCACCAGATTCATTGCATGTGTGTTCTTCCCATGAACCTCACATGGATCCACTAGTGTCATTGCATGTGTGTTCTTCTCACAAACCACACATGGATCCACCCAGTGTCATCGCATGTGTGTTCTTCCCATGAAGCACACATGAATCCACTAGTGTCATTGCATGTCTGCTCTTTTCATGAACCACACCTTGAGTCATTGGATGTGTGTTCTTCTCACTGACCACATATCACCAATGTCATTGCATGTGTGTTCTTCCCAAAGACCACACATGGATCCACTAGTGTCATTGCATGTGGGTTCTTCTCACAAACCATATCTGAACCACACCCAGTGTCATTGAATGTGTGTTCTTCTCATAGACTACACATGGATCCACCAGTGTCATTGCATGTGTTATCTTCTCACAAACCATATCATGAACCACACCCAGTGTCAATGCATGTGTGTTCTTCCTATGAACCACACATGGATACACCAGTGTCATTGCATGTGTGTTCTTCCCACAGGACACACTTGGATCCACCAATGTCATTGCATGTGTGTTCTTCCCATGAACCACACATGGATCCACCAGTGTCATTGCATGTGTGCTCTTTTCATGAACCACAGCTAGAGTCATTGGATGTGTGTTCTTCTTACATACCACATATCACAAGTGTCATTGCATGTGTGTTCTTCCCAAAGACCACACATAGATCCACTAGTGTCATTGCATGTGTGTTCTTCTCACAAACCATATCATGAACCACACCCAGTGTCATTGCATGTGTGTTCTTCTCACATACCCCACATGGATCCACCAGTGTCATTGCATGTGTGTTCTTCTCACAAACCATATCATGAACCACACCCAGTGTCATTGCATGTGCGTTCTTCCCATGAAGCACACATGGATCCACCCAGTGTCATCGCATGTGTGTTCTTCCCACAAGACACACATGGATCCACCAGTGTCACTGCATGTGTGGTTCTTTTGATGAACCACAACTAGAGTCATTGCATGTGTGTTCTTTTCACAAACCACATATCACCGGAGTCATTGCATGTGTGTTCTTCTCACAGACCACATACCACCTGTGTCATTGCATGTGTGTTCTTCCCATGAACCACACATGGATCCACCAGTGTCATTGCATGTGTGTTATTCTCACAAACCACGTAAGGATCCACCGGTGTAATTGCATGTGTGTTCCTCCCATGAACCACACATGGATCCACCGGTGGCATCGCATGTCTGCTCTTTTCGTGAACCACAGCTAGAGGCATCGCATGCGTGCTCTTTTCATGAACCAGAGCTAGAGTCATTGCATGTGTGTTCTTCTCACAGACCATATCATGAACCACACCCTGTGTCATTGAATGTGTGTTCTTCTCACAAATCACACATGGATCCACCGGTGTCATTGCATGTCTTCTCTTCTCATTAAGCACAGCTAGAGTCATTTCATGTCTGTTCTTCTCACAAACCACATATCACCAGATTCATTGCATGTGTGTTCTTCCCAAGAACCTCACATGGATCCACTAGTGTCATTGCATGTGTGTTCTTCTCATGAACCACACCTAGTGTCATTGCATGTGTGTTCTTCCCATGAACCACACATGGATCCACCAGTGCCATTGCATGTCTGCTCTTTTCATGAACCATAGCTAGAGTCATTTCATGTGTGTTCTTCTCACAAACCACATATCACCAGTGTCTATGCATATGTGTTCTTCCCATGAACCACACATGGATCCACCAGTGTCATTGCATGTGTGTTCTTCCCACAGACCACACATGGATCCATCGGTGTCATTCCATGTCTGCTCGTCTCATTAACCACAGCTAGAGTCATTGCATGTATGTTCTTTTCACAAACCACATATCACTAGAGTCATTGCATGTGTGTTCTTCCCATGAACCACACCCAGTGTCATTGCATGTGTGTTCTTCTCATTAACCCCACATGGACCCACCGGTGTCATTGCATGTCTGCTCTTTTCATTAACCACAGCTAGTGTCATTGCATGTGTGTTCTTCTCACAAACCATATCATGAACCACACCCAGTGTCATTGCACGTGTGTTCTTCTCATGAACCACACATGGATCCACCAGTGTCATTGCATGTGTGTTCTTCCCACAGACCACACATGGATCCACCAGTGTCATTGCATGTGTGTTCTTCTCAGAGACCACGCATGGATCCACCAGGGTCATTGCATGTGTGTTCTTCTCACAAACCATATTATCAACCACACCTAGTGTCATTGCATGTTTGTTCTTCCCATGAACCACGCATGGATCCAGCATTGTCATTGCATGTGTGTTATTCCCATGAACCACACATGGATCCACCAGTGTCATTGCATGTCTGCTCTTTTCATGAACCACATATCACCAGTGTCATTGCATGTGTGTTCTTCCCAAAGACCACACATGGATCCACCAGTGTCATTGCATGTGTGTTCTTCTCACAAACCATATCATGAACCACACCCAGAGTCATTGTATGTGTGTTCTTCTCACAGACCATATCATGAACCACACCCAGTGTCATTGCATGTGTGTTCTTCCCATGAACCACACATGGATCCAACGGTGTTATTGCATGTCTGCTCTTTTCATGTACCACATCTAGAGTCATTGCATGTGTGTTCTTCTCACAAACCACATATCACCAGAGTCATTGCATGTGTGTTCTTCCCACAAACCACATATCACCGGTGTCATTGCATGTCTGCTCTTCTCATTAACGACAGCTAGATCCACCCGTGTCATTGGATGCATGTTCTTTTCATAAACCGCATATGGATACTAATTAACCTTAGGAGAGCCATAACCTTAGCATTAGACCGAGTCTTCTAGAAGGCACGCCCTAACACAGTTGTTCTCGTGAGATCGATCCGCGAGTAGTCTGTTCCGCGGCATGATTGGCCACGCTTGCTCTGGACAAACTGGCAACACCCGGGGCTCCCCTGTTGCGAGTGTCACGACTCACGAGTTGAGCGGGCCATATCCTAGTGTCACGTCCCCATTACTTCTCTTCCTCCCCGTACTTCTCTTCCTTCCCCTCGAAGCCACATTCCCCACTTCACTTCCATCCTGCCATAGCCGCAAGCCGACGGCGCGGTCATCCCAATCCCCTCTCCGAGAGCCACCCCCCTCCCCTCTCGCCATCGGTTCAAGGGGAGACGACGAGGAAACGTGTCGTGACAACAAGGACGGTGACGACGAGGAAACGCGTCGTGATTTCGATGTGAGTCGTCTCATCTCTATCTCTATCATCCGTGGCCAATTGTCTATCTTTTGAGCCAGATCTACTCTGTTTACTCATGCGCGTATGATGTGTTAGGCCAACCAGACGATGTATGACGCCAACTATCACGGTTTAGCGGATGAAGACAGTCATCTGCTATGTAAACATGGATATGTGCCTGCTAAATTTGTAGCGTTCGAAGGACGAAACGCAGGCAGGAGGTTTCTACGGTGTCAAGGACATCGTGCAATGATGCGAGGCGGAAGTTGCGGTGTTGTCAAATGGGTAGATCCAGAGTGGCCCAAATCGATGCAAAAAACGCTGGATAAACTATGGGAAATGACTGTTGAGTTGAAAGAATCCGCATTCAGCTCACTTCTTGACAGTGTTGAGATGAAGCTATGGGAACCAGTTGACACGACCAAGCATAATTGAGATCTCATGGGGGTGGAAGACAAGGTTAGCAAAGTCAAGAAGGAGAGGGACGCGGCGTTGGCCCTGAAGGCTAAAGTAGAGCAAGAACTGACTCAAGCAAGGAAGGATCTTCACTAGGCCAAAGTCCTACAGTTCACAACTACGAGTATTGACAAGTGCATGAGGAAAGATGAAGAGAAACAATTGAAGTTGTGCAAGGAAGATGGTAAAAGGAAGGAGCAGACGATTCGATCCTTGCTGTCGCAGGAAGATGCGCATAGCGCTAAGATTAGGAAGATCAAGGAGATGTGTGTTAACTAGTTCTATTTAGCTTAAGCCCCGTGCCCTTTTTAAGTTGTAATAGTTGTACTTGTTGACCTAGCGGTCTGAACTATTGGCCCTGGAGTCTTGGGAGTAAAAAAATTGGTCGCCCGTTAATCTGTCTTAACGCTGCATTACTTCCTTTTGTCTGACCAATGCCCCTTGGATATTCCGCCCGTCGCTTCGTCGTCCTCGTGAACAAATAGGAGGCGCCACAGCTCGTCGCTTCGTCGCCCATCCCCTCACCCTCTCCAATCTCCACCGCGTTGTCCACCCCCTCGCTCCCTCTCCAATCTCCACCGTGCCCCCATGGAGATGCCCTTGCTGAACTTCTATGAGGCGGTGATGTTCTCGCACTTCGACATCCTCGTGCCGCCGGCCGCGACGGTGCCCCACGGATGGCGCATCAGCTATGCGGGGGTGCCGGTGGCTCCGCTCCTCTTCCCCGAAGGAGTCGTGATGGAGAGCGAAATCGCGGCGCGTCGCCGCCAGATGCCCACATGGAAGAGGGCGCTGCCCCGGTATGCGGCGGCCAGCCCGTACTGGCCGGCGCTGTTCAAGAAGGAGCGGAAGGCCAAGATTGGCAACCGCATCGTTTACGGGCACGTGGTGCACCGGGATATCCGCAAACGAGAAGGGCGGGAGAGGTTCTAGTCCGTCCCTGGACGGACCCACCGTCATCGCCGCCGCTCACCACGAAGAGGTGCTCCGTCTCGCGTACAATGCGGAAATCATGGAGGTTCAGTCCGACGAAGACGAGGAAGCCGGTGGCTCGGAGGACAATGGCAGCGGAGGTGAAATTGTTGCCTAGTTGGTTGAATTAATGTAGGATGTGAAATCGCACCTTTGTTTAGAAGAATTTGTGGTTGAATTAATGAAATGCCTCGATTTAGATCTCTGTCTCAATTAATTTGTGGAAGACTTTGTGATTTAGATCAATTTCTGCCTCGATTTAGATCTCTGTCCCGGATTGGGAACGTGACCGTGGACCAAAGACCCCTTTTCTACTAGTGTATTCTGACATTGTTGGTTTGTTTAAACGTAATCTACGTGGATTTGGCCACATGCAAATGGCACAACCACAATTTATAAAGTGGAAGCACGTACACCCGGTTACTGGAGATCCGGGAGCTTCGCCAGATGCAGGGGATGCAGGAGCAGAGAGGCGCTGAGATAGACGGGCTCAAGATTAGGCCAGAAAGTGGTACCCATATCCTCCTCATCTGGGCATTATCGGTGAGAACATTGCTGTTTATGTTGCCACGTCGTTGTGCAGCGTCTGAAATAAGTTGCTGCTTCGTGGAGTGTGGTAGCTTAAATAATTTATTTCTGCGCCACTTACATTTCGTCGTATTTGGAGACCTCCTGCCCCTCAGCAATCGTGGAACCGGTGGATCCTTGTTTTCAGATAGCAGTGGCACAATCACAATTTCGGATTCAACTATTGACTCGGGCATTTCCAAACCCTAAGTCGCGCTACATTTTACTCAGAGAACGTGGGTAGATTGTTTCGCCCAGCAACGTGCCACACACAGAGCTCCAGAATTTAACAGAATTACATATATAGGTTCAAGTTCAACACACTACTATGCATCTTCATTGCCAGCAGCCTTCTTCCACAGCCTGGGTGCCAAGCCTTCACGTCCAATGGCTTCTTCATTTCCTTCCTTCTTCCTCTTCCTCGGTGCCAATTTTCTTAGCTTCACGTACTCTGCATCGTCGGGACAATGGGCACCAGAATCGTGTCCAGCATCATCTTTCCACTTGTTTTTAATTTCTTTGGGCAACAAAATGACTGACTCGGCAGTAATGTTTCTAACCTTGGGGCGCTTCCTGTCAAAGAAACAAGACTCTTGCATAACTGCCAAATATCTTCAGAGTAAATAAAACAAAAAATACAATTCAGCACAAACATGCGAACCCCAAGTGACCTTTGCTTACCAGGAGCTAATTGCGTTCGAGCAACCACCCTGTCCAAGAATAGAAGGGCGACTCCCAGTTGCAGCAGCTTCCACATCCAGTACATCACAATTCAGCTCAAACATGCAATCCGAAGCATACCTTTTCATCAACCCAATTAGCTGACTGTCACATGATATAGGAACATGGATGCAATGTTCATCCATGAAGCTGAACTTTGTAGTCTGCGTCGGCCATACTTCAACATGATTACGCAGAGCAGCAACCATACAAGATATAGTCCAGATCTGCGTAGGCGCTTCTTCCATCGTGAAACAATGGCTTCCATACCACTTACCCTTGGAGTCGTACCTATAAAGGACTACTGTAACCAGGTAAGGGGGGTCCGTGCAGATCCCACTTGACAGAAAATTGTGGACAAAATATGTTTGTCAGCGTTGGGCTAATGAACAATTTGAGGTTCAGTAGCCAGCTAGCAGTTGTAATTAGTGCGAATAGCAAAGAGAAGGGTAGCTCACCCGCTGGTAGGCAGAACTTCTTCTTCCTTGATAGTAGGATCTGCCATCCTCCGAACTGCCCGGCTCGTCGACGACGGAGGCAGGCTAGATCCTCGCAACAGCGGCTACGGTTTGCGCCATTGGAGTTCGGTATCAGCGACTGGGCGCATCAACTAGGAGCAGCAACTTGGCCCCGGAAGTCAAATGTCCGAAGGGATCGTCCTGCCTAGAGGGTGGATTCCGACACTGCCGGTGCTAGGGGAAAGTTGGGAATGGATTTGTGAAATTGGTCAACGCATCCAATCCACTTAGCTGCTCGATTTGCCTAAGAGGTTGCCGCATTGGCGCCCGCGTCACGGACAGATAACCGGCATGTGGGTCCCGACCGTCTACTTCACGGGGCGGTTTAACGAAATGTTTGTATTTGACGGGGTGAAATGAGTTTGCCTCGAAATGGCCCCTCTCAGTAGTTGGCGGCCCAACTTTTCAAAACGCAGTAATTTCAGGCAACTAAGGTACCGCCATGTGCTGGCCTGCCAACTTTGGTACTGCAGACGAACAAGCCCCCAGGGTAGTGGAGAGCGGCTACGAAACTTCATGCTACGATTTTCATAGATCGCACACACTATCCCGGAGGCTGAGGATGCCGCCATTATTGGAATGTTCACCATGAATGTGTGTGACAGTAAAATGCACGAACAACTTAACATGCATCCCATCAAGAGCATACATGAGTTGTTGGTGTTGGCTGACCTTCGCTCCTTGGCAGAGGAAGGAAGCCTCGTGCCTGAGGATGCTGCCCGGGAGGCTTCTAAAGCGGTGTACCCGAGAAGCACTGCTACAAAGAAGAGTGGCTCGCGTAAGCGGGTCATTCGACAGGCTTTGGCTATGGAGCCTAGTGCTCCCACCGGGTTGAGAAGAAAAACAAACCGGATGAAGAAGTGGCGGCTGCCAAGCCCACCACAGGGAAGTGGTGCCCTATGCACGAGTCCGATGAGCATGACGCTCAGAACTGCCCCTCCATCCTCGGTTACGCCGAGGGATAGAAGAGGCGCATCGCTGAGCAGGCTGCTAAAATGGTACCCTCGAGAACTATTACCGCTGCAACAACGCTGGTCATCATGCAAAGTATGATTACGACATTCCGACACACCATTACGTTGTGGTGTTCCGGCAGGCGTGAGTTGTGAAACTATTCCACACTCATTCATGTGTGTGCTAAACTTGTAACTTAGATACTCTCCTCCACGGTCAGACCTTAGAAATTTGATCTTTCTATTACGATGATTTTTCACTTCATTCTGAAATTCCTTGAACTTTTCAAAAGTTTCAGACTTGTGTTTCATCAAATAGATATACCCGTATCTACTCAAATCATCCGTGAAAGTAACAAAATAACGATATCCACCTCGCGCTGACACACTCATTGGTCCACACACATCAGTATGTATGATTTCTAATAAATCTATCGCCCGTTCCATTGAACCGGAAAACGGCGTTCTAGTCATCTTTCCCATAAGGCATGGCTCACATGTATCAAATGATTCAAAATAAAGTGATTCCAAAAGTCAATCAGGATGGAGTTTCTTCACGCGTTTAACACCAATATGACCTAGACGGCAGTGCCACATATATGCAGATATATCATCATCAAGTTTAATCTTTTTAGCATTAACATTATGAATGTGCGTAATATTACTATGGAGATCCATCAGAAATAAACCATTCAACACAGGTGCATGACCATAAAAGATATGATTCTTATAAATCGAACAACCATTGTTTTCAGATTTAAAGGAATAACCACTTTGCATCAAACACGATCCGGATACAATGTTCATGCTCAGTGCAGGCACCAAATAACAATTATTTAGGTTTATAACTAATCCCGATGGCATATGGAGAGGTAGCGTCCCAACGGCGATCACATCAACTTTTGATCCATTGCCGACCCACATCCTGACCTCATCCCTTTCTAGTTGTCGCTTGTTCCGTAGCCCCTGAATCGAGTTACATATATTAGCAACCGATCCCGTACCAAATACCTAGGTGCTACTGTGAGTACTAGTCAAGTACACATCAATAACATGTATATCATATATACCTTCGTTTGCCTTGCCGAACTTCTTGTCCGCCAAATACTTGGGGCAGTTGCGCTTCCAATGGCCAGTCCCCTTGCAATAGTAACACTCGGTGTCAGACTTAGGGCCAGCTCGGGGTTTCTTTTCAGGCGTGGCAACAGACTTGCCACCCTTCTTTCCCTTGTGCTTGCCTTTCTTGTCCTTCTTGAAATCGGTGGTCCTATTGATCATCAACACTTGATGTTCTTTGCTAATCTGCACTACTGCAGTCTTAAGCATTGATAGAAGCTCGGGAAGAGACTTCTTCATGCCCTGCATATTATAGTTCATCATGAAGCTCTTGTAGCTAGGTGGCAGAGATTGGAGAACATGATGTATGCCTAAGTCAATGGGAATCGTTATTCCCAAGGACACAAGCTTATCGGCGTACCCAGACATTTTGAGTACGTGCTCACTAACGGAGCTGTTTTCCTCCATAATGCAGCTAAAGAACTTTTCTATAGCATTATAACTCTCTACGGCAGCATGGGTATCGAAAATCATTTTGAATTCTCCCATGGTATCAAAGGCATTGCCATTTTCGAAACTCTTTCGAAGTTCTGGATCTAGCCCATACAATATGCCGCAATGAACTAAGTTGTGGTCCTCCTAACGAGTCACATAGACATTCTTTTCTTCGTTAGGGGCATCAGGAGCTGGTGGGGAGCCTAGCGGAACATCTAGCACATATTCCTTTTGTGCAGCTGTGAGGAGAATCCTCAAATTCATAGCCCAGTTGGTGAAGTTGCTACCATTCGCAGCAAGTTTCTCTTTCTCCATGAACACATTGAAATTAAAAGCAGGTGGTGCCATCTACAAAAGAATTTGTAAAGTTTATTTAGACTAAGTTTATGATAGATTGAGTTCAACTAATCCAAATTACTAATGAACTCCCACTCAAAAACGACATCCCTCGTGTCCTTTTGGTGATTACATGAACCAAATCCACTACACCAAGTCCGATCATCACGTGAGTCGGTGTAGCTTCAAAGGCGAGCATCTATATGGGCATCATATCAACTATATGACTCATGCTTAACCTTTTGGTCCGTGTTCCGAGGCCATGTCTGTACATGCTAGGCTCGCCAAGTAAGAACCTTAGTATTCGCGTGTGTAAAACTGTCTTACACCCGTTCCTATTAAAGCGTAGATTCGAGTACACCCGATCATCACATGATGTCTCGAAACACGATCCACAGAACGGTGCATACTTAAGGAAGAACACATTTTTATCTTGATATCTAAATGAGGGATCATCTTACAATGCTACCATAAGCGCCAAACTAGCAGTATAAGATGCTAACATCTAATGTGTAAAGTGAGATGATATGGTCCATGCATTTGATCTCCATCACTTGCATCGTGGTATGATCTCTATCATTCCTTTGTGTGTAAGGCCAAGGTCTATGGAACTTACACGTTGAGTGTGTTGTAAGAGTATCTATCATACATCTACTTACACCAATACCATATCAATACACTAGCCCAGCAACGATCTAAACTAGACGCCTCTAGTTTATAAATTGCAAGTTTTACGTGGCTTAGGGCTTTCGGAGATAGAACCGCTCTCACCTACGAACATGAACCACAACGAGGATAACTAAGTTATTAGCAACTTGTTGTAAATCAGATATTGACTATAGTAGGAGAGACAGACACCCGCCAGCCACTTATGCAAAACAAGTTGCATGTCAGTCGTGGAACCGGTCTCATGTACGATGAGATGTAAGGTTGCTCCGGGCCGCTTCATCCCACTATGCCACCAATATCCAAAATACATAGAAGATGCAATAAAATGATCATCATCGCCCACATATAAACATATGTGTACTACCCTTGCAAAGCACCTACGCATAGATCAGGCTCTGATACCACTGTTGGGTCCGCAGCATAGAAAACAAAAAAATTCCTACGGTGTGAACTACACGCCAAGATCTATCTACTAGGTACAAAGCAACGGGTGGACATACCTCCAACGAGAACTTACCCTTGAAGACAATGAGTTTTGTTAACGAGTAGGAACTCGTGGTTGATGTAGTCGTACACTTGCCGATCTCAAGATCGTGAGGAAGTCCGAGCGCCGCAACTCAGCAGCGCATCCATACACGCACACACGTTCAAGCCACAGGACAACCTCCACCTCCTCGCTCCAGCGATCCAGCGGAAGCAACAACTCCTTCTAGACGAAATGCCACCGGGAACATGTATCTCGCTAATCCGAGACCATGGGGGAATAATTCTAGAGGGGGAGAGAGATCCTTCACAAGGAGGTGTGAGGATGAAGGAGGGAATGGGTGGCCTTTTATAGGAGGAGGGGGTACCCCTTCTCTCCATGGCCGGTGCATGGGGGGCGACCCCTCACCTCCCCCATTCATGTGGTGGTAACCCCTCCACATTAAAATGCCTCTTCACATTCCCTTTTAAAGTCTCCACTTTAAATGCATTAAAATTCTCCAAGTTTAATGCTCTCTCATTTAATAAAACCCTTTTATTAAATTTATTCAGAATTTTGTTAATTACTTTAATTAACAAACATTCACATGTAGCCCCTTGCAATATTTCAATATCACATGCATAAGCACTTTCTACAATTTCACCCGAAACAATTTCCGGTTTCTATTGAACCAATTCCTCTGCTTTGCAATTCTTTCGTCTGAAACATATGTGCTCCAAAATGGTGTCCGGTAACCCTTAAGTGTGTCACCCTACGGTTCGTGAATAATGCAGACATGATCGAGACCCTTCTCCGATCAATAATCAGCAGCGGGACCTGGAGATCCGTACTGACTCCTACACATTCAACGATGACTTCTGTGATCGTGAGAACCTTTAAGCCTTGTAACTAAATCCCTTTGTCCCTCGATATATTGCATGTCCGAGATTCCATCATCGGTATCCAAATACCTAGTTTGATCTCGTTACCGACATGCACTCTTTTCTCGTTCCCGTGATATAACATTCTAGTGATCACATCACTTGCTTGCAAGCTATCTCAATGTCATATCATCGAGAGGGCCCAGAGTATATCTATCCGTCATCAGGATTGAAAAATTCCACTCTTGATCCATGAGCCTCAATATAACACCTTTGTAGTACTGAACCCATCTTTATAGTCACCCTGTTACGGTGTGACGTTTGATGTTATCAAGATACTCTTCAGGTGTTAGCAATTAACATGATCTCATGGTCTAAGGATAAAGATTACTTCGTATGATGTTATAGCAATATAAACATAATGACTTGATCGTAATGTTATACTTCGGATGAATCTTCATCACATCATTCCACCAGTGGTGTGACCTTGTTATTAACAACATCCAATATCCATGATCCGGAAACCTTGATCATCTTGTTAATCAACAAGCTAGTCTATAAGAGAGGCATAACTAGGAACCCTTTTTGTTTATTAAACACACATGTATTGATGATTCAGATCAATACAATTCTAGCATGTAAAATAAACCTCTATCATATATAAGGAATACATAATAACAACTTTATTATTGCCTCTCAGGGCATATTCCCTTCAAGGTTCCCCCGGCAAATGAAAGCCTGGGCATATGCGTGGTGCTCCCGGCAAACCTTAAAAGCCTGGGAGTGGGCGTGGTACTCCCGGCAAAACCTTAAATCCCTGGTGTGAGTGGAGGTTTCCCCGGTAAATGAAAGCCTGGGAGCGTGCGTGGTGCTCCTGGCAAACCCTAAAGCCCGGGAGTGAGTAGTACTCAGGGCAAATGCGATGGATACTAGCATATATGGCCTAGCCCACCTTTGTGTAAACTGCTTGTAACCCAGGGGCTGCCCCTGTTTTAGAATGGATATCCATTGCTCTCGTTCTTCCGCCCGTTATCATTTGTGGAGCCTTTTTAGGATTTTGCATTCCTTTGGATTTTCTCGGGGTCGAACGTGGGTAACGAGACTATCAGGCTAGGAAACATCGTACTCTCATGATCCGCTATAAGGTATGAGCGCTGTGCTCTAGGCAGTTCCGATGAGCACTTAATCGCGAAGACACACCTCCCACGTCAGGCCTCCAAGTTGGCAACACCGTGCGCCCTGATCAAGTGCACGACACATTGTTTTAAACCTGAGGCATGGGTAAGATGCCGTAAGGTGTGTTCATCGTGTTTCAGGATGATTAGCGGATGGATAAGCAAGATGAGGCTAGGGAAAGGTCTCGCAAAGGCGAAAGCCTTACCACCGGATAGGAGCAACCACACAGCTTCCAAAGGAAGTTGGCCCCGCAAGAACATCATGAAACAATCGCAAGGCTAGATCTAAAGGAGCAAGGTGCCTGAGATGATGAACGATGCCCCCACGAGCCCCGCGGAGACACCAGGGCGGCAACAGACATACAAACCAAGGGCAGCAGACAAGGAAAAGAGCGAATAACACGAGGCAAAGGTAAATACACTAATGGTAGCCAATTGGCATTACATTTGAAAAATGTAAAAGCAGCAACCATCGCATAGAAGATGCTTGATAGAAGGGTAGTTGTGGCAACGCATGGTGTCATCAAAGACCTTTACTACGAGCCGTTCCCCATCGAGGTAGTGGAATTTCAGCACGTGGTTGGCCCGTTGCTTATACCAGTCTGCAAATGAAGGCCACCCCTTGCTCAGGAACATCCGGACCTCTTCATCTATATCCATCCGAAGATCCTAGATGGGTTGGGCCCCGGTGGTCCCACACAACTCTACATTGCGTGTGTGAATACCATTCAAGTCCTCGACCATGGAATGGGGAAGCACCAACCACTTCTTGAACCCTGTTCCTAGGATGACGAATGACTCGAAGCCCACTAAATCCGCCATATATTCCTCCTAGGGCTAAGATGGAGAGACTAAGGGAGTCGAACGGGGGAGTAAGAGTTGTTCGCTGCAACCCTAGAGAGGTGGCCTGCGTCCTTGCCTCGGAGGATCGTTGCCACCTGAGCTGCCCGACGCCATCAGGGAGTTGGAAGGGAAGTGGAGAGTGAGCCACAACCTCGTGCCTTCCCTCCCTTTTATAAACAATAAGAGGGGGAACGGTTGCTTCCCGCCTCACCAGCTCACGGGAGTGCAACGATCGCGCCCTACCAAAGTTATTTTGCTGGAATCAAAGAAGGGGTAGTCAATGCGGGCCTCCGTAGAAGCCAAGGCGTGGCTCGGCAGTCCCGTAGCCACTTGACTGTGCATGCACACGCACATCAGCTCAGCGGGATGGAAAAGTGTGCTGCCTAGTCTTGTCGCGCTTCCTGTGACGTGGACTAGGCCCATGCGCTATTGAAGGGCGAAGCCCGACAACAACCTCTTCGTCAAACCACGATCTGCATTGCAAATTGTCGGCCCTAGCCTAGGGGATTCTGTCGGAATAATGGGATCGGGGGTCCCTCGCATTGCGCCTTAGCGCGTGGGCCAGGACCCACTCGTCAGCGACCTAGCAGACGTCTGGCTTGGTCGTCAAGGGCGTCACAAGGATGCGAACACTGTGTGCTCGGAGTAGGTATGTTTTTTTTCATAATAATTCTATGGAGACTAAGTGTCAGCTATGCTGTAGGTGCCTATGGGTGAGACGCACGCTACAAGACATGTCTCTATTCACCAGCCAGGCGCGAACAAGGAGGAAAGGACAATGGCGAGCACAAGGAAGTCATGTCCGTCCTTCTAGGGGCCACCCGAAAGGAGGGTGAGGGCACTTTTGCAAGCTGCAAGGACTAGGAGCAGCCTCCACCGAGCCCCGGAAGGACCACAAAAGCACCCCTCCTGGGTCAGGCGCGACCCGGGTACCAGAGTCAACTGTACTTGACAGGGCATGTCATGCCCAATCTTGGGAACTGGCGATGCATCAACATTGTTGGACATCATCATGGTGCTTCAGTCCACTGTAGCGCACCATTGACCGAAGTGACAGCTCAGAGCCTGAATTATCACTCGGCCATCGAGTGCACCTGTGCACCGCTCCTAGCCATCCATTGGCCATAGGCGCTGCCCTTCTGCCGGAATATAGTGTGGCACCCTACGATTGAGCCCGGGAATGCCCCGGATGATGCTCCATGCCGGCTCTGTGGTGACCCCTTGGTGTATAAAAGGAGGTGCCTGGCCATGAGAGAAAGTGGGGTTCGAAAGGTTGAAAAGGCTAGAGGGAGATAGAATAGAAAGGGTAAGCCTGGAGAGTGTAGAAGCTAGAGAGAAAACGTCTCTCGGGCACCGTAGATATCATCTCTTTGTACCTCGATCCACCCCAGATAATGCACCAAAGTAGGATGTAGTGTTGTTAGTCAAAGGGCGGCCCGAACCTGGGTAAAAATGCTTGTGTGTGCTCTGTGTGTGTCGTACACTCGTATCAGCAGGTTCCTTCACCGATGTTGAGGGAGGAATGCCTTCATGCCGACTACCAAACAAATAGGGGGTGTCCAACATTCCTGATGTCAGCGTAGGTGAGACACGACAGGGGAGCAAGTCACAAGGCTTCATCAAGTGCATGCGAGCAAGAGAAATTAAGAAATATGTTCCATCTTGAGGAGGACATGATCGGCTACATCATGCTCAAGTGGATTGCTAAAGTCAAAGGTATGATCTTGATATGTTTCCCTTTTACTGGTCTCATGTTGGGAGACCGGGTTTAGGATAGATAGCCGTACGATCAAGATGGGTTCTCGAGTGAGTAACTCGATCGTATCTTTCAGACAGAGCTCAAACCTTTGCATACTTAGCATCATCGTTTTTGGTTGTTATTTGGATCATATCCATGTGAGGTTCTAGGAGCATGTTGTAATATTCATAACAAGCTCTAGTTCATCAAAAACAGATTTCCCTTGTATATCCTATTGTGTTTTTGATCTTGGAGGTTTTTCCGGCTCCTCACCAAGGGAGGTATCTCACATAACAATTCTTGATATTTCCCTCCTTGGTGGTATCTAATATTTCCAATTATACATGTCGTTATCTCTCCAACAAAATTGGGTTCATCCAATTCGGAGTTCGGTTGCTCGAGTTACTGCATTTGTTATTGTTGCCTGCGCTATCTGTACTGACCAGTAGTATTAGACTTTATGTCCGGTACTACCTCTTGGCACTGGTAGTACCACCGGCAGTATCGGACGAGTCAGATCCCAACTACATGCTGAGGCTCCTCCTCTGGCCCGGTTGGTACCACCTGCCCAGCACTACCGCAGCTTCCGGTAGTACTGCTCCATCTCCGGTAGTACCAGTAGTACTGGATCATGCAGTGTGTCTACCATTAGCATCCGAGCTATTTTCTTCTTGACTCATTTTTGCCCAGTACCTCTTCCGGTACTAGTCCAGTAGTACCGGTTATTTCCGGTAATATCGCTGCTAGATATGGTACTACGGGTCATCGCAACTGTCCAACGGGAAGATAACGCCCCCCTATAAAAGGGGGCCTTCTTCTCAATTGTACTAAATGCTTTTGAGATCTTTGCCCCCTCCATTATTGATTCTCTTAATCTTGCTTCCTCCTTCTCCCTCCCATGATTCTTGCATCTATTTGAAGGAAAAGAGAGAGGAGATCCAGATCTACAATCTCACCAATCCATCTCTCCTCCGAGTGAGGGAAACATATTGGGATCTAGATCTTGAAGACTTTTGTGGTTTTCCTCTAGTGTTTTTCCTCTCTTAGTCCCCCAATAGTTTTTGTAGCTTTGGTGGAACTTGGGAGTGAAGGACTTTCCATTGCATTAGGTGCATCGGTTTGAGTTCTCCTCGGAGGATTTGGTTGGTGAAATCAAGAAGCTTGTTAGTCGTGGGTTCTTGGAACCCTAGATGGTGTTATCGTCTTTGTGATGAGTTATCGAAGCCTCCAATTAAGTTATGGAGATCTCCCCAAGTTAGTGCCCTTGGTGGTGTTTATTGGGATCCTCCAATTAAGTTGTGGAGATTGCCCCAATCTTGTACGGGTTTGGTGACCGCCCTCAAGTGTCCCATAGTGGATCGGGTGCTTACCGTGTGGCGGGTACTGGTAGAATAGGGTGAGGCCCCTCGTGGCATTGGTGGTCTTAGTACTGCCCACCCCTCCAATGGTACGTACTACCTTGAAGGGAGGAACTCGGTAAAACATCATCGTCCCCGCGTGCCTCAGTTATCTCTATACCCGAGCCCTTACTTATGCACTTTACATTGTAATAGCCGTCATGAATGAACTATTCTCTCTTACTATCACTTCGTTTCTTGTCTTTCTTAGCATAAGTTGTTGGTGCACATAGGTGAACCATATTATATATAGGATTTCGTGCTTAACAAATGAAAATGCTAGTTTTATTCCGCCTTTGTTAAGCCCATCTCGTAAAACTGTTTAACTGCCTATTCACCCCCTTCTAGGCGGCATCCGTCATATTTCAATTGGTATCAGATCCAGGTCTCTCGTTTTTAGGCTTCACCGCCTTGAGAGTAAAGATGTTGACTAGGGGATTAGTGCATGATTCCTTCTATATATTCGATGGCACAAACTATGTTGTTTGGAAATATTGCATGCTTGATTATTTCTGGGGCATTCACCCAACTATTGAGGGAATTCTATATATGGGGTTTTATCCTCCTATGAATCCCCAAAATGAATCTTTAGAGGAGAAGATAAACTCTTACATAGATGCTCAATCTACTAAAGTGCTTTTACTTGTTGTGAGCAATGAAGTTATTTCTTTAATCATGCCTTATTGGAGTTCTCATGAGATATGAACCAAGCTTCGAGATAAATATGGTGTGTCCAACATTATTGAGGATGATTGTATTCCCTCCACCTCTGGCCGTGATGAGTTCTCATCTTCTACCACTTCACCAACATGTTATTATTCACAAGGTAATGATATGGTGAGTGGTGATAGAAATTACAATGTGGATAGTGAGCTTACTATTGGTAATCCATCATCTATATCTAGTTGCAATGTTCTATCTTTGGACCTTAATACTTCTAGCACTCAAAACTCCTTACATTCTTGTGTTGATAGTCCTTGCATATCATGTAGAAATTTCTTGAATAAATCTCATGATTATATGCTTTCTTTGCCTTGTTGCCATGATAAAAATGCTTCTAGTTCCTCTAGTGCTTGTGTTGCTAACCAGGTAGAGGAAACTGAAGATTCTATCGGTCAAGGCAAGGTTTTGAATGGAGCTTCAAGGAAAATTTCATCATCACCTCCTTCCAGTTCTCACTTTTGTCTCTTGGCTAAAAGAACAAAGGTACTCTCTTTGTATCCCATCGTATCTCATGATGATGAAGATGTTGTTGTTGTTGATGATGATGATGATGATCATCTTATTGATTGTGATGTTTCCTCCATTCAAGAGAAGGGAAAGATTGTCTTTCCCGCTCTTCGTAAAAATAAATCCCTTGCTCCAACTTCATTGAAATTATGTCTATTGCTATTGAAAGCAACAAAATTATTGAGGAGCAAGAGAAAATATTTTATTCAAAAGAATTAACATGAGCGTGAGTATGCTAACGAGATTGCTTATCTAAAGATCTCCCTTGAAGAAGAACAAACCACCAAGGAATCTCTTGAGAAGACTTTTACTCTAGAATTATCTAGAGTAAAGGAAAACCATGATAGAGGACTTGAGCTGGCAAATGTTCTCAAAACAAAAAATGATGAACTTGTAGTTGCCCATGCTAAACTTGTTGAGGATTTTAAGCACGTCTAAAATGTCTCTCAAGTCGTTAAGAGTGAGATAATCAAACTCACCGAGTCTCTTGAGCAACTTAAAGCTTCATATTCAAAAGAGCTTACCAAGTTACCCTCACCTCTTGTAATTGATGGTGGTTCTTGTGCTACTTCCTCTATTTCTTGTGAAGCATCGATTTTGAAGGAGAATGTTTAGCTAAAGGCTCAACTTGCTTTGCTATCTAGAAACCAAGGGAAGTTGAAACAAAGTCATGTTAAGGTCTCAAGATCGCATGAGGATCTTCTAGTCTCTCATGGTAGGCTAAAGTTAGCTCATGAGGTTATTGTGTCAAAGGTAACATCTCGTGGGCCTCATGTGATATTGCCATGTGCTAGTCCTTGTAATTCATCTCCACATAACCATGCTATATCTTGTGATGAATTGCATCCGTGCCTTGTTGCTCTAACAATGTAGCATCTACTTCATCTACTATCATTGTTGACACTAACCATGTAGAGGAAGTTAAAGAGCGCAAGGCTCAAGTCAGTTCTTTGAAAAATGACTTGAAAAAGGGTCATAAAGGGAAGGATACACTCAAACACATCTTGAGTGTTCAAAAATCCCCCAATGACAAAAGTGGTCTTGGAGTCAACTCTTATATCAAGAACAAGTCCACTATCAAGTTGAAGCACACGGCCAACAAGAACAATGGTCAAGATCAAGTCAAGAATCCAGCCAACATTGTTTTTTTCAAGTGCAAGGAAGAAGGGCATCATGTTAGATCTTTCCGATTGAATAAAAAGCCCCTTAGCAAGAAGCAACAAGGGAAGCAGCCTCAAGGTCAACCTCTAGTTAGAGATGGACCTCCTCCAAAGAAGACTCAAGATCTTCCTCAAGTTATTGCTTCACCTAAAAATATATATAGCAAGAGAAGAACTTTCTACATTTTCCGTGAGAAGGGACACATTCCTTCCTCATGCACCTTTGGTAACTCCCCATCCAACCCTATCATGACCGATGATGCTTATTCAGTTTGTAGGGATGAGATGGGCAATGTGTTTGCCAAATATGTTGGTACTCAATGTGGTGCCAAGAAAAGAACCATTTTGGGTTTCCAAGCCTATTGTGACTAACTTATTAGGACCCAACTTGGTTGGGGACCAACAAAAAAAAACTTGATCAATAGGTATAAATGGAGGGAATTGGAGACTTGGCTACATAATGAGGAAAGGAAAGAGCTTCATCTATCTTTTTTCAAGCCAAGCTGTGTGGATTATGTTTTCTCTATCATATTTCCAATGTTCCTCCTTGCGGTAACGTGTGTTTCACTCATTACATTGAAAGTTACTTTCCACGTGTGCATGTGTTGGTTTCGTACCTTGCATGCTTTTGTATATTTTGTGCTTTCCACTTAATTATCTTGAGTTATCAAGTATATTTGTGTATGTTGGGTGGCACACCATGTACATGTGTTTCTTGTGTTGGAGCCTCTCTTGAATATTTCGTATCTTATTTGGCTCTTATGAGAGATTAATGGACTATCCCATTTTGGGAGAGTGGTATGCTTGGTCATTCCATAATACTAAAAATGTGCGTACATACTATATTCGAGGTATTGATATTTCAATATTTTCTAGTCTCTATGTGGTATGAAATTCTCATGAGAAATTCAAGTTCTATAATGTCCATTAATTATGTCTATTAGGATCTTTTTGCCTCGTATTGATATTTATGGTTTATCACATTATAAGGGAGTGATATTCTTAGTGTATATTACAAGCCTAGAAAATGTTAAAATTCGAGGTACTGTCACTTAGAATTGATATTGATAATTATCTAGCTCCTATGTGACACATTTTCCCAAACAAGTTCAATTTGCTTGAATGCCTTTCTTTCGCATCTTTTGGATCTTGTTTATGAGATTTTTTCTTGCTATGTGTTTCCTCATATTTGGACCTCTCTATCCTCCATGGAAACCATTTGCTTCAAGTTACTTTAATCATTAATGATTGTGTAGCTATTTGGAGCTGTCAAGATTCTCTATCTAAGCATCGAGCTTAATTCTTATATGTTGCCATAAGTTTATGTTGTGAATATGATCTTGGATATCCTTGTAAGCTACCATGGGAAATTATCTCTACTTCTTGTCAATGGACAATTTGTACTCCATATATGCTAGAACTTATTGATCATATTCACATTGGTTTTTGGGTGTTTGTGTTGCTACCAAGTTTTCGTTGCTTCTTTTGGATCAATTGATTTAATTGGCATTATCGTATGTTTTATTTAATGTACGTAATAGTGATGACCCCATTTGTGTGCACTTTGCATTGAAAATAAAAATCCTACATAGTGTCGTATTCATGGGGGAGCTCTCCTATATTATTTAGAATAGTCCTTTTATGCTACTTGTTTTGATCCATATCATGTGTTATGTGCTTGGAAGATCGATCTTTTCGTTTTTGGGGAGTTGGTTTTGTCTCATTCCTTATTTCTTGTTTTAACCTTTTAGAATGAGATAAATCCTTGAGCATTTGTCTATCTTTTGCACTTTGCCTTTTTCCGTGCTCATTTGTTGAACTTGTGATGATTCATGTGTAGATTTGATTCTTTGATACAATTTGGAGACCTTTTGTCATGCCACACTCTTGTCTGTGCCGTCTTTGTTTACTTAGTGTTTCTGTTCAAATTGCATCTCCTTTTTGGTTCTTGAAAGTCTTGTGCATGCATATTTACCACATGTTTACATTACGGCATGCTTGCTTTCTTTGATCCGATACATAGGGGAAACTCCACCAAATCCTATTGGCTAAGACGTGCAAGAAATTCAATTTGATATAAATATGCACATATTTATGTGCAGTCTCTCCTATGTAATGTAGTTGCACTAACTACTTTGGACCCAATATGTTTGTGGACCATTTTGTACTTAATGTGTTTTAGGTACATTCGAGAGATATTGGATGCTTGTCTCTTCAATTAGGAAGAAGTGGTCCCTACATGAAAATTGGAGGCAAGCTAGGATGATCAATGAATTCATATCCTCTACATCCTACCAACTATATCTCGGCAACAAGTATCCCTTTCTCACACATACATATATTTCTTCCAATTTTTTTTAGGTTGCTTTGTGACATGATTTCTTTTGTAATTGCATATGTTGTTGTTTGTGTTTTGATATTAATAGAACTCCTTATCACAAATGTGGTTAAGTTGAGATGAGTGTATATAACTAGGACTATAAAAAATCATGCATATGATTCACCAATCCCAAATTTGTGATAAGGAGTTCTATTAATTGAGGAAAAGATAGGTTGCTTTGTGACATGATTTCTTTTGTAATTGCATATGATTCACCAATCCCAAATTTGTAAATCTAGCAATATTATTGCCTATCTTTTCCTCAATTGCTCTCATGTACAATAGTGAGATTTTGCATTTCTCCATATATTCCAACTATCTCCTTTTCCCTTGGTGATAGTTGTTATGTATGTAGTGGGTTGGTTTTTGAAGCTGACTAATTGTGCAGTAAGATTAAATTGTGCCACGCTTTCAAGGCAAAATATTATTGGTATATTGTATGACTTCATCTTGCTTTTCATATGCTTTCTTGCGTATCTATTTTGTGTGTTCATGTTTATTTGTGGGCATATGTCTTTGTGATGTGGTCCTCCTAGGAACTTACACATAAGAGAAGATAACTTTTTAGTTGATATTGTATTCCTAGGAGACCACCTGTTATTTTCTTTTGACACTTCGGTGGCTTCCAAATTTCTTTTACCATGAGTGCTTGATGACTACAAGTGCACATATCGATTGTAGCTAGTTTCGAAATAAGAGTATCGAACCCACAGAGAGCTATTTGGTTAAGGTCTTTACGCCCCTCGTCACTATCTACCAAAGGATACTTGTAAGACGCATTTGATTTCAAGTAAAGGGTGTCTGAAAGGTTTTTGGTTGAATGCGGAAAAGTAATTTACTCAAGTAAAAGAAAACAAGTAACAAAAGCGTTTGGAATGGTGGTTAAACTCAATAAGGATAAAACATTCTCGGGGATGTAGGATACACCACTCACATGTTGTAATTAATCATAATTAGGATAACCTATTTCTTATGTCATGAGATGTGTGGAGAGAGCTTCATAATAAGATGTTCACTACAAGGCTCGTAGGCAGTCACTTTGTTGAGCCAAGAATGAGGTCATCTCTAAATAACCACCGTGATGTCCGAGAGCAGTCACCCATACAGACCACCGCAATTAAGGTTCTCCCCGCGGATATCCTAATTAGCTTAGTATATGTATATTATTTATTCCCCTTTGACCATGCAGGTTGCTAACCGGTGCTTCTAGTCACAATAGCTCTAGGCACACTTCCAAACACGTCCAAAGGATTTGACTCTTTTCCTTAGACCCGAAGGCAAACGATATGTGGCCAACTACACATACCATATACAGAGAGAGATCAAACACACATCATAGATCAATAGATCATGGACACAAGTAATAGATCATCTTTATTTAATTTCATAATAGTGCTAGGGTTTCTCCATCTCCCCAAGAACGAAGGAAACTACTCACACATGGAAGAAATCAACAGCATCATCATAATCAAATGGATGGATAAAAGTATGGGGATGAATCTAGTGCAATCCACAATTGAATCTGGAATTACAACAAGATCTAATTAATGGAAAATGGGGGCAGTAGTGGTGATGGTGATGCAGCACTTGATGATGAAGGGGATGATACGATGTCCTCCAATGATTCGTGAAGCATCAATGATTTTCCCTTCTCCAAGTTCCTCCTCCAGATCCCTTTCTGGTGTGGTTTTTTGTGGCTCAAAGTTTCTGTGAATGTCGGATCACAAATCCAACTCCGTGAGGTGGAAGTATTTGATGAGGCGGTCACACTGCCACATGGTACGTGCGGACGGTATGGGCGTTTTGGAAATATGCCCTAGAGACAAATAATAATATAGATTATTGATATATTTCATTAAGTTAATAATAGGTTTTATATCATGCTATAAATGAATTGATAGGAACGTCAATACACGTGTGATATATAAACCACCAGAGTCCCTAGTGATCCTCTAGACACTAGTTCATTGGTCAATCGATGATCAACGTTTCCCGATCATGGACATTTATGACAATTGAGAATGGGGTCATTTCATTTCGAGGATGAAAATGATGGACATACCCGACATAGGAATTGTAACATGATCAAATCACGAAGTTCACCGTTACAATGACTAGGAAACGTAGTAACCAATTCCTTAGACCATGAGACCATATTTAATCACTTTCACTCGAGAGCATTTAATCACTTTCACCCGAGATCATCAAACATCACTTGGTGAAATGGTGATCATAAAGGTGTCTTCACGTATTAATAGGGGCGTGTAGAGGTGTATGTGTGATAGCTATGAGATTTGACACATTTTTATGGTTTTCTTTCGGATTTGATTGTTTTCTGGGTTTACCTAACGCTAATACTTCGGTAGCGAGGAAAACATGGTTTTTAATGTGTGTTTCAGGTTCTGAACGTCAATAGAAGGTTTTAACTAGAGAAACACAATATTCTGAAGAAAACAAGCAAGTCTCGCTTTGGAAGCACGCGAGGGGACCTCACAGAAGCTTTAACGAGCAACTATATGGCGGGAATATTTTTCCGGCCGTATAGTTCCCGCCGTATAGTTGCCACCGCCTCTGTCTTGTCAAAAGAGACAAGTTCCATGAAGGGACCCGGGGACGAAAACACAACGCAGCATCCACCACACCATCCAGAAGGGAGAAAGAAGAGATCCAGAGAAGAAGGAGAAGACATTCTTCATCTCGCTCCGCAATCTTCAACCTCCTAGCCAATACACCTCCATAGCCACTAATTTTACTTGAGAGAGAGGGATCTCCACCTTTCAATACTAGGGTTTGAGATTGTTTCTTCCCATCTTGAACTGTGTTGGATATTTTTATATTCTCATTGTGGATCTCCACGATAATACCGAGTTGAATTCCCTTTATTTGATTATATTGATGATCCATTCTCCTCTCATGTGTGAGTAATTACCTTGGGAGTGGGAGATGTACGGGATTAGTGAGATATGATGTGCCTTCATATATTTTCCATTATTTTGTGATCGATTGTAATTACTATATTATGTGTGCTTGACTATCTGTGGGATGCCTAATGCTTGTTGTCCAATTAAGGGCGCAGACAACATGATGCTTTGTTCTACATGGATAAGATCTTGTTAGCTAATGGAACGGCAACCCCCGGGTCACACGGGGATATCAATGGAAAACTAGTACACTCGAGGATAACGAGTAACCACTAAGCTTATTGCATTAGTCCAATCCAAGGAGCTTAATCGCGAGGCGACCTGAAGGGTCTTAATCGTCTAGTGTCTGACCATAGTTTTGGTAACAGGCTAGTAGGATTATTGAAGTTGTGATGAAATCTACCAAGAGGAGTTCCGGCTAATTATGGGTTGCTCGCCTACACATATATTTATAAGATTATAATTGTTACATTTATTATTCATCCACCTGGCACAATCACTATCATCATGAACTGAATCTCCCGGCGGCTTCTTTTCCCATCTGGTATAGCAGTTGTCTAAGTCTGGAGATCCAGGAATACCAACTATTTCATGCTCAATAGGTAAAACTGATATTCACAATGCCTTCTGTGATTTTGGAGCAGGATTTAATGTAATGCCATAATCCCTCTATAAAAGGTTAGGATTAGGGGAGTATTCTCCTATTACCATCACTTTAAATATGGCTAACAAGTCCACTAAACAACCCGTTGGTATGATTGAGGATGTTTTACTTACAATAGATGAGCATGTTATTCCCACTGATTTTATCATTCTTGAAATACTAGAAGATGAAAAATTATCGATAATACTTGGAAGACCTTTCCTTAGTACTGCAGGTGCATCAGTGGATTGTGCTAAAGGAAAGATAATCTTCAATGTTTATGATGCTGAAATCATCCGGTATTTACCAAAGAAGCTAGAAGTAGGAGAAAGATATGTTCAACCGGCAAAACGAGTTCATGTGGTAAGTACCTTTAATAAGGGGCAACCCAATGTAACAATTCAAGAACAGAAGAAAGGTTGAGTTACTCAACCATTCTTAATAAATGCTTAATGGGAGTCAACCCATCTCGTCAATTAAGTAGATTAGAGAATAAGAAGTTCGTCGCATTCCTACCATTTTTTCATAGACATTCTTACGGAAGCGCCCGTGAAGATGCAGCTTTCAAAAAGTAGTAGAAACGTTGATTGAATGAGTATAGGATAATAATAAGAATAAAAGTTTGAGTTTTCCAATTACAGAAGTTAAAATTTTGCTTTTAATATGCTAATGTTCGTCGACAGTTTTTACTATCTATTTTCTGTTAAAAATAAGGTATTTTGCTATGTTTTGGGATAAGAAGGTATCCTCGAAGAAATAGAATTTTTTGATGATTACTGATGGTTTAATGACCAACTATACGACGGGAATAAAAATTCCGGTCGTATAGTTCCAGTCGTATAGTTATCCTTGTCATCAACAAATTTTCTTCGAAGGCACAGAGAGTTTAACGACCAACTATACGACAGGAATAAAACTTCCGCCCATATAGCTCCGGTCGTATAGATATCGATGCCTCCATACAAGATTCTTTGAAAGGTACTGGGTGTTTAACGACCAACTATACGGCAGGAATAAAAATTCCAGTCATATAGATATTGATGCTAGTTTTAGAAATTTATCTTGAGAGACAGACAATTTAACGACCAACTATACAGGGAGATCATTGTGATCCTGCCGTATAGTTTCGTCTGTATAGCTGTTTTCTATATTAAGAAACCCTAGTTGGCGGTGCCACCACAACTATACAGGCAGAACCACATCACCCCCCCTCCCGTATAGTTCCGGCCGTATAGTTTGGTGCGACCACAAAATCGCACCGGGGCGGCTAGGTCTTCCTCCTCTCCTCATTATTTCTCTCATATTCTCTCTTCAAACCTCTCAAAATCCACCTAGAAATTTTGATTCTTCGCGGATTTCGTTCGTTTGAGTGGGGGAATCAATAGATCGGTATGTTTCTATCCATATCCATGCTTTATTTTCAGATTTCCAAGGTTGAAACTCTCACATTGATCTAGTAGACGAACTCAAGCTTATTTCGTTTTCCCTATTAATTTCTTACGTTAGGATTGAATTTTTCCATGTAGAATCATTCATATATCATATAGAAACTATATGCCTAATGTTTTATGGTGAAATTTTTCAGTGCATCACGATGAACAAAATCGGTAACATCTTTCGTTCGAGCAAGCGCCAATGAGGTGAGCGCTTGAGCTCAGGGTCCTGAGCCCCGTGCAACTCCAAGTTGGACATTGTCTCAGCAAGGAGGGTGCTGCCCACACGTTGGGCCGACCACAACTTTCTCACTGCGGCAGGGTTGAAGGAGGATTTCGATGTCATGTTCAACATGGCAGGGTTGGCGGTACCTGGCTTCGTAAGCCATGACACCTACACCAAGCTCACCCATGACTTCCTTGCCTCCTTCTACGACGACCACGAGGAGAAAGGTAGCATGTGCATGATAAGCTTCACCATGAACCGGCAGCACTATGAAATAAATTTCGAACAAATTGTGCAATGCCTTCAGCTTCCCTCATACTGGGGAGCCCAATGTTACTAACCTCTATAGCGTCAGAAGTGGAGAGATTTGGGAGGTTATTTCTGTTAATGTTGTCAGTCAGTTTTACCAAAAGAAGATGTCCACCATTCAGAACCGTACCATCAGCTACTATGCTTTGTTCCTCACCAACACACTGCTAGGAAGGGGTGACACTGGTTCCATGGCCAATGCGGACATGGCAATGATCACCAAGGCTCTCTTCCCCACTGCACGGCAAAGCTCCAGTCCTGCAGCTCTACTCATCCAGCACTTTCGCCACTAGAGCAACAAGACCAAAGGTGATATTCACATTGGTGGATTGGTAACCCACATTGCCTATGCATTAAATATTGTACTACCTGTTATGGAACCTGTTGACGGCTCCAAACTTATGGACGTCAAGTATTTGACTGCTTGTGGCTTCCTTGGTGTTTACCATGCTAACCGGAGGCTCCGAGGATATAAATTCAATTATCTTAGTGATGCACAAGGAGAGCAGGTCCAGTTTCCATGCCTCCAAGCCATCTCAATTGTGAGAAGGACGCTTGGATCCTCACCTAGGACCAAGTGATGGAGATCCTGGCCAAGCTCCAGCTTGATGAAGAGGAAGGTGAAGTAGGAGGATAGCAGGATGAGCTGGAGCAGGAGTAGGAGCAGGAGCAAGAGGAAGAGCAGGGACACAACCTTGCTTGGGAGGGACAGCAGCAGCAGCAGCTAGGAGGAGCCTGGGACCAACCAGCCACAGCAAGGGTATGGCTACGTCCCCTACAAGGAATTCGAGTAGCTTAACCAATGCATTGGGGAGATTGACCACACTCTTCAGGAAGTGAATGAAGATGTGAACACTTTAACTCACAACTTCAGTCACTTCATGACCCACTTCCCCGACTATTACCAGCAGTATCCGCACCAGCCGCCAAATGACGGCAACAACTGAGTATGGCAATAACCTAAGCTTGGGGGAGGTTTGAAAACCTCCAAACTTTGCATTCATGTTTTTGTTTCTTATTTTTATTTATTTTATTTATTCAAAATTTGCATGTTTATTTTCAGTTTTGCATTCCTAAACCGAAAATACAAAAAATATTAGCTATAACTTTATTTTTCAAGTTTGTTTTTGTTTTGCTTAATTTCAGGTGATTTAGCAATATGGAATTTAGGAGAGGTTCGACTAAAATACGAGAACGAAACAAGCAAGTGGAGGTATCACATTCCTTTCATCACACTCTTTGCAACCTTAAATTACTCCTACATTTATTGACTTGCTTGCACTGGAGTCACTCCCCGCCTAGCTCGTTATCCTACAAATTCTATTCCTTTGCTAGTGTCTCCTTTTTAGCTTTGAAACAATGAGCAATGAACTTGGTTAAAAATACTTCCTACATTTTTACAACAAGAAAAAGCATCTGAAAGATGACTTGAGTCCATGCTTTTCTCAAAGAATTAGATTTTAGAACTATTCCATCCCATTTGAGCTTAATATAAATAGACTCGATAGTACCCTTGATTGAAATTGTTTGATTAAATGGATTTTTCGAAGTAGTAGAAATTATGCCACTAATGTTTCTAATAATTACCATAAGATATTGCTTTACACGTGTCATTACAACTCTGTCGTGCTCCATGGGGAACTATTAACTCCGCTGGCCAACGAACGATCTAAATGTGGGAAACCACTTGATTTCGGCTATTGAGTTATGTAAACGTCTGTATTAGCAATGCTATGACGTGTAAAAATTTTAGTCTCCTCATGGTTTCACGTTCCATGTGAAGTTGTAGTACTCCTCTAGCCCATTATTGCTCAACAATTATTTATTAGCATGGTCACGAGTGCGCAACACAACCCCAATTAATATGTTAAAAATAGTGCCATGATTTCTCTATGAAAGAGCTGAAGTTTTTGAAAGACAAAAGAAAGAAAAAGGTGCTTTGAGAGTCTTGAAATTTTGACATGGGAGTAGATGAGTTGTTCTTACATTAAATGTTTTGATGCCAACTTGAGTACTCTTAATTGGTTAAACGAACAAGAACAAAAAAATTTCATCTCTCAACAAATAGAGGCACCAAAAGAATTTGTCTCACTTTCCTAGCTAAACTTGCGACACTTTCTTGGGCATATGATCTATTTGCTGACAAGATATACGTGGTTAGGAAGTGGACTCAGTGCAATCTTGTGAATACTTGTATGATCATATTTAAGATTGCAGGAATTGTGAAGTAAAGAATTTGACACCATTTCAAACTTGTGAGTTGCTTTATTTTCAGTCTTGAATCTCTGCTATTCTTCGTTATTTCCTTGGCACTCAAGGGCGAGCAACATCTAAGCTTGGGGGAGTTGATAGCTATGAGATTCGACACATTTTTGATGGTTTTTATTGATGGTTTTCTCCCAGATTTGATTGTTTTCTGGCTTTACCTAACACTAATACTTTGGTAGCGAGGAAAACATGGTTTTTAATGTGTTTTCAGGTCTGAACATCAACAGAAGGTTTTAACTAGAGAAACACAATATTCTGGAGAAAACAAGCAAATCTCTCTTTGGAAGCATGCGAGGGGACCACACAGAAGCTTTAATGAGAAACTATACGGCGGGAATATTTTTCCAACCGTATAGTTCCCGCCGTATAGTTGCCGCCGTCTGTGTCTTGTCAAAAGGGACAACTTCCGTGAAGGGACCGGGGGACGAAAACACAATATAGCAGCCGCCACACCATCCAGAAGGGAGAAAGAAAAGATCCAGATAAGAAGGAGAAGGCGTTCTTCATATTGATCCCCAATCTTGAACCTCCTAGCCAATAGACCTCCATAGCCACTACTTGTACTTGAGAGAGAGGGATCTCCACCTTGCAAGACTAGGGTTTGAGATTGTTTCTTCCCATCTTGAATTGTGTTGGATATTTTTATATTCTCATTGTGGATCTCCATGATAATATCGAGACGAATTCCCTTTATTTGCTTATATTGATGATCCATTCTTCTCTCATGTGAAATTAATTCCCTTGGGCATGGGAGATGTAGGGGATTGGTGAGATGTGATGTGCATTCATATATTTTCCATTATTTTTTGATTGATTCTAATTACTATATTATGTGTGCTTAACTATCTGTGGGATGCCTAATGCTTGTTATACAGTTAAGGGCCCAGACAACATGATGCTTTGTTCTACATAGATAAGATCTTGTTCGCTAGTGGACCGGCGACCCCCCGGGTGACACGGGGATATTGTAACACCCCCAGGATTAGGGCTAAACAAACCTCGGATTATCCTCCGAGATAAACTTAACTCCAACCTTAGAGACTCACAGTATATGGTTTGGTAGCATTACAGAACACGGGGATTCAACAGCATAATTTTAAACTCTTAATAGAGTACGATATCAGATTATTACAAACCAGGGGTCACAGACCCATCATTACACCAAGCAGCGAAAGCAAATTATCTTGTTCTACACAACAAACTTAACAAAGGGCCTAAGAGGCCATAAACATAAGCGACATCCAACCCATAGTCCTCAGGCTGCTACTTGGGACCCCCAACTACTCGTTGATGTCAACGTAGATGCCACCTTCAGTTGCAACTAGATCATCTGAAGCAAAACAACAATAGCGCAAGGCTGAGTACGAGAATGTACTCCAAAAGACTTAGATAACCTAGTATCTACATGCTCTGGCTAGAAAAGCTTTCTCTAGATCTTCTTTGCGTAAAGCCAACTTTGTTTGTAAACAAGAGAGAGAGAAGAGGCTCGTCTACACATAATACTTTCAAAACGGGGTAAGATAGCGACAACTCCATCTTGAACATCTGAACTTGTTAACCAAGTACATCTGAACTCCTCATCTAGGATCACCCCCTCGAACCCCCGAGGAAGCATCCTTAAGCACACGTGGATCAACAAGTTTTACTTTTAGTTAATGTTATCTATGATCATCACGTCAGTTCCCAAGTCGTTCATAACCGTGAAAACGGATTTTTGAAAAGATTTAACCCTAAAGGAGTGTACAAGTTTACCCACACATACCAAACGACTCTTAGTGCCAAATTTATCCCTCTTCCTTGGAAGGCCGGCAAAGGGTGGTTGACCATGACCTTTACCTTGCTTTCGCCGACACCATGAGTCACGCCCTAAGGATGGTTCCACCATAACGAGTCAAATCCCGAAGCCGATCCCTAGAGATGTGAGGCGAGGTTGGTTTACCCAGAGGAACCTCCTCCGCAACCCCGGCCATGCTTACCTACCTGTATGAATGCACCTCCTTCACCTCCTCTTTCGAAAACATTTTCGATGTGTATGCCAAATGGAAAGCCCGAACTATGTGACTCATGGCATCTACTAGGTAAGTTAATTAGTCGAGGGGTTTTCCAGGCCCTGTGTGGTTGTACGCTCGTCTTTGGCTCAAGAGGCAAGAACTCGGGTCCTGATGGGGCGAGCATGGGACTACAAACACCACACCCAACATGGTGTCCCATACAAGCCTTAGCATGTTTATCCGTCACCTCCGATCATGTCTCCATCTCCACCTTTCTAGATTCATCGTCATCAGGATGGATCAGGCATCACTACTAAGCATGGCTAAGATTGACCATCGAAGAAGCTCTAGCAACGCTCACATGCCAGACCTAGGTATGCTAGGAGCTGTGGATCAGGTATATAAGGCTTCAACAAGGAAACTATGCAGCAGATCGGTAACTCTAGCTACTGACAAAAGACCACATTCGAATCGTATGCAATATAGCGAGAAAGTAGATACTTTGTAAAGCATAGGTTTAGAATGAGAGGCTATGCTTGCCTTGTCCTTTAGTAGACATATATGGATCTTCAGTATCATTGACTTCGGTCTCGTGCTCGGATCCTATCGCGAAGAAACAATACCGGAAAGAAAGGCAACAATCAATATCTCGAACCATGCAATGCGCAAGCACATGAATGATATGGAAAATCAAAGTTATCATGGAAACCCTAGGATTAGCGTTGATTTAAATGGGTTCGGAGTGCGGAGGGTTTAGCATTCCATCGATCCGATATGCAGTTAGGGGGTATCAATGTTCCTCTAACTAGCTAGGGTTTAGGTTTATCAACAATGCATTATTATATTTTTAAAGTGTAGATCTCATTTTTCTGAACATTTTGACAAATTATTTATATTTTTTTGATTAAATATGAAATAGTTATGAATTTTATAAGATTATAACAATTTCTGTCTTATTTAAATCATTTATGAAAATAATAAAACAAATAAAAACTTTACTGCGTCATTATGATGTCAGCACAGGGGTGGGGGCATTTTCCACTAGGGAAGCACCTACCCACAATGGCTGGCTGGTGGGCCAGGGCCACGTCATGGCCACGTCACAGATGGGACACGGCGGCACCGCCAGGTAGCGGTCGCCGGCGGCGATCCGGCGCACCCCAGCTAGCGTGGTTGGGCTCGTTGGAAAGGGCTCGGTGGGGAAAACCACATAGAGGTGGCGCCGCCCCTCTATGGTCGCAGGAGCCCCTTCTACGATGAGCTACTACTGACGCGGGCTCGGCTTCACGGTGTGGCGGTGCTACTGCGACCGAGCAGCGAAACAGAGGGTATTGCACGGATAAGAAGCTCACCAGGAGCGTGTGGAGCTTGGCAGCGAGGCGAGGCTTGAATCTATGGCGAGCGGTGGTTTCTGGCGGCGGCGGGACTTCTCGATTCTGGCGATTGGAGGCGCGCCGAGCTACGTGAACTAGATGGGGAGAACGAGGAGATGAAGGCGGTCAAAACGATGGTCTCCGCAAAGCTCGGGGCGACCGGAGACGGCGAGGGTGTCGACGACAGCGAGCTAGATCTCGCCGGCCATGGCAGGAGAGGATAAGGGGGAGGGGGAAGTGGCATCTGGGGGTTCTCCTCTAGGATGGCCGAGCTTTATAGACGACGGGGCGTGAATCTTGGCACGCGCGCGGTGGCCAACGGTGACCACAAAGCCAAGGAGCTGCTTCCCCGTCATCGACAAAGACGACGATGCGAACATCTATCGAAGCGGTACCATGCCGTGGTGTTGGGCCGGCTAGGTCGCGGAAAGAGGAGGAGAGGCGGGCTGGTTGCTAGGCCGCGGCCTTTTTCCCTCTCTGCTCATTTTTTTTTGGAAAACCTTTTCTATTTACTTTCTCTCCAAACCCTCCTTATTTTCACCCAAATCAAAATATTTTGAACAGATTTGAATGAGGCAAAGTTTCAGAAATCTTTTATAAACCTTTTGAACATTTAAACGGTAGGGTCCACATGTGGATCCATTTTACCAAATCAAAACCATTTGAAAAATGGGATAGAATTTAGAAGGAAAACAATTTAGAGAATTAGGGTTTTTATCCCCTCTTATGTCCAAAACACAACAAGAATGCACAAGATTCATGCATGCTTATGCTCTTAAGTAATAAGTACATATATTACAAACTTGGGTTGTTATAGCTCTACCCCCTTACAAGAATCTCGTCCCGGGATTCCTAGGTTTTAGAAAAGAAGGCAGGTTACTCAGATCGAAGACGATCTTCTCGTTCCCAGGTTCGTCCTCAGAGTGATGAGACCACTGAACTTTCAAAAACTTGATGCTTTGATGACGAGTCTTGCGCTCGATTTCATGGAGGATACGAACATCATACTTCCGATAAGTCAAGTCCTCTTGAAGGTCAAGAGTTTGGTGATCAACACCACGAACGGGATCCTTAAAGCAACACTTGAGATGAGACACATGAAAGACATCATGCACCTCAGGGAAGTTTCCAGGCAACTCGAATTGATATGCGAGCTTACCACACTTGGAAAGAACATGAAAAGGACCAAGATAGCGAGGAGCCAGTTTTCCCTTGATACCGAAATGATGGACACCCTTTAATGGAGTTACTCGGAGATAAGCTTGATCACCAACTCCATATTCAACATGTTGATGGTGATGATCATGATAGCTCTTTTGATGGGACTGAGCAGTTTTCAAATGATCTCGTATAATACGAACTTGATCTTCTGCTTCTTTGATCATATCTGGTCCAAAGAACATTCTTTCTCTGGTTTCAGACCAATTTAGAGGGGTACGACATGTTCTTCCACATAAGAACTGAAAAGGTGCCATGTCTATACTGGATTGATAACTGTTGTTGTAGGATAACTCGGCAAAAGGTAGGCATTTCTCCCAGTTCTTATCAAAAGATATGACACATGCTCTAAGCATGTCTTCAATGATCTGATTCACCCTCTCGGTTTGACCACCGCTGCTAGGAGGATAAGCTGTACTGAAGGATAGGTGAGTTCCCATAGCAGTTTGGAAACTATCCCAGAACTTTGAAGTGAACAAACTTCCACGATCAGATAATATCTTCTTAGGAACTACATGAAGAATGACAATTCGGTATATGTAAAGATCATCCAAAGAACTAGCTCAGATGGTTTCTGGAACAGGGAGGAAATGAGCAACCTTGGACAGATAATCGACAATTACCCAGATGGCGTCATTTCCCTTTTGAGTCTTGGGAAGACTAGTGATGAAATCCATACCAACTTCATCCCATTTCCACTCCAGAATACGGTTCGGTTGTAGGAGACCAGCGGGTCTTTGGTGTTCAGCCTTGACGCGACGACAAATGTCACATTCAGCAACAAAACGAGCGATATCTTGCTTCATACCAGACCACCAGAATCTTTGACGGATATCCCGATACATCTTGGTACCTCCAGGGTAAATGGAGAGAGGTGATTCATGAGCCTCTTTAAGAATTAAACCCCTCAACTTTGTTCTCTTCGGCACTACTAGACAGGTACCAAAGTAAACAATACCTTGATCATCAGCAAAGAAATATTTTGCAACTCCCTTAGCAATGTCTCTTTGATCTCAGCAACTTCAGAATCATTCTTTTGAGCAAGCTTGATTTCATCCTCTATAGAAGATTTCACCTCAAGAGTAGAAAGGAATCCATGAGGAACAACTTCAAGATTCAATCGAGAAAATTCCTCGTGAAGAGAAGGTTGAGATTGTTTAATCAACAAATTGTTGCAGTAGGATTTCCGACTTAGCGCATCAGCAACAACATTGGCTTTGCCGGGTTGATAGTTGAGACCCAAATCATAATCTTTGATGAGTTCCAACCATCTTCTTTGCCTGAGATTCAGATCAGGTTGGGTAAAAAGATACTTCAGACTCTGATGATCTGAGTATAACTCACAACCACTACCGATGAGGTAATGTCGCCATTGCTTAAGAGCATGACCAACAACTGCAAGCTCGAGATCATGAGTTGGATAGTTGTTCTTATGTGGTTTCATATGTCGAGGGGCATAGGCCACCTCATGACCATCTTGCATCAACACACACCCGAGACCTTGGTGCGAGGCATCACAGAAGATAACAAAGTCTTTACTGGTGTCTGGAAGAACTAGCACCGGAGCAGTTGTTAGCTTGGTTTACAAAACCTGGAAGCTTTCTTCAGCCTTATCAGACCATTCACACTTCGTATCCTTCTTAAGAAGATCAGTCATTGGCTTGGCAATCTTGGAAAAGTTCTCGATGAATCAACGGTAGTATCCCGCCAACCCAAGGAAACTTCGAACATCCTTAACGGATTTGGGGGATTCCTAGTCAAGAATGGATTGAATCTTGTCCGGAATAATAGCAACCTCTCCGGCAGAAACAACATGACCAAGGAATATGAGTTCTTGTAACCAAAATTCACATTTGGAGAACTTGGCATAGAGACGATGTTATCAAAGCTTTGTCAACACCAAACACAGATGTTCAAAGTGTTCTTCTTCAGTCTTGGAATAGACCAGAATATCGTCGATGTAGACCACAACAAACTTGTCGAGATACTCCATGAAAACAGAGTTCATAATTCGCATAAAAGTGGATGGAGCATTGGTAATACCAAAGGACATGACGGTGTGCTCGTAGAGACCATAACGAGTAGTGAAAGCAGTCTTTGGAATGTCTTCCTTTCAGATCTTGATTTGGTGATACCCTGACCTCAAATCCATTTTGGAAAAGACGGTGGCACCACTTAACTGATCAAAAAGATCGTTGATCCTATGGAGAGGATACTTGTTCTTGACAGTCACAGCATGGAGAGGGCGATAATCCACAACCAGTCACGGTATATTGGTATCCCGCTTCTTAAAAAAGATGGTAGGACATCCCCAAGAACATGTGCTAGGCTGGATGTGCCCTTTTACCTCCAACTCCTCTAATTGCTTCTTCAACTCCACTAACTCATGAGGGGGCATACGATAGGGTCTCTTGGAAACAGGTGTAGTTTCAGGGACCAACTCTATGACAAACTCCACACTTCGATCAGGTGGCATGCCAGACAACTCTTCAGGAAAGACATCCGGGAATTCACATACCATAGAAACATCTTGAATCTCTAACGGAGGTTGAACTTCAAGAGCATACAACTCCGCTTGAGGAATAGAAACATCATAAGGAGATAGTGACCCTACGGTCCAATAAGTGACTATTATGCCAGGAGGACTAGTAAGAGTCACGGACTTGGTTGCACAGTCAATGACAACTTGATATTGGGAACCCTAGTCCATGCCCAAAATGACGTCAATATTAGTTGACTTGAGGGAAATAAGAGAAGTGGGGAACAACTGGGAGGCAACATTTATTAGGTTCCCATGACTAACCATGGTGTTATGCCAACTAGAACTAGGAGACTGAACCAACAGAGGTTTAGACAACCCCTCAAAACTTATCCCATGCAATTCAGGAAAAGCTTGTGACATGAATGAATGTGATGCTCCAGAATCAAACAAAACTTTAGCTGGAATGTGATTGATACGAAGCGTACCCATAACTGCACTTGGATCTTCCCGAGCTTCTTCAGCAGAGATATGGGTCAGACGACCACTTCCAACAGACTGGTGCTTGGCATACTTCTTTGGTGGTCGAGCTACCTCGGTAGTAACCTTTTGAGGACACTCCCTTGCAAAATGACCAGGATGGTGGCCGGTGAAGCAAGTACGTTCCCCTGAAGTACCAGCATTAAGGCGATAGTTTGACCCACCAGCATTGCTTGGAGGAACATTCGGGCGAGGAGCATATCTAGGAGACCTTTGGGTATAAGGAGCATGTGGCACAGCACTGTAAGTCACAAGACACGGTGCTTCTTACTGCTTGAACCATCCTTTTTGGACCCTTCATAAGAACGCTTACCAGTTTCCTCATACTCCACTTTTCCATGCTCTTCTTTCATTGCCTTGTTCACAAGAGTTTGCAGATTCCCAAAATCCATCAGATGAAGATCACGACGAACATCAGGGTCCAATCCCTTGTGGAACAGAGCTTGCTTCTTAGAATCAGTGGAAACCTCTTCAAGAGAATAGCATGCAAGACGATTGAAGCTGCGCGTGTAACTCCTTGTTTCGGTTTGAGCAACTCCTCCTCTTTTCATCCATTAGACCCTCCGAAATATGATAGGCTTAGAATCCTTCAGTGAATTGTTGCCAAGTAACGACATGCTGAGTAGCTTGCAGTGCCAAGAAATATTCCCACCAGGAGTTAGTTGTTCCCTCCAGATGGTAGGCGAGAAAGGTTACCCAATCAGCTTCAGGAACATGACCAACCTAAAGTTTGCGCTCCATGGTGTTAAGCCAGTAATTTGCATCAAGTGGCTCAGTGGAATAGTTTTAGACTGGCGGAGTGAGACGTATGAAATCCTTGATACCGACTTGGTTGTTTGGGTGCTGGGTATTGCGCTCACTCCTTTCAAGGAGCCTCATGTTGTCAACACGGTTGGTCTCATACATAGCCATGAGTTGAACCATTGATGGTGGTGGAGGAAGATTAGAAGGATCATCCTCATTCCTAGAACCATGAGCTTGAGCACGGGTGCGAGCTCGAGAAGTGTCACCCATCGTGTAAGAACATAAGGTGTTACCCAAGGGTTTCAAAGACAAATATGCTGGATGTAAAACATGTCATCTCATCAAGCATGTTAGTATCAAAGCATACTAACGTATACACTAACCAGCTGACTTACAAACCATAACAATGGAGTGCTAAGATGTTATGCATCAAGCAGAACTGAGATATCTTGCTAACTCTGAGATTAGCAACCAATTACAGAGTACTTAGAAAAACAACACCGAAGACACAATCCTAAACGTTTGAGATTAGGGGTAAGGAATGAAAACCTTTTCAAACCAAAGAGGACAAGAAAACTCCAGCAGTAGAATCACACCAGGAAAGGAGTAAAAAGATTCCGAGTTAGAGTTTTTGCAAATAGTATTCAACCTTTAAATAGGTTTGTCAACTTCTAGAATCAACATCAACCAATACTAGGGTTTCCTACATGCAGTCCTGCTCTGATACCAAAACCTGTAACACCCCCGGAATTAGGGCTAAACAAACCTCAGATTATCCTCCGAGATAAACTTAACTCCAACCTCACAGACTCACATTATATGGTTTGGTAGCATTATAGAACACAAGGATTCAATAGCATAAGTTTAAACTCTTAATAGAGTATGATATTAGATTATTACAAACCAGGGGTCGCAGACCCATCATTACACCAAGCAGCAAAAACAAATTATGTTTTTCTACACAACAAACTTAACAAAGGGGCTAAGAGGCCATAAAAATCAGCGACGTCCAACCCATAGTCCTCAGGCTGCTACCTGGGACCCCCAACTACTCGTCGATGTCATCGTAGAAGCCACCTTCAGTTGCAACTAGATCCTCTAAAGAAAAACAACAAGAGCCCAAGGCTGAGTACGAGAATGTACTCCACAAGACATAGATAACCTAGTATCTACATGCTCTGGCTAGAAAAGCTTTCTCTAGATCTTCTTTGCGTAAAGGTAACTTTGTCTGTAAACAAGAGAGAGAAGAGGCTTATCTACACAGAATACTTTCAAAACAGGGTAAGATAGCGACAACTCCATCTTGAACATCTGAACTTGTTAACCAAGTACATCTGAACTCCTCATCTAGGATCACCCCCTCGAATCCCCGAGGAAGCATCCTTAAGCACACGTGGATAAATAAGTTTTACTTTTAGTTAATTGTATCTATGATCATCACGTCCGTTCCCAAGTCGTTCATAACCGTGAGTACGGCTTTTCGAAAATATTTAACCCTGTAGGGTTGCAGAACTTTACCCACACGTACCAACCGACTCTTAGTGCCAAATTATTAGCCCTCTTCCTTGGAAGCCGGCAGAAGGTGGTTGACCATGACCTTTACTTTGCTTTCGCCGAGACCATAAGTCACGCACTAAAGATGGTTCCGCCATAACGGGTTAAATCCCAAAGACGGTCCCTAAAGATGTGAGGTGAGGTTGGTTTACCTAGAGGAACCGCCTCCCCAACCCCGGCCACGCTTACCTACCTTTATGAATGCACCGCCTTGACCTCCTCTTTCGAAAACATTTTCAATGCGTATGACAAATGGAAAGCCCGAACTATGTGACTCATGGAATCTACTAGGCAAGTTAGTTAGTCGGGGGGTGATACATTGCAAATGTATCTATAATTTTTGATGTTCCATGCTTGGTTTTATGTACTTTCTTGTGTTTTGTCCACACTTTGGAGTACTTTTCATATGATTTCTTGGACTAACCTATTAACAAGAGCCACAGTGCCAGCTGCCTGTTTTATGCTATTTTTGGTTTTAGGAAAGTCAGAAAATGAATATTCTCGGAATTGGACGGGACAAAAGCCAAAGTCGCTATTTTACCGGAACATATCTGGAGCAAGAATACGAGACGGAGAAGGGCTAGGGCCCGGCCACAACACCTGGCCGCGCGGACAGGCCTGGCCCGCGGTAGGGGGTGGTCTGGCCGACACTAGCACCCCCAGGCCTCTCCTTCCGCCTATATATTGCCTTCGGTACCAAAACCCTAAGTACCCGACCAAAAATCCACGAAAGAGTCTGTAGCCGCCGTCATCTCCATCCCTAGATCGGGAGGGATGTGAAGCTCTTCTCGGCACCCTGCCGGACAGGGGAATTCACCCTGGAGGCCTTCTTCATCATCATGCAAGCCTCCGGTGTGATGCATGCGTAGTTAATCTTTGGACTACGGGTCAATGTAGTAGCTAGATGGCTGGTTCTCCTCCTTTTTGCTTTCATGTCTAGATCTTGTGAGCTCCTTTAATGATCAAGATCATCTATTTGTAATTCTACATGTTGTGTTTGCGGGGATCCGATGGATATTGAGATGCTATTTCAGATTGATTATTGATTCTATCATGTGTTTGTTATTTGTGATCTTGCATGCTTTCCGTTGTTAGTAGCTATCTTGGCCAAGTAGATGCTAGCAACTCCAAGAGTTAGTATTTATGCTCGATAGTGGGTTCATGCCTCTTGTAATCTGGGGAAGTGACAGAAATATCTAAGGTACTAGATGTGTTGTTGCTACTAGGGAGAAAACAACAATCCTTTGTTCATAGAAGAATCGTATTGTTTACATTACACGCAATTCGTAAAGCAATAATCTGTTGCTTGCAACTTAATACTGGAGGGGGTTCGAATGATAACCTGAAGGTGGATTAATAGTCATAGATGCAGTTGGATGACGGTCTATGTATAATGTTGTAATGCCCAATCAAGTCTCAAAGGAGTCAAGATGATTAGTATATGCTTGTATGCTTTCTCGATGTTTGTCAATTGCCCCACTGTAATTTGTTCACTGAGCATGTTATCTATCTTAAGAAGAGCCACCTCTAGTGAACTATGGACCCCGGTCCTTTCTTTTACATTCAATCTACAATCAACTATTTACTACTTTGTGTTTACTTTCCGAAAAGTATTACTTCCTTCCATTCGATACGTTTAATCTTTTGTTTTTAGCAAAACCGGTGAGATTGACAACCTCATTGCAAGTTGGGGACAGAGTTCTGTGGTTGTGTTGTGCAGGTCTCCACGTTGCTACTAGCACCGGTAGTGCTCCCTGCCAAGGCTTAGCTAGAAACACCTTTGGGGTGTTTCCTTGCTCCTACTGGATTGATAACCGTGGTTTCATAACTGAGGGAAACTTACTGCTGTGCTCATCATACCTTCCTATTGGGGTTCCCCAACGAGCTCGTTAATACACGAGTCAACAAGTACTTTTCTAGCGCCGTTGTCGGGGAGTCAAGGACATCTTCACAAGGGGATTCCCTCATAACCAATCTCTTTACTATGTTATTTTTGTTTTGCTTAGTTTCTTTTTGCTTTGTTTGCTTGTTTTGTTAGCAAAAACACACAAAAAATAGTTTTACAAGTTTGCTTTCTTTATTGAAAACACAAATAAATTAGTCTTTATCTTAAAGTTGTCATTATGTCAAGCCTTGGTCCAATCACTATGTCACCTGAGAAAATGATTTTCACTTTTAAACAAGGAATTGAGGAGAGCTTCAAGGAAGCTAGGTCTAGAATCTCTGATCTTCATGAAAAAATTGAGCCTAAAATGACTCAAAGCTTGTTCCTTAGCAGTTTTTACCTTGGAATTGCTCTTTGCTATAGATATGCTCTAGATGCTATTGTGGGAGGAGATTTCCTCCAATGTAATGAGGATGATGCTATTAATGCTATAAAGAAATTGATCCTTAGTTACAACTTGCCTAGCAAAACTGATATTTCTTTCGCAAGCATATTTGCTAGATTAAACACTCTTGAGACCCGCACTACTAGCTTAAAAGATCACTATAATACGCTTAGGGAGCATCATAATTATGTTCCAATAAATTATGAACCATCAAAGTGGCTCCCCACAGGAAAGATTGATATAAATAATGAAACTTTTCAAGCTCGCTGTGATATCATGTCTGAATTTTGTCTTATGCCCAAAGATATTTATGAATTTTTGAATCTTTGGAGTCTTACTGAAGGAGGAAAAGAAATATCTCGAGCTAATAATGCTACAATATTACCTATTGGAATAGCTGAAGGAGTGTTCACAAAGATCCTTGGGAAAATGATTTCTACTGATTATCTTGTTATTGAATGTGCAGGAAAAGGACAAATTACACTTGGAAGGTCCCTATTAGAACTCCTTAGAGCAATAATAGATGTGGGAAAGGGGACCATGCAACTTTATTCTCCACCAAACAATCATATTTTCCCCAAGGTTAAGAATAAAAGTAAGAGAGGTAAGGGCAATAAATTTGGTTTTAATGCTTCCTCATTTGAGAACACTTGATTCTTTTTCTTGCTTCTTATGCCTAATTTAAAGGTGTTAAATAAAAGTACTTATTGGGAGATAACCCAAAAATTTTAGATGAGTCTTGGAAGTTATTACTTTAGTAATAACCGCTCCTTATCCTTTTTATTTGCTTTTTTTGCCAAGAGTAACCTCTACTGAGAGAGAAGTAATGATTGGGAAAGTTGCTGTCCCGAAACAGATTTCTATGCTTCACTGTAAAACTTGGTGTAAAATCTCTGTACGTCGTTTTGAGGCGTGAATTTTTTTACTCCTGCCCCAGGTTGTTATCTAACTTCCGTTAGTTCAACACTTTATGATTTGACCAACAGAAGTTCTTCGAAAAAATTCGTCTTTACCTGCTGGTCTGTTTTGACAGATTTCTGCCATTTTCTGCATTTGCTTCTTGTTGGTTCCTTTTTGAGTTCTTTTGGGGAATTGAGCTTTTTGAGGGAAGTGCTACAGTACCTAGTGTTTTAATGGAAGTTTATTGGTGTTAGAACTAAACCAAAATACCTATTATCTTGAGTTCACTAATGTTGCTAATAAAGGTTGTGTGAAGTTTTCTATGAAGGAAAAATTTCAGGTGTATGGAAGGAATGAGTAATGAGATGAAGGATGGACTAAAGCTCAAGATTGGGGATGCCACGGGTGTCACCCCAATAAATATCCAAGAAGTACAAGCGTCAAAGCTTGGGGATGCCCAAGGCATCACCTTCTTCATCAATAAAAATCCCAGGTTTCTGCCAAACGCTTCATTTTTATTGTTTCATGCACAGTTGTGTTGTTCTTGGAGCGTCTTCTTTTTTGTTTTTCGTTTTGTTTTTCGTTTGCTTAGTTTGCTGAATAAATTGGTTGGATCCCCTCTTTCATACATTGGTTTTCAAATAGTTTGGTTTGGTTTGGAAAATAGTAGGAGAGTTCATGCTTAAGTACTAAAGAGATCTTGTTTTTGACTGTGGCCTATGCTTTGTCATGCCATGCTTGATATTGTTTTGGCTTTATGCTTAGTATTCTTTGCTGTAGCATGGCCTTTTATAAACAATTGAGATTGCTTAATGTTCCTTGGATGAATCATGCGTTGTTTTAGCATATTAAAGCATAGTATGGTCGTATTCTCCTTTGATGCTTTATTTGGGTTGACTTGGCGCATGCTCACACATGTTATGACTATCCCAAGTCACCATAGCCTTGATGATCCTTTAGTTTTCAACTTGTAGTATCACTTTATGCTTTGATCAATGATGTTTTGTCGCTCTGCATGGTTATGGCCATTATTGCTCTCTTAGTTTGTTCCTCCCAGTCTTTTGCTAGCCTCCACAACCAAGTATGAGTTCCACTCATGCATCCAACTCCTTAAACCAAGTTATTCCAAAGAGTCCACCATACCTACCTACTAGCTTATGCTATTCCAAGTATATTCATGTTTTTGTTTACCTTCCAAATTAAACTTATTATGAGAAAACTAGTGATTAAAGCTCTCACGAACTTGATGACGCACTTTACTTTTTGCATTTAATAAACTTGAACCATTGGGTCCTTCTTTGTTGCGTATATGGTTGCGCTTTATAAGTTGAAATTAGCAGAACCATGTATCATGGGGAACACTTTCAACATTGCACTTGTACTTTGTACCCCGTTGATATCATGTTCTTTTGCTTATGGATCCCGGCGGTGTGAAATAAAAGTGGAACTTGTAAGATCATGGAGTTTGTATGTGTGTTAGAGAAACGGCTGGGCCGCTAGCCTAAGCCTTGCCTAATCATGGTGGAAACTTGCAGCATCACCATAATGAGAACTCTATGAAGTATCCTCAATAAAAACCTATGCAAATAGCAAATAAAAAGATCGCTGAGATGCTCATTGTCTGCTTGCCTTGTCATTTTGATTATGGGATAGCTCATGTATCATGTGCAAGCAGTACCCCGTTGGCGGTTCTTTATGATACATATGTACTTACAATGACAAGAGCTTACTCGTGACTAATGTTGAGTAGCATGATGTTCGGTCTTCGTAAGTAAGGGACATGAGATTTCGGTTTATAACTTGTCAAGCATATCCTCTTAGTTGTGTCACTTTAACCTTAATCACTTCAAGATGCTTATGATAGGGGCAATGAGAGATGAAAGCTAACAAGTACCATAATTTTTGGAAGCTCTTTATTAGACCTGAATCCCTACTTCCTTCTATGAAGGCCTATCTTCCACTTTTATATTGAGTCTCCACCTTCTACCTTTATGCACCTACTTTGAGAGCATAGTTGCCATTCTTAGTTCTATGTGCATTGTCCCAAGACTAGTTGATTGATGCATAACTTGATATTTCTTGTTTTAAACTATTTGTATCTAGTCACTCTTATGAACTTTGAAGGTGTCTTATGCATTTATATTTGCTACTCTATGAGGGACAAGCTGAATACTATTATGCTATGTTTTCTTTATGTGAAACAAACAAACTTCTTGCAAAGCATTGTTATTCATGAATCTTTTGTTTGTGCCTTTTCATGTTGCATCATAGTTTCTTTGTCTTATTGCTAGAACTTTTTCTTTCATGTTATGATTGAAGTACTATGATCCCAGCTTCGAAAGTTTTACAAATACTTTGATCAAGTTTATGATGGTGCATGTCACCTCAAAAATTATTCTTTCTTTTTATCACTTACCTACTCGAGGACGAGCAGGAGTTAAGCTTGGGGATGTTGATAAATTGCAAATGTATCTATAATTTTTGATGTTCCATGCTTGGTTTTATCTACTTTCTTGTGTTTTGTCCACACTTTGGAGTACTTTTCATATGATTTCTTGGACTAACCTATTAACAAGAGCCATAGTGCCAGCTGCCTGTTTTCTGCTGTTTTTGGTTCTAGGAAAGTCAGAAAATGAATATTCTCTGAATTGGACGGGACAAAATACAAAGTCGCTATTTTACCGGAAGACATCTGGAGCCAGAATACGAGACAGAGAAGGGCTAGGGCCCGGCCACACCACCTGTCCTGGCCTGGCCCGCGCCAGGTGGTGGTTTGGCCGACCCCAGCACCCCCTCGGCCTATCCTTTCGCATATATATTGCCTTCGGTACCAAAACCCTAAGTACCTGATCAAAAATCCACGAAAGAGTCTGTAGCCACCGTCATCTCCGTCCCTAGATCGGGAGGGATCTGAAGCTCTTCCTGGCACCCTGCCAGAGAGGGGGATTCACCTTGGAGGCCTTCTTCATCATCATGCAAGCCTCCGGTGTGATGCGTGAGTAGTTCATCTCTGGACTACGGGTCCATGTAGTAGCTAGATGGCTGGTTCATCTCCTTCGTGCTTTCATGTCTAGATCTTGTGTGCTCCGTTCATGATCAAGATCAACTATTTGTAATTCTGCATGTTGTGTTTGCGAGGATCCGATGGATATTGAGATGCTATTTCAGATTGATTATTGATTCTATCATGTCTTTGTTATTTGTGATCTTGCATGCTTTCCGTTGTTAGTAGCTATCTTGGCCAAGTAGATGCTAGCAACTCCAAGAGTTAGTATTTATGCTCGATAGTGGGTTCATGCCTCTTGTAATCTGGGGAAGTGACAGAAATCTCTAAGGTACTAGAAGTGACAGAATGCTATTTACTTCCTTCAATTCGATACGTTTAATCCTTTGTTTTCAGCAAAACCGGTTAGATTGACAACCTCATCGCAAGTTGGGGACAAAGTTTTGTGGTTACGTTGTGCAGGTCTCCACGTTACTACGAGTATCGGTAGTGCGCCCTGCCAAGGCTCAGCAAGCAACACCTTTGGGGTGTTTCCTTGCTCCTACTGGATCGATAACCTTGGTTTCATAACTGAGGGAAACTTACTGCTATGCTCATCATACCTTCCTCTTGGGGTTCCCCAACGAGCTCGTTAATACACGAGTCAACAGGGGGTTTTCGCGGCCCCGTATGGCTATACGCTCGTCTTGGTTCAAGAGGCAAGAACTCAGGTCCTGATGGAGCGAGCATGGGACTACAAAAACCACACCCAACATGGCCTCCCATACAAGCCTTAGCATGTTTATCCGTCACCTCCGATCATGTCTCCATCTCCTACCTTTCTAGATTCTTTGGCATCTCCGATTCATCATCATCGGGATGGATCAGGCATAAATATTAAGCATGGCTAAGCTTCACCATCGAAGAAGCTCTAGCAACGCTCACATGCCAGACCTAGGTATGCTAGGAGCTGTGGATCAGGTATATAAGGCTTCAACAAGTAAACTATGCAGCAGATAGGTAACTCTAGCATCTGACAAAAGACCACATTGGAATCGTATGCAATATAGTGAGAAAGTAGATACTTTGTAAAACATAGGTTCAGAATGAGAGGCTATGCTTGCCTTGTCCTTCAGTAGACAGATATGGATCTTCGGTATCATTGACTTCGGTCTCATGCTCGGATCCTATCGCGAAGAAACAATACCGGAAAGAAAGGAAACAATCAATATCTCGAACCATGTAATGCACAAGCACATGAATGATATGGCAGATTAAAGTTGCCATGGCAACCCTAGGATTAGCGTTGATTTGAATGGGTTCGGAGTGCTGAGGGTTTGGCACTCCATCTATCCCATATGCAATTAGGGTGTTTTGATGTTCCTCTAAATAGCTAGGGTTTAGGTTGATAAACAATGCATGATTATATTTTTAAAGTGTAGATCTCATTTTTCTAAACATTTTGATATATTATTCATATTTTTCTGATTAAATATGAAATAGTTATGAATTTTATAAGATTATAACAATTTCTGTCTTATTTAAATCATTTCTGAAAATAATAAAACAAATAAAAGCTTTACCGCGTCATTATGATGTCAGCACAGGGGTGGAGGCATTTTCCAATCGGGAAGCACCTACCCATAGTTGCTGACTGGTGGGCCAGGGGCCCCGTCATGGCCACGTCACAGATGGGACATGGCGGCACCGCCGGGTAGCGGTCGCCGGCGGCGATCCGGCGCACCCCAACTAGCGCGGCTGGGCTCGTTGGAAAGGGCTCGGCGGGGCAAACCACACAGAGGTGGTGCCGCCCATCTACGGTCGCCGGAGCTCCTTCTCCGACGAGCTACTAGGGCGGTGGGGTCGACTTCACGGTGCGGTGGTGCTGCAGTGAGCAAGCAGCGAGACTGAGGGTACTGTGCGGATAAGAAGCTCACTAGGAGCGGGTGGATCTTGGCAGCGAGGCGAGGCGAGGCTTGAATCGGTGGTGAGCGGCGGTGTTTGGTGGCGGAGGGACTTCTTGATTCCGGCAACTGGAGGCGCGCCGAGCTACATGAACTAGATGGGGAGAACGAGGAGATGATGGCCGTCACAGCGATGGTCTCAGCAGAGCTCGGGGCGACCGGAGACGGCAAGGGCGTCGATGGCAACGAGCTAGATCTCGTCGGCCATGGCAGGAGAGGATAAGGGGGAGGGGGAAGTGGCATCTGGGGGTTCTCCTCTGTGTCGGCCAAGCTTTATAGACGACGAGGCATGAACCTTGGTGCACGTGTGGCGGCCGACGGAGAGGGCGAAGCCACGGAGCTGCTTCTGCGTCATCGACGAAGACGATGACGCGAACAGTTGTCGAAGCGGTACCGGGCCGTGGCATTGGGCTGGCTGGGTCCATACCAACTTCATCGAATTTCCACTCCAGAATTTGGTTCGGTTGTAGGAGACCAGCGGGTCTTTCGTGTTCAGCCTTGACGCGATGACAAACGTCACATTCAGCAACAAAACGAGCGATATCTTGCTTCATACCAGACCAACAGAATCTTTGACGGAGATCCCGATACATCTTGGTACCTCCAGGGTGAATGGAGAGAGGTGATTCGTGAGCCTCTTTAAGAATTAAACCCCTCAACTTTGTTCTCTTCGGCACTACCAGACGGGTACCAAAGTAAACAATACCTTGATCATCAGCAAAGAAACATTTTGCAACTCCCTTAGCAATGTCTTTTTGATCTCAGCAACTTCAGAATCATTCTTTTGAGCAAGCTTGATTTCATCCTCTATAGAAGATTTCACCTCAAGAGTAAAAGGAATCCACGAGGAACAACTTCAAGATTCAGTCGAGAAAATTCGTCGTGAAGAGAAGGTTGAGATTGTTTAATCAATAGATTGTTGGAGTAGGATTTCTGACTTAGCGCATCAGCAACGACATTGGCTTTGCCGGGTTGATAGTTGAGACCCAAATCATAATCTTTGATGAGTTCCAACCATCTTCTTTGCCTGAGATTCACATCAGGTTGGGTAAAAAGATACTTAAGAGTCTGATGATCCGAGTATAACTCACAACCACTACCGATGAGGTAATGTCGCCATTGCTTAAGAGCATGAACAACAGCTGCAAGCTCGAGATCATGAGTTGGATAGTTGTTCTCCTGTGGTTTCAGCTGTCAAGAGGCATAGGCCACCTCATGACCATCTTGCATCAACACACACCCGAGACCTTGGTGCGAGGCATCATAGAAGATACCAAAGTCCTTACTGGTGTCTGGAAGAACTAGCACCGGAGCAGTTGTTAGCTTGGTTTTCAAAACCTAGAAGCTTTCTTCAGCCTTATCAGACCATTCAAACTTCTTATCCATCTTAAGAAGATCAATCATTGGCTTGGCAATCTTGGAAAAGTTCTCGATGAATCGATCGTAGTATCCCGCCAACCCATGGAAACTTCGAACATCCTTAGCGGATTTGGGGAATTCCCAGTCAAGAATGGACTGAATCTTGTCTGGAATAATAGCAACCTCTTCGGCAGAAACAACATGACCAAGGAATATGAGTTCTTGCAACCAAAATTCACATTTGGAGAACTTGGCATAGAGACGATGTTCTCGAAGCTTTGTCAACACCAAACGCAGATGTTTAGAGTGTTCTTCTTCCGTCTTGGAATAGACCAGAATATCGTCGATGTAGACCACAACGAACTTGTCGAGATACTCCATGAAAACAGAGTTCATAAGCCGCATAAAAGTGGCTGGAGCATTGGTAATACCAAAGGACATGACGATGTACTCGTAGAGTCCATAACAAGTAGTGAAAGCAGTCTTCGGAATGCCTTCCTTTCAGATCTTCATTTGGTGATACCCTTACCTCAAATCCATTTTGGAAAAGATGGTGGCACCACTTAACTGATCAGAAAGATCGTTGATCCTAGGGAGAGGATACTTGTTCTTGACAGTCATAGCATGGAGAGGGCGATAATCCACAACCAGTCGCGGTATATTGGTATCCCGCTTCTTAACAAAGATGGTAGGACATCCCCAAGAACATGTGCTAGGCTGGATGTGCCCTTTTACCTCCAACTCCTCTAATTTCTCATTCAACTCCACTTACTCATGAGGGGGCATACGATAGGGTCTCTTGGAAACAAGTGTAGTTCCAAGGACCAACTCTATGACAAACTCCACACTTCGATCGGGTGGCATGACAGACAACTCTTCAGGAAAGACATCCGGGAATTCACATACCACGGAACATCTTGAATCTCTAACAAAGGTTGAACTTCAATAGCATACAAGTCCGCTTGAGGAATAGAAACAGCTGAAGGAGATAGTGACCCTACGGTCCAATAAGTGATTGTTATGCTAGCAGGACTAGTAAGAGTCACGGACTTGGTTACACAGTTAATGACCGCTTGATATTGGGACAACTAGTCCATGCCCAAAATGATGTCAATATTAGTTGACTTGAGGGAAATAAGAGAAGTGGGGAACAACTGGGAGGCAACATTGATTAGGTTCCCATGACTAACGATGGTGGTACGCCAACTAGAACCAGGAGACTGAACCAGCAGAGGTTTAGACAACCCCTCAAAACTTATCCCATGCAATTCAGCAAAACCTTGCGACATGAATGAATGTGATGCTCCAGAATCAAAAAAAACTTTAGCTGGAATGTGATTGATACGAAGCGTACCGATAACGGCGCTTGGATCTTCCCGAGCTTCTTCAGAAGAGATATGGGTCAGACGACCACTTCCAACAGATTGGTGCTTGGCATACTTCTTTGGTGGTCGAGCTACCTCGGTAGTAACCTTTTGAGGACACTCCCTTGCAAAATGACTGGGCTGGTGGTAGGTGAAGCAAGTACGTTCCCCTAAATTACCAACATTAAGGCGATAGTTTGACCCACTAGCATTGCTTGGAGGAACATTTGGGAGAGGAGCCTATCCAGGAGACCTTTGGGTATAAGGAGCACGTGGCACAGCACTATAAGGCACAAAGACACGACACTTCTTATTTCTTGAACCATCCTTGTTGGATCCTTCATAAGAACGCTTACGAGTTTCCTCATACTCCACTTTTCCATGATCTGCTTTCATTGCCTTGTTCAAAAGAGTTTGCAGATTCCCAAAATCCATCAGATGAAGATCACGACGAACATCAGGGTCCAGTCCCTTGCGGAACAGAGCTTGCTTCTTAGCATCAGTGGAAGCTTCTTCAAGAGCATAGCATGCAAGACGATTGAAGCTGTGCTGGTAATCATACATAGATCCAGTGCCTTGTTTCAGCTTGAGGAACTCCTCCCTATTTTCATCCATTGGATCCTCCGGAATATGATAGGCTCGGAATCCTTCAGTGAATTCTTGCCAAGTAATGACATGCTGAGCAGCTTACAGTGCTAAGAAATATTCCCACCAGGAGTTAGTTGCTCCCTCCAGATGGTAGCCAGCAAAGGTTACCCAATCAGCTTCAGGAACATGACCAACCTAAAGTTTGCGCTCCATGGTGTGAAGCCAGTAATCTGCATCAAGTGGCTTAGTGGAATAGTTGTCGACTGGCGGAGTGAAACGTATGAAATCCTTGATACCGACTTGGTTGTTTGGGTGATGGGTATTGCGCTCAATCCTTTCAAGGAGCCTCATGTTGTCAGCACGGTTGGTCTCATACATAGCCATGAGTTGAACAATTGATGGTGGTGGCAAAAGATTAGAAGGATCATCCTCATTCCTAGACCCATGAGCTTAAGCACGGGTGCGAGCTCGAGAAGTGTCACCCATCCTGTAAGAACAGAAGGCGTTAGCCAAGGGTTTCAAAGACAAATATGCTAGATGTAAAACATGTCATCTTATCAAGCATGGTAGTATCAAAGCATACTAACGTATACAATAACCAGCTGACTTACAAACCATAACAATTGAGTGCTAAGATGTTATGCATCAAGAAGAACTGAGATATCTTGATAGCTCTGAGATTAGCAACCAATTACAGAGTACTTAGAAAAACAACCCCGAAGACAAAATCCTAAACGTTTGAGATTAGGGGTAAGGAATGAAAACCTTTTCAAACCAAAGAGGACAAGAAAACTCCAGCAGTAGAATCACACCAGGAAAGGAGTGAAAAGAGTCCTAGTTAGAGTTTTTGAAAATAGTTTTCTACCTTTAAATAGGTTTGTCAACTTCTAGACTCAACATCGAACAATACTAGGGTTTCCTATAGGCAGTCCTACTCTGATACCAAAACCTGTAACACCCCCGGGATTAGGGCTAAATAAGCTCAGATTATCCTCCGAGATAAACTTAACTCCAACCTCACAGACTCACATTATATGGTTTGGTAGCATTACAGAACACAGGGATTCAATAGCATAAATTTAAACTCTTAATAGAGTACGATATCAGATTATTACGAACCAGGGGACGCAGACCCATCATTACACGAAGCAGCGAAAACAAATTATGTTGTTCTACACAACAAACTTAGCAAAGGGCCTAAGAGGCCATAAACATCAGCGACGTCCAACCCATAGTCCTCCGGCTGGTACCTGGGACCCCCAACTACTCGTCGATGTCAACGTATAAGCCACCTTCAGTTGCAACTAGATCAACTAAAGAAAAACAACAAGAGCGCAAGGCTAAATACGAGAATGTACTCCGCAAGACTTAGATAACCTAGGATCTACATGCTCTGGCTAGAAAAGCTTTCTCTGGATTTTCTTTGTGTAAAGCTAACTTTGTCTGTAAACAAGAGAGAGAAGAGGCTCGTCTACACAGAATACTTTCAAAACGGGGTAAGATAGCGACAACTCCATCTTGAACATCTGAACATGTTAACCAAGTACATCTGAACTCCTCACTAGGATCACCACCTCGAATCCCCGAGGAAGCATCCTTAAGCACACGTAGATCAACAAGTTTTACTTTTAGTTAATGTTATCTATGATCATCACGTCCGTTCCTAAGTCGTTCGTAACCGTGAGCACGGCTTTTCAAAAAGATTTAACAATGCAGGGGTGTACAACTTTACCCACACGTACCAACCAACTCTTAGTGCCAAGTTATTAGCCCCCTTCCTTGGAAGCAGGCACAAGGTTGTTGACCACGACCTTTACCTTCCTTTCTCCGAGACCATGAGTCACGCACTAAAGATGGTTCCGCCATAACAGGTCAAATCCCGAAGCCGGTCCCTAGAGAGATGTGAGGCGAGGTTGGTTTACCCAGAGGAACCGCCTACCCAACCCCGACCACGCTTACCTACCTGTATGAATGCACCTCCTTCACCCCCTCTTTCGAAAACATTTTCAATGCGTATGCCAAACGGAAAGCCCGAACTATGTGACTCATGGAATCTACTAGGCAAGTTAGTTAGTCGGGGGGTTTTCCATGCCTCGTGTGGCTATACGCTCATCTTGGTTCAAGAGGCAAGAACTCGGGTCCTGATGGGACTACAAAATCCACACCCAACGTGGCCTCCCATACAAGCCTAAGCATGTTTATCCGTCACCTCCGATCATGTCTCCATCTCCTACCTTTCTAGATTCTCTGGCATCTCCGATTCATCATCATTAGGATGGATCAGGCGTAAATACTAAGCATGGCTAAGCTTGACCATCGAAGAAGCTCTAGCAACGCTCACATGCCAGACCTAGGTATGCCAAGAGCTGTGGATCAGGTATATAAGGCTTCAACAAGGAAACTATGTAGCAGATAGGTAACTCTAGCTACTGACAAAAGACCACATTGGAATCGTATGGAATGTAGTGAGAAAGTAGATACGTTGTAAAACATAGGTTCAGAATGAGAGGCTATGCTTGCCTTGTCCTTCAGTAGACATATATGGATCTTCGGTATCGTTGACTTCGGTCTCGTGCTCGGATCCTATCACGAAGAAACAATACCGGAAAGAAAGGAAACAATCAATATCTCGAACCATGCAATGCACAAGAACATGAATGATATGGCAGATTAAAGTTATCATGGCAACCCTAGGATTAGCGTTGATTTAAATGGGTTTCGAGTGCTGAGGGTTTGGCATTCCATCTATCCCATATGCAGTTAGGGGGTTTCAATGTTCCTCTAACTAACCTAGTGTTTAGGTTGAACAACAATGCATGATTATATTTTTAAAGTGTAGATCTCATTTTTCGGAACATTTTGATATATTATTCATATTTTTCCGATTAAATATGGAATAGTTATGATTTTTATAAAATTATAACAATTTCTGTCTTATTTAAATCATTTCTGAATATAATAAAACAAATAAAAGCTTTACTGCGTCATTATGATGTCAGCACAAGGGTGGAGGCATTTTCCACTAGGGAAGCACCTACCCATAGTGGCTGACCGTTGGGCCAGGGGCCACGTCACAGACAGGACAAGATGGCACCACCGGGTAGTGGTCGCCGGCGGTGATCCGACGCACCCCAACTAGCGCGGTTAGGCTCGTTGGAAAGGGCTCAGCGGGGCAAACCACACAGAGGTGGCGCCGCCCCTCTATGGTCGCTAGAGCTCCTTCTCCGACGAGCTACTGGGGCGATGGGCTAGGCTTCACGGTGCGGCGGTGCTACGGTGAGCGAGCAGTGAGACAGAGGGTACTGTGCGGATAAGAAGCTCACTAGGAGTGGGTGGAGCTTGGCAGCGAGGCGTGGCGGGGCTTGAATCGACGGTGAGCGGTGGTGTCTGGTGGCGGAAGGACTTCTCGATTCCGACGACTGGAGGCGCGCTGAGCTACATGAACTAGATGGAGAGAACAAGGAGATGAAGGCGGTCACAGCGATGGTCTCAGCAGAGCTCGAGGCGACCAGAGACGGCAAGGGCGTCGATGACAGCGAGCTAGATCTTGTCGTCCATGGCAGGAGAGGATAAGGGGGAGGGGGAAGTGGCGTCTGGGGGTTCTCCTCTGCGGCGGTCGAGCTTTATAGACGATGGGGCATCAATCTTGGTGCGCGCGCGGCGGCCGACGGAGATGCCGAAGGCACGGAGCTGCTTCCCCGTCATCGACGAAGACGACGACACGAACAACTGTCGAAGCGGTACCGAGCCATGGCGTTGGGCTAGCTGGGCCGTGGAAACAGAAGGAGAGGCGGGCAGGTTGCTAGGCTGCGGCCTTTTTCCCTCTCTGCTCATATTTTTTTCTGGAAAACCTTTTCTATTTACTTTCTCTCCAAACCCTCCTTATTGTCACCCAAATCAAAATATTTTGAATAGATTTGAATGAGTCAAAGTTTCAGAAACCTTTTATAAACCTTTTGAAAATTTAAACAGTAGGGTCCACATGTGGATCCATTTTACCAAATCAAAACCATTTGAAAAATGGGATAGAACTTAGAAGGAAAACAATTTAGAGAATTAGGGTTTTTATCCACTCTTATCTCCAAAATACAACAAGAATGCAAAATATTCGTGCATGCTTATTCTCTTAAGTAATAAGTACATATAATACAAACTAGGGTTGTTATAGATGTCAATGAAAAACTAGTAGGCTCGAGAATAACGATTAACCACTGTGCTTATTGCATTAGTCCCATCCAAGGAGCTTAATCGCTAAGCGACCTGAAGGGTCTTAATCGTCTAGTGTCTGACCATGATTTTGGTAATAGGCTAGTAGGATTATTGAAGTTGGGATGAAATCTACCAAGAGTTGTTCCGGCTAATTATGGATTGCTCGCCTACACATATATTTATAAGATTATATTTGTTACATTTATTATTCATCCACCTGGCACAGTCACTATCATCACGAACTGAATCCCCTCGCGCCTTCTTTTGACATCTGCAATAAACAACAAACAACCAAGTCGTTCTTTCCTTTTATTCTTTATATTTCCGAAGTTTACATTTTAGTTCTATTTAAATACATCTCATTTAATCAAAACCCATTCCAACTTCAGCACTTGCAGTCGATTCACTCGAAGACCTGTGACAACTTTGGGTGTGATAGAGTCTTCACCCAAGAACACTTACCTTTGGGCTCCCTGTGGGATCAATATCTATACTTTGTTCCTCGATGACCCACAAGTATAGGGGGTGTATCGCAGTATTTTCGATAACTAAGAGTGTCGAACCCAACGAGGAGAAGAAGGTGCTGGCGAGTGGCTAGGAGCATGAATTCTCTGTAAATACTTAGCAAACGGATTTTTAGGGTTTTTTGATAATGCAGCTAAATAAAGTATGAGTAAATAAAAGACAATAAGAATAAATGCAGCAAGTGGCCCAATCCTTTCTTTAGTAAAGGACAAGCCGGTTGTATTACTTAAGATGACCAAACGTTCTCGAGGACACATGGGAATATTGTCAAGTGCTTTCGGTTCATATAGTTGATTAATCTTCTTTAGTTTGCTAAGTGTTGTGTGGGTGAACCTATGCTAATGTACCGACCTTCCTAGGACTAATACATACTTGTGATTATACCTCTTGCAAGCATCCGCAAGGAAAAGAAAGTAATTAAGGTAGATACCTAACCACAACTTTAAACTCTAAGACCCTGACGTCCCTTGTGCAAAGGTTTCCTAACGGGGGTTCAGGTTTCTGTCACTCTGGCAACCCCTCCGATTAGTAGCCAAATACACAATGCATTCCCCTAGGCCCATATAGGTGAAGTGTCATGTAGTCTACATTCACATGACAGCACTAGAAGAAATACACAACTTAAATATCAAACTATTGAATCTCTCTCAACACAATTCCACTACTAACAACATGACTTCTCCCATGTCCTCAAGAACTAAACAAACTACTTACAAGACATCATATGGATCATGATCAGAGATGAAGTAATGATGTGTAACAATCTAAACATAAACAATAATTCAATGGTTCACTCAATAGCATCAACTACAAGGAGTAATCAACACCGAGAAAGTTTCCCCTAAGAACTATGGAAGATTCAACCCAATTGTTACAGCAGTATGGAGTGGTGATGATGGTGCTGGTGGAGATGATGATGATGATGATCCCGATGAAGTCCAGCTTGATGGTGGCGTTGATGGTGATGATCTCCCCTTTCTGGGAAGGAATTCCCCTAGCAGAATTCTGTCTGCCAAAGAGATCTTTCTCTCTCGGTGTTTTTCGCCCCGTAGAGGCGGCGGAATCTTTCTGTGGTTGCTCCCCGAGTCTTAGGATTTCGGGAGGATAATATATGCCAGAGGGGAGAGGCTGGAGTGGACCAGGGCGGTCACACCACCTGGTGGCGCGGTCTGGGGTGGCCCGTGCCAGGGGGTGGTGTGGGCCCCCTATGGCCCATTTCCACTTCCCCTTCTAGCTTCCTTCGTCTTCTGGAAAAATAGGATTTTCCATGTATTTTCCCGGATTTTCTGATCTTCGCGAATTTTGCCTACAAACATCACATTTTCCATCAGAATCCTGACTGCAGCGGTCTATGCTCCAAAAGTCATCAACCATGCAAAAACAGATGAAATAACATAAGTATCATCTCTTAATATGAAATATATCATTGAATAACAGTGAATTATGATATAGAATAGTGATGCAGAATGGACGTATCAACTCCCCCCAAGCTTAGACTTCGCTTGTCCCCAAGCGAAACTGATCTCAATAAACATGACCTCAGGTTTATGGAGTGAAGAGTCGATAAAAGAATACGGATAAGAAGCATCACATTCATCAATACATAAGTCATAATAGAAGACAACTCACTATTATATAACTTAACTTGCAATAAGTAAAGGAAACACAATAAAGATACATAAAGTAAATCATAATTGGTAATGGCAAACTTAGCTCTTGGTCAAAGAATAGTTGACAATTTGCTGGAGTTCACAAATAACTGATTTTCAATGATAGCTTTCAAAACAAGGAACATAAGAAACATGATTGAATAAATCATCATATGAATGAATGAAACACAACAACTCAAAATACTTTGTGAGATAGAAGGGAATAGGTTTACTGACTAAACTAAAAAGTAAAAGATAGGCCCTTCGCAGAGGGAAGCAGGGATTTCAAGTTTCATAAAGAGCTTCCAAAAATTATGGTTCTTATTAGCTTTCAACTCTGATTGCTCCTATCATAGGCATCTTTAGGTGATTAAGGTTAAAGTAACACAACTAAGAGGATATGCTTGACAAGTTATAAGTTGAAATCTCATGCCCCTTACTTACGAGTACCGAACCTCATGCTACTCAACTTCAGTCACAAGTAATCTCTTGTCATTGTAAATACATGTGTATCATACAGAACCGCCAACGGGGTACCCCTTGCACATGATACAGGAGCTATCCCATAATCAAAATGACAAGGCAAGCAGACAATGAGCATCTCAATGATCTTTTTGTTTGCCATTTCCATAGGTTTTTACTAAGGATGCTTCATAGAGTGCTCATTATGGTTATGCTGCAAGTTTCCACCATGATTAGGCATGGCTTAGGCTAGTGGTCCAGGCGTTTCTCTAACACACATATAAACTCCATGATCTTACAAGTTCCCCTTTTATTTCACACCACCGGGATCCATAAGCAAAAGAATCATGATATCAATGGAATATAAGTGCAATGTTGAAAGCGTTCCCCATGATACATTGTAGGGGTGATGACCTCCGGATACCCCAACCAGACAAGAACTATGGCAGTCGGATCACGCCCAGCTGGCTAAGCGCAGCCGAACAGGAGCAAGTCAAGCCGGCTACCCCGCGGTAGCCGGAACGGCGAGAAGCAGCCAGCTACAGCAGCTTAGCCGGAACCAATCAAGAGGACAGGGCGACATGCAGCACAGTGTGTGGTACGCCCTGGTACGATGACAAGACTGGCAACTACTCGGCCATGCCATAGACTTTGCAGGTGATGCGGGAATAGTGGCCCGATGCTGACGACAGGCTCGCACGGCATTCACTGTGCCTAGGACGACCATACCGCGTGTACTCTGATGGGACATAGTTGTACCAGATACTGTAGATGACCAGCCGGCTGGGACCCACCTGTGGGGCGCGCTAGTCGGGCTGGCCAGTGAGACCGTTGCCTCTCTGCCTATATAAGGAGAGGCAAGGCCTCAGTAGAAAGGGTTGGTCTATGTGCATTAAAGGCGTTAGCTAGAGAATACAGCTCGAGGAGCGCTTGTAGCCCATATATCGCTCATAGTTAGATCGGCAGGAGTAGGAGCTTTACCTCATCACGAGAGCTCTGAACCTAGGTACTTCTTGCATCCAGCTACGCTTGCTTCTATCCAATCCCGCCTGCTGACGCCGTCGATAGCTTCCCTGCTAGTCCCCACACCTCTATCTAAGCTGCTTACGTACTGCCGTTCCCAATACAACGACAGTTGGCGCCCACCGTGGGGCAAGATGGCTTCGACCGGAGTCACGTTCCGCATGGGACAACGCACTTCAGCCGGTGAGCGCATGGCCTCTGGCCTGGTGCTCATGCTCAGCAAATTCGACTGCGTCAACGACAACGCTTCCTGTTTCGCCGGAACCTCCTTCCCGGCGAACGGCTCCAGCCTGCTTTTCGGCGACCTCCCCGTCTACGTTGCCACCATTCTGGAGCGTTTCCCCAGGGAGATCGTCTCCGTCGCGGAGCTGCCGCCTCTAGGCAGCCGCACCTCCGTCGCTCCCCGTGGTGTCGAGGTCATGATGGCCGGCTCCAGCTCTCACCCCCGCCAGCCACGGGAGCAGGGCACGGACGAAGGCGGAACTTCTGCACCACCACAACCCCTGAACCCGGTGGAGGAGGCCATCGATCGGCTCCTCATGCCGGTTAACCTTAGGGATAACCAAGAGGAGGCAGAGGCAAATTTCTCCATGGAGAGACAGCTTCTCCTCTAGGAGGCCATGGAGATGGCAGCAACCCGCAAGCAACTCGAGATCACCCGGCGCGAGTATGACCATGCGCATGGCTTCACTATGTCTACCGCAGAGCCAAGCCGGTGCGGCCAGGTGCGACGACGGGATGGCGAGCTAGGCGAAAGGTTGGAAAAGGATGGGGAACCGAATCCCGCGCCCGCTCTCATCCGGCCCACCTACAGCACGTCCATCAAGAATCTGCACGCAGCGCGAGCCGCAGCGGACGAACTGCCCAACCTGGAGGGCGAGGAGCGAGCCCGCCAGCGTGCTCGGGTGCAGGAGCTCCTCCGGATCACGGACGAGCAGGCCAACGCCAACAGGCAGATGCAGTAGGACCCCAGCTACTCCAAGGGGAGCAAACCACCCGTCAACAACAAGGACACGCCTCGCGACACCCAACAGACATCCTCTCCTCAGTCGGCTAAGGCCCGCAGCAAGTGTCGCGGTTCGGGCAGCAAGGGCCAGCCACGCCAGGAGCAAACGGTCAATAGCAACCCAGCGCCTCCCCCTCCCCCAACTGGAGCACCAAGACCCGCCGGTTCCCGTCTCTCGGGCCGAGTGGGAGCGCCCAACCCGGATCGCCCGGATGCCCATGACCGTATCGAGCTCCTCGCTCAAGCGCGCGTTACGGAGGAAGAAGACTCCATCGGACTGGTTTGTTTTGGACCCTGCATCCGGAACGAGCCGTTTCCGGATAAATTCACCCTGCCCAGGGACACCCCCAAGTATAACAGCAGCATGAAGCCGAAAGATTGGCTGACCGACTACGCTACGGCAGTCGGCATCGCCCATGGGAACAAGCGCACAGCTGTGCGCTACGTCCCCCTTATGCTAACTGGGTCAGCGAGGACATGGCTTAACAGCCTCACGCCCAATAGCATCAATGCCTAGCCAGACTTTGAAAAGGTGTTTGTCTGCAACTTCAACGACACGTACAAGCGTCTGGGATGCCCACGCGACCTGACCTTGTGCATCCAGGGCTACCGCGAGACCGCCCGCGAGTACCTCGCCAAGTGGACGGAGCTGCACAATACTTGCAAGGGCATCCTTGAGAGCCAGGCCATTGGCTTCTTCATCGAGGGATGCCGAGAAGGCACCATGCTTCGTCACCGGCTACTATGTGACGAGCCGAAAACCATGGCGGAGCTCATGATGATAGCGGACCAGTACGCCATGGCCGATGCCGCCATGAAGAAGCCCCGCCTAGTAAGTGCTAACGGGCGTCCGACTCCTATGGAGCCGGCTCGCGACCGTCCAGGCAATCCGGTTGGAGATGCCGGATCCTCTAGGCGTCACGGCAACGACAACCGGTTCCATGGGGACCGCCAGGCCGGATAGCAGAAGCCCCACTACCACGCGTGGCAGATCAATGCTGTGGAGGGCGTGCCCGACGCGCCGGCTAGCGATGGAAGAAGGCAGAAGCCGCAGCTCACCTTCGACCAGATGTTTGACGGCCCGTGCAAGTGGCATAGCGGTCCCTTCAAACTGGCTATGCACACTACCCGGAACTGCAGCTGGACTCGCCAGCTAAAGGACCATGGTAGCCAGCAACGTCTTCCCCCGCCCCTCCTGGTGGACCACCACGACCGACTAGGGGAGCCGGCAATGATGGTAATGGCGGCAACGGCGGCAACAACAACAATAGCTACCCCCAGCCGCACGCTGCCTACCACATGTTTGAGACGGAGCTGGACAACAAGTTAAGCTGTAGGCGATGCTCCAAGGAGGTCAACACCATCGTCTCTCTGGTCCCCTAGTACCTGAACTGGTCGGAAACCCCCATCACCTGGAGCCGAGAAGACCAGCCCGAGCAGCTTCCGACTCCCAGGGGCTACGCCATGGTACTCGACCCCCTTATCGTCTCCAAGGAGCACACCTGCCGCTTCTCGTGCGTCCTCATCGACGGAGGCAGCAACCTCAACCTCCTCTACCGGTCTTCGCTGGAGAAGCTGGGCATCCGCGAATGCGACCTGCGCCCGACTACCACAACGTTCCACGGCGTATTGCCGGGACCAGCTTGTGCCCCGCTGGGTAAAATCCAGCTGGATATCATCTTCGGGACCAAGGAAAACTTCCACCGCGAGCCGATTTGGTTCGAGGTGGTAAACCTGACGAGCTCCTACCACGCACTCCTCGGGCGCCCCGCCCTCGCTAAATTCATGGCTGCCCCCCACTACGCGTATGTCAAGATGAAGATGCTAGGACCAAACAGCGTGATCACCGTCGCCGGCTGCTTCAGGCGGTCGATGGAGTGCGCCTCAGCCGGCTCCAAGCTGGCAGATGCCCTCATCATAGCCGAAGAGAAGCGCGTGATCATGCGCAACGTGGCCATTGCCCAGCAAGATATGCCGGCTAGCAGCAAGCCGGCTGGGAAAGGAGCTTTCCAGCCGGCAAAGGAGACGAAGAGGATCCTGCTCGACCCCTCCGACCCAACCAAGTTCGTCACCATTGGTGCCAACTTGGACAGCAAATAGGAAGGCGAGCTCATTGGCTTCCTCCATGAGAATCGGGACATCTTCGCATGGTCACCCAAGGACATGCCAGGTGTACCGAGGGAGTTCGCCGAGCACTCACTTCACGTGCGGCCGGATGCCAAGCCTGTCAAGCAACCTCTGTGCTGGTTCGCAGAGGAGAAGAGGAAGATTATCAGTGACGAGATCACCCGGCTCCTTGCAGTCGGGTTCATCATGGTAGTGTACCACCCGGACTGGCTGGCAAACCCAGTCCTGGTGTTGAAAAAGAACAAGACCTGGCGCATGTGTATCGACTACACCAACCTGAACAAGGCGTGCCCGAAGGACCCTTTCGCCTTGCCCCGTATCGATCAAGTCATCGATTCCACGGCCGGCTGCGATTTGTTGTATTTTTTAGATTTCTATTCCGGTTACAATCAGATCCGGCTAAACCCGGATGACCGGATAAAACATTGTTGATCACCCCGTACGGGGCTTTCTGCTACGTAACCATGCCTTTCAGTCTGAAAAATGCTGGCGCTACCTATCAGCGCTGCATGCAGAAGTGCTTGCACTCGCAGATCGGCCAAAAAGTGCATGCTTATGTGGACGATGTGGTCATCACGACCACCGAGAAGCGCACCCTCCTCGAAGAACTGGGAGAGACATTTGGCAACCTCTGGCAATACCAGATGAAGCTGAACCCAGAGTAATGCGTCTTCGGAGTCCCATCCGGTCAGCTACTTGGTTTCCTTGTCTCACCACGAGGGATCGAAGCGAACCTGGAAAAGATTGCGGCCATTGAGAGGATGCAGCTGCCCAGGAGCTTGCTCGGAGTTTAGAAGTTCACCGGATGCCTACCCTCCCTCAGCCGTTTCGTCAGCCGGTTGGTGGACAAGGCACTTCCGTTGTACCAGCTGATGAAGAAGACAGACAAGTTCTCCTGGACCTCGCAGGCCGACGCCGCCTTTGATGACCTCAAGCGTATGCTATCCATAGTGCCGGTTCTAGCCACGCCAGCTAGAAAGGAGCCAATGTTGCTCAATATAGCAGCCATCAGCCGGGTCGTCAGCGTCGTCCTAGTGGTGGAGCGCCCCGAGGAAGGCAAGGCTCAGATGGTTCAGCGACCCGCCTATTACCTCAGCGAGGTTCTCTTCCTCTCCAAGCAGACCTACCCCCACTACCAGAAGATGTGTTATGGTGTGTACCTAGCATGCAAGAACCTCAAGCACTACTTCCAGGAGCATGCGATTAAGGTCGTGTGCACCGCACCCCTCTTGGAAATCATTGGCAACAAGGACGCCACCGGCCGAGTCGCCAAGTGGGCCATCGAGCTCGCCGCCTACTCCATCCAGTATGAGCTCGGACTCACGATAAAGTCACGAGTGTTGGCAGACTTCCTCGCCGACTGGGCCGCGACCCAATACCTCCCACTGGTTCTGGATTCGGATCATTGGAGGATGCACTTCGACGGGTAGAAGATGCTCGGGGGCTCGGGAGCCGGCATCGTGCTCACCTCGCCCAAAGGAGACCGGCTGGAGTATGTCTTGCAGATCCACTTCAAGGCCTCTAACAATATAGCCGAATACGAGGCACTGGCGGACGGCCTCTGGCTAGCCAGAGAGATTGGTGTCAAACGGATCCTTTGCTTCGGTGATTCGGATCTGGTAGTGCAGCAGGTATCCAGAGAGTGGGACGCCCGCAATGCCAACATGGCTCTCTACCTGTTCCACATACATAAGATCAATGCCTGTTTCGACAGATGTGAATTCCATCACGTCCCTCGCGTCAACAATGAGGCAGCCAATTCGCTCGCACAAATCGGATCCACCAGGCAAGCGATCCCACCTGGGGTCTCCTTGGAGCACCTGCGCAAGCCCTCCATCAACCCGTCCCCCGAGTCGGATTCCATCTTCTGGGAAGGGAGTGCCCCGGTTGACGGTGCGTCAGACGTAGAGCCGACAGAACCTCTAAAGAAGAAAGCCCGCACCAACTTCGGCAAATCAGTACTCTCCGGCTCGCAAGACCCGGGGGCTGCCGACTCATAAAGTGGCTCTGCATCAAGTTTATTACATGCAAGAAAGTAAAGTGTGCCATCAAGTTTGTGAGAGCTTTAATCACTAATCTTCACATAACAAGTTTAATTTGGAAGGTAGACAAAAATATGAATTTACTTGGAATAGCCATAGTGCTAGTAGGTAGGTATGGTGGACACAAATGGCATAGGATTTGGTTTAAGGATTGGACACACGAGAAGAATTCCCTCTCAGTACAGGTTTTTGGCTAGCAAGGCTAGGTAGCAAGCATAAGAGTTGAAGGAAACAAACAAACATACAAGTGATAAAAACGAACATGCAATCTTCCTTGGAAGCACAAAAGATCTTAACTAGAGAATACTAAACTTATGAGCAAATCAAGAAAGAAAGATGATGAAATTATATTTCCTTAAGAGTACTCTTATTTTTTTCATTCAATTCTCAAAATAGTGTTGCTACTGATCGAGCCAAGTTTGCCAAAACCAACTAAATTAACTCAATGATCCCAAAATGATACCAATACTAATGACAAGATCAATCACATAACCATGAATTGAAAACTAACATAAGATATGCTAAAGATTAAATGATAGAACTTCTCATTAATATTCCATAATGGCAACTCACACGAAGGGATACATAGATATCTAACGAGAGGGGGGACATCTCCATAATGCAAATCATCCTACATGATAACTTCTCTATTCATGATATGACTCTACTAAAAAGGTAAAAAAGATAGAAGATAGTGATGTGATACCGTGGCACTCCGCCAAGCTTGGAACAAACCAAGGGGATGCCAAAACCTGATGATGAATTATGCCTTCGGTGGTGGTGTTCTCTCATCATCGTCTGACTTCCAAGGTAAGGGCTCCCCATTAACGAAAGACATCCTGGTCTCCATCATCCTGAAACTAGCAGCAGCACTTATGTGTTTAAACCTAATCTCATACTCACAGTTTTGATTTTGAACATCGTAGAGTTGTGCTTGCAGTTGGTTGGTTGTTTGGTGGAGTGAGAGAATTTCATCCTTGAGCTTAGCAATCTACTTTTGGTGCTTGGCGATGAGTTCGGAACAAATCTTATGGATGATATCCACTTTGCGTTCCGCCCTCTTCTTATACCTAAAGACTTCTTGCTCCAGCGCTTCCATCCTCTCCTCCAGACTTCCTTCACCTTTAGGGCCTTGAACCTCTTTTATCCGTACCTCCCCATCTTCAAGCAACAACTCCTTGGGATGAATCTTCAACTCTCGCATTTATGGGTTGATGATATCCGTTGAGGAATCTTCCTTGGCTGATCCAGAGGAAGACATTGTGGCTCCAAATCATGGACTCTACCTGTCAGAAACAGATCGAAACAAAAATACAACGAGAACACGATATACGAACCTCAGGGGATACAGGGGATTATATATTACGAGGTTTTACAATAAAAGGAAGGTCCTGGGTGAAAACGGGTCGGAGATGGAGTTCGAGGTGGCTGTTGGGGATATACTTTCCGGGTATCCTCACAGTTCCTCACTGACCAGGGTGGCCCACTTCGGGTTAGAACTTTGATTCACAGGCAGCCCAGTCAGGGAGAAGAGACGGAGTACAGTACAGCTACGGGAAGGCCTAGAAGACTTACCGACATAGGCCCACAGTGTTACTTGTAGTTCAAGATGTACTCTGTAACCGACTCTTAGTCGTGGCTGGATAGATCTCTCGTGTAAACCCTAGGCCGGATATCTATATAAGTCGTCCTAGGGAGAACCTTTAGGGCACCCAATAGTCTACAATCTCAACTCGCACAGGCGAACCCCTTGTAACCCAAATTTCGGCTCTACCGTATTACTGGATTGCTAGCAGGAGTAGGATCCGTCCAAAGCAGCCAGATTCGAACCTGGGTAAACTTGTGTGCTCACCGTCCCAGAACACCGTACGCCTCACACCCCTCTCTTCCGCACGCCTCGAGGACCCCCTCATGGTGTACGTGTCATCAATCCGACGACAGTTGGCGCCCACCTTGGGGCAAGTGAGCTTTGGATCTGCGTTCCGAGCGGAATCGGCAAGAATCGGAATCGGCGAGAATATCACCGTCGGTCGCATCCTCTATGCTAGCGATGTCCAACTCATCATTCTCGACGAGACCTGAATTCCGGCTAGGGAAGTCGTGACCGCCTACACCATCATGTCTTCTGGCGAGATCGATGTTTACATCGGTTTTGCTGAACCTGCCCCACCCACCCCAGCGGTGATGATAGAGGCAGAAGAAATTTCTGGGTCCCCTTTGTCCATGGAGGCGGCGGAGTTCCGGATCTTAGAAATCACTAATCCTAGCCAGCCCGCACCAGTTGCGAAGATAGTGGAGAAATCCGAGCCTGAAGCAGACCTGGCAGTGCAAGTCGAAACTAGAGTGGACCTTCCTGGTGAGGTCAAATCCCAGATCGATATGTCTGCTGAGGTCGAAATCCAGGAGGAGCATAATAGCAACCATGGTTCCGGCTCTGCCAACACCGGAATAGATCAACCCTTCCTGAGGCATACGTTGAGGCGCATGATACTGCAAGATGCAAGCGTGGATGAGGTTCTCGAAACCATCAAGATGTTCGAGGAAGCCCATGAGGAAAGCCGCAACTACCTCAGGACCCAAACATCACACTTTGTCGGACATGCTGGATATGGATCCGGCTCTGCCGATGCTGGAGAAAACACCGACTCAGTGCTAGAGGCGATTGGAACAAACACCGACTTACCCGCATCCTCGGATGACACGATGACATCGGCAGATTTCCGAAAGTTCTCCGTGGAGTATGAAGAGGAGTATAACTCCAAAGCTGCAGAGGAAGAAGAAGCCATGGATGAAGGATTCGGGGAAAACTCTCACAAAGCGCAGGATGACATGGAAATCGGAGATAATCCCGAGGTCCAGATGTCCCAAAGTACCGATCAGAGCTTGACTCTGGGAAACGGAGCCAAAGCCGTCTTTGCTACTGGCGCTGCCAAGAAGGCAAAGAAGAAGAACAAGAAGAACAAGACCCCGACAAAATACCCTCCGGTAGAGGAGGTGATTGCCGAGGAATATGAGGAAGACTCGGATGGAGCACTTATCCCAGACGAGCCCAAAGAAGAGTCGTTGGACGGACACGTGATCACTAAAGGTGCGCGTAAACTCATCAATGCTGAATTAACCACACCTATTCCTAGAGCTGCAGAACTTACTGCTGAAGAGCTGGACGAAAGGGCCTAGGCCGTAGAAGTGCGTCACCAAGTACTCCTCGATGAAGCCAAAAAACCTTGAGGAAGAAAAGAAACGCATGGCAACTGTGGAGAAGTACAACTCTAGGCAACACCAGAAGACCAGGAAACGTCATACTCATGATGACCAATTCCCGCAGATTCACAAAGTCCTCTTTGGAGGAGAACATGGGATGCCTCGACGCGATAGCAACGGGGATTGGGTGTATCCAACTCTAGTTTAAAACACCATTGCGGCTCGAGAAATTCTATCTGCTAATCCAGGCCCAGAATAGATCCGATTCGACATTAAACTACTCAACAAGGTCTAGAGAAGAAAAAGGTCACCCTGTCTGGAAGCCAAAAACTGGTCTCTCATTCCGGCCAATGCAGAACGGATCGGGCTTGGGCTGATGTAAGACCCCAACGTGTTCCGGAACAGCACCATCGTTCCGACCGACGGGAAGATAACTATTCAAGAACCGGATCTTCAGCACAGCACCACAAAGTTGCACGTGATTGGTGCAACGTTACCCCAGTTGGGGAGCAAGAGGCAATTGCTACACCGAACCCGAAGAATCCTCCGCGGCGAGAGTCGAAAGATCACAGCGAAGAAGACAAAGAGAAACGACGGACACCATTCCGAGTCAAGCCGGCAGGGGGCTCGTCGTAATGAAGATTCTCCCCGGAACCGGAATAATGGCGCTCCGGATGAAGGCCGGCGATCAGCCGGAAATAATCTAGCTGCTCCACCTTCTCCACCAAGTAGTCATCACAACGGCTCCCAAGGAGGCCAAGGAGGGCGTCGTGGGGGAGGAGGTGGTGGCAGAAGCCGAAATCCGGCTCCAAGGCACCACAGCCACAACTGTCATTCGGGACGATCTCTATCCCCAAATGACGCAAGGCACATGATTAACTCCAATATAGAGGCATGGCGCTACGAAAATGATGATATATACGTGGGCCCAAAGTGCGTCGGACCATGCATAAGAGCTACAAAATTTCCAGAAGGATTTGCTATCTCAAGACACATTCAAGCCTACGACGGTATAGCTCGGCCAGATACTTGGCTCCAAGATTTCTTCCAAGCTTGTTGTATCGCCAAAGGCGGAAACAGCCTGGTCGCAACCCGATATCTCCCACTCATGCTGCGGAAGATGGCACGATCGTGGCTCAATGAACTTTCGGAGAACACCATCCACAACTGGTATGACATGCAAAGTGCATTCTTTCAGAATTTGGAAGGCTCATACCGGAGGCCCTGTACGGTAGGAGACCTACAACGTTGCACCGAGAAAGCCGGTGAAACTTGTCTGGATTATCTCGGATGATGGATCGACACCAAGAACTCCTATGAAGGAGTAAATGACCAAACTGCAATTGAAGCTTTCATTGGAGGTCTCCCAATTGGTTTACTACGTCATCGCTTGAAGTGCGACAAGGTCACTAATTTGGGAGAGATGATACAAACAGCGAGAAAGTATGCAGATGCTGACGACGATGCAGAGGGATTACTGAACGCCCTGGCTGTGTCACAGTCGGCAAAACAACCAAAGCAGCAAGCTCAGAAGCGCAAGAATACCTCGGAAGAAAATCCCAACGTGGAAACGTCAGTGGTTACTGCTACTTTCGGGTATGGAGGACGAGGAGTATGTGGCGGTGGCCGCGGACGTGGTCGTGGGATGTCAAGTGTTCAAGGTAGAGGAGACCAGCAACCTGGCAAAACCTTCTCTTGGGCCGACATTGCCAATAACCCATGTGTGCATCACTTAGACGCCAATGGGGGCTCGTCTCAGACAAACGCTGAGTGTCGTTTTAATGATGACATTAAGAGAGATGATACCACTGGCTACACGGCTAAGCGGAAGAAGGGAAAGAAGAATCCTGAAAAGGATAAAGAGACCAATGAAGATTCCGACATGGAGGAAGCTGATGCTTCAAATCCCAAGCCGCAAGGGAAGAAAAAATTTCCGACCAAGAAAGACGCTTACGTCACCTTTCTCAGATCTCAACCAGCAAAGGTCAAGAAAGCAGTTCCACATGAGCTCAATGCAACAATTCCGGCTTTCCATCAATTCTTGGACTGGTCAGAAGTGGCAATCACATTTGACCATGCTGATCATCCGCCTAAGTTACACAGGCGAGGAAAATATGCCTTAGTCGTCAGTCCACTTATTGACGGCTATGGTTTCTCCAAGACTCTCATGGATGGTGGCAGCAGCATTAATATTCTGTATGTTGAAGCGCTACGCCGGAAGAAGATCTCGGAGACCTAGTTGAACTACAGCTCTGTGATCTTTCACGAAGTTGTCCCAGGAAGACATGCAAATTCCCTGGGAGAAATCACTTTGGATGATACCTTTGGATGTTACCTTCGAAGTGGTCCCGTTCAAGAGTGCGTACTACGCTATATTCGGATGTCCGGCTTATTGGGCTTTTATGGCTCGTCCGTGTTACATTTACAATATGATGAAAATTCCAGGTCCCAACGGCATGATCACCATCAGGGGAGACCCGAAGAAGGGGCGAGAGTGCGAGGAAGGAAATGCCGCCTTTGCTGAAGCCGTGCTGCACGCCCAAGAGTACCAGGAGATCAAGAAGAGCATAGATCCGTTCGAGATGCCCACAACGAAGAAGGAGGTGAGAAAGCCGAATCCAGATTTCAAGGCATCGGATGAGATGAAGAAGACGCTGTTGAAGGATGATGACCCCTCCAAGGTAACCCAGATAGGCGTAGGCCTAGATAGCGCATAGGAAAGCACGCTCGTTAAGTTCCTCCAAGAAAATCAAGACATCTTCGCATGGCAGCCATCTGACATGACCGGAGTACCTAGGGAACTTGCTGAGCACTCTCTAAATGTAAACCCGAATTCTAAACAGTCCTTATGACATTTTGGCGAGGAAAATCATGAGGCAATAGCTAAGGAACTAGCATGGCTCGAGTTAGCCAGATTCATAGAAGAGGTCATCCACACTAAATGGTCGGCCAATCCTGTAATGGTCCCTAAATAGGACACCACTGATTTAAGGATGTGTGTTGATTATACTTCCTTGAACAAGGATTGTCCTAAAGATCTGTTCACTCTGCCTAGGACTGATCAAGTTATCGATTCTGCGGCAGGCTCGGAACTCCTATGTTTTCTCGACGCATATTCCGGTTATCACCAAATCCAGATGAAGGAATCTGACAAAGTCAAAACTTCATTCATAACCCCCTTCAGAACCTTCTGTTTTGTTATGATGCCCTTTGGGCTGAAGAACGCAAGAGGTACGTACCAATGCACTATGCAGCGTTGCCTCCATGGTCAAATCGGACACAATGTACATGCATATGTGGATGATATTGCGGTGATGTCCAAAAAGAAGGAAACATTAATTTCTGACTTGGAGGAAACGTTCGCCAATCCGAAGAAATGCTTCTTTGGAATCCTAGCTGGAAAATTGTTAGGTTTCATCTTGTCTCAAAGAGTCATAGAGGTGAACCAAGACAAAATCAAGGCTATACTCAACATTTCCAAGCCAACTCGCCTGAAGGACGTACAAAGACTAACTGGTTGCATTGTTGCAGTCAGTCGGTTTGTAAGCCGGCTCGGGGAAAGAGCCGCACAACTATACAAGCTCTTGAAAAAGACCAAGAATTTTGTGTAGACCGACGAAGCTGAAGCTGCTCTACAAGACCTGAAAGCAGTACTCTCATCCGCTCCCATGCTTGCGGCGCCGGAACCACAGGAAACGATGTTGCTCTATCTTGCTGCGACAAACAAAGTCGTCAGTATCGTTATGGTGGTGGAAAGATCGGAGCAAAATCAGGAACACTTGGTGCAGCGTCCGACTTACTATCTCAGCGAGGTCTTAACAGAATGAAAACAGTGGTATCCGCACTATCAAAAGTTGGCTTACGGTGTGTTCTTAGCATCTCGTAAACTACGCCATTATTTTTAGGAACATCCAATTACCGTGGTGAGCACAGCTCTCATGACAGATATAATCAACAATAGTGATGCCACAGGACGCGTCGCCAAATGGGACATAGAGCTTTCAGCTTTTGACATTGGGTATAAGCCTCCAACAGCAATCAACTCCCAAATCATTACTGACTTTGTTGCTGATTGGACAGAGACAAAGGAGAATATGACCCTCCCTGAGTCAGAATATTGGAACCTATATTTTGATGGTTCTAAGTCTCGCGGGGGCTCGGGGGCTCGCGTGGTACTCAAATCACCACAAGGACATAAAAGTTTATACGTGTTGTAGATCCACTTCACAGCGACAAATAATATTGCCGAGTATGAAGCACTACTACATGGAATCCGGATTGCTAAGGATATCGGCATCCGACGTTTGATGTGTTACGGAGATTCGGATCTTGTTGCTCAGCAAGTATCGGATATTTGTAATACAAATAAGCACATGGCATCATATAAAGTTGTCGTGGATGATCTATCTAAATCGTTCGAAGGGTTTGAGGTTCAACACATGCCTCGAGCAGAAAATGAGGAAGTAGATGCATTATCTCGGATAGGCTCTGCACGGAAAGAGGTCCCGGATGGCGCCTTTTTAGAGCACCTCAATGTTCCCTCAATAAAGGGAGTGGACGAGGAATATCCAACCAAATCCGACTCACCTCTAATAGCAGTTCTGGCTGTAATTCCCAGCTGCACTCAACCCTACCTTGACTATTTGGTAGATGGCAAATTACCCGAAGACGAGGTTCTGAGCCAGCAGATCATCCGACGAGCAAAAGCCTATACTGTAGTTAGTGGTGAGCTCTATAGCGCTGCGTATCTCTGGAAGAAGGAATGGAAATATTAAGAGAAATCCACGAAGGCAAGTGTGGTCACCATGCTGCAGCCAAATCTTTATTGGCAAAAGCTTTTCGACACGGTTTTTTCTGGCTTACAACCAAGGCAGATGCCGAACGGCTGGTCAAGACGTGCAAGGGCTGCCAAAAATACGCCAAACAAGCTCATGTTCTGGCTGATCAGTTGCGAACAATATCTATAACATGACCTTTTGCGGTCTGGGGGCTTGACATGGTAGGACCGTTCAAACGGGCCCCAAGTGGATTTACTCACCTTTTAGTGATAGTGGATAAATTCACCAAATGGATTGAGGTTAAACCCGTCACTAGTTGTGATGGAGCAACAGCCAAAAGATTTGTCGAGGATGTTATAATCTGGTATGGTTATCCGCATAGTATTATCACGGACAACGGGAGTAATTTCTCTATGGGAGAAATTGTCGAATTCTGCAACGAACAAAATATCCGGCTTGACATTGCGTCAGTCGCACATCTGCATGCTAATGGGCAAGTGGAAAGAGCAAATAGTTTAATCCTACGAGGCCTAAAACCGAGTCTCGAAGCACCACTACGACGTGCTGCGGGGGCTTGGGCAGAGGAATTACCCTTTGTAATATGGAGCTTGCGAACAACTCCGAACAGGTCAATGGGATACACACCTTTCTTCTTGGTCTGTGGCACAAAAGCAGTTCTTCCTAGTGATTTGATTCACACTTCTCCTAGAGTGGCCGCGTATATCGAAGAGGATGCCGAGATTTCTCGACAAAATGATCTCGACTTAGTCGAAAAAGTTTACGTCGTTGCTGAAATGAGATCAACAGCCTATCAGTAGAAGTTACGCAAGTATCATAGCCAAAGAGTCAGAAACCGATCTTTCAATAAGGGCGATTTGGTTCTCCCGCTTGTGCAACTAAGAAAGCACAAACTTTCCCCAGTATGGGAAGGGCCATTTTTAGTTAGTCGAGTATTACACAATGGTTCATACTACCTAACTGATATGCGACTAGTCAAGGAAAGACATGCTACTACGAAGAGAAAGAGAGCTCGAGGCAGTACAAATCTGGAAGAATTAGACAGACCATAGAATATTGCTCAGCTATGTCCCTTTTATTATTAGTTTATCTTTCTTTGTAATCATATATGTGTACATGTTCAGTGAGAAATAAAAGTAATGGTTGCCTCAAAAAAATTCTGAGAAGTTGTTACCATCTTATTTCTAAATGATCATGTCACAGTCGAAAATCCTAGAATACTTGAAAGTACTTTATGCTCATGTTTGTTCTGGTTTAGATTTTCAAGTTTAAAATTGCTACCTTTGGGTATAAATCTAAATTTTCTAGTCTATACTTTGGTTATTTGTCTGATTGCCGGATGCAGGTATTTTCCGACTAGTGAATTGTTGGTACTGGAAGCCGGCTTTGTTTCCGAGTTTAAACTGGTTTGGCAATTCAGCTCCGTTGCTCAGCAAAGTTTCCGTGCTAAAAGTTTAGCCGGCTCACGAAAGGGACGAGGCGGAAAGCCAAATAAACGATAAGTGCAGACAAAAAAAACAAGTGCTTATGCAAACATTTCAGGCACATAGAAACTTAAGTCAAAGGTGCTGAGTAGATAAAAACTTAGCACTAGCAAAAGTATCACACTACTTATTTACAGATCTATAATGTTTTCAGAATAACACATCTGTTCTTTCCGATGATCTATGATGCATGAGGAGAGGTAGGAGCTTCCGTCTCGCTGGATACATCAGCCGCACCTTGATAACGATCCGAGATGTCCAAATCCGATATGGTTTGATCATCATTGGAGACTTCGGCTATTTCTTTGGAAGGCGGAGGCGGCGTATCCACGCGAGTAAAGAAGGGAGTGTCATAGTTGGTTAAATCAGCTACGTGGCACCCATATCCGGCGCAGGAGTCAATGATGGCTTTGATATCTTGCTTCTGGCCGTCTTCGTCCACAGTAGAATACCCTCTGGTCACTTGCCAGATTTGCATGCTTCCATGGTGGCTCATGACCATTGTGAGAGTGTTCTACGCTGCGGATCGTGCGTAGGACATGTTCTAGTCCTAGACAAGCTATGGCATCTCCTTTGCCTTGTCCCGCACCTGAAAATCGGACATGCTATGCATATCCGGAACCTTGAGAGCTTCACCAATATCCTCGAAGGATTTGTGGAAGTCATGAAGCAAATCACTGACTTGGGAAAGCTGGTGGGTGCGAGGCTCGGCAGAGGCAGAGTCCGTCAAGTTCAGAGGACTTGCGCATATAATGCAAAACGATTAAATAAATCCGATGTCGAAAGAGTCGAAGAATGTAGACAAGTCAGAAAGATGGAAACATACCAAAGATAACATCATCGACTTTGGTTTTCTCCTCACGAAGACTCTGGAGTTCAGCCCAGAGTGCTTCAGAAATGTCCTTCTCTCTGAACAAGTCATTGGTAAGATCCGAGATTTTCTTCTCGTGGAGTGCAATCTTGAGATCACGCTCCACGGTGGCCATGGAGGAGGATTTGAGAAGTTGAGGAATGCTCTTCTCATGATCCGCCTTAAGCTGGTCTAGGTCTCGGTGGAGATCTTTGTTCTCCACCACCAAGGACTTCAGATTCTTGGCCTCATCAATCATAGCATAGGACTACTTTACCAGCGCTGTAAGACAAAAGAACAACATTTCAACAAAAATATTCGACTATGAAAACGCAAGACAAGGTTTGAGTCTCGGAATGTTTACCTTCGGCCTCATCCTTGGAAACTTTTAGTTCGGCATTTTCAAGTTGGAGAGCTTTGATTTCTCTCCGTTTGTTACAGATATTCTTCAACAATTCATGGTTATATGAATTAACTTTCTGTAAGTCAGAATACCCAGAGTCAGAAGTCTACTAAAGACTCGGGCTAATATTGTAGCTAATATCAGCACGAGCCTTGGGGGCTACACTAGTTCATTCTTTGGCATCCTAAGGAATCATAAACCCGTATTGTCTATCCAAGTTCATGCTTGGGGGCTAGAGGATATGATATAAAGTAGCATAAAGAAAAATGGGACTTGGAATTCCGACTTACATGATGTTCATGTGTTAGCTTGCTCAAGCACATGTTCCCTTCAGTTGTAACCTTCTCGGCAAGGGTGATCGGGATCACTAGTGGAGGTGGTAACATGCCAGCTCTCAGTACCTCATCGCGAAGGCAGACTTGTTCAAGGAGTTCGGACTACTTGATGTCCTCCGTTTCTTGTGCTTCTTCTCCAGCAGAAATGGTTCGGCTTTCAAGGAATTCCTTGGCCAACCGTTGGATCTCCTCTGCAGATTTCCGAGATAAGCCAAATTTGGAAAGTCCCGGATTGCTCAGGAGGTTATCGGTGAAAACTTCTGCCGAGGAATCATTACCCGAAGAGGGTTCACCTTATCAAAACCTGAGTCACCCATGGGGACGTCAGTCTGTGACTCAAGGATCGCTGGCTCTGCTTAGGGAGTCGGATCTTCTGCAACGATCGGAGATGCAGTGATCTCCGGCGCTGCAGAAGGCTGAGGGGTAGGAGTCGGAGGAGCCACGGCAGGAGAAGACAAAGTTAGCTTCGTCTGACGCAGGGCTTAGAAGTAGTTCTCTTCCCCTTGCCCTTGATAAGCTGTTTAGCCCTAAGAAGGTAATAGAATGAAGAACATTATATCTCGGAAGAAATCACGAGTAAAGTCAAAGGCGGAAGTTGTGTGGAAAGTTACTTCTTCACAACTGGCACTTCCTTTGTGCCGATAGCCACTGTTAGAGTTTTGCGCTTTCTAGGCACAACGTCCGGCAGTGGGACCAATTCCTCCTCCTCAGAAAACTTGGGAGGATATCCCTCGATAGAAGATAATTCCAATTCGGGGAGGTCAGCAAGTTGAATAGAAGATAGAATCTCAGTATTGCGAAATAACTTAAAGGTGAAACACATAAAAGGGTTTGTTGCTAAAGCTTACCAGCACGACAGGATCTTCCACTATGTGCATGTCCAGTGACAGCTCCGGAATCTTCCTCTCAATCCGCTCCCTTATCAGCCATTTGATCTGGCATATATAATCTTGCGGCTTTAAGGCCTTGGAGCTGATGCATAGGGAGTCCTTTTTCGACGCCGTGATGGAATGCATCAGTCGGTCGCCATGGTGCTGGAGAGGTTGGATCCGGCGTGCCACCTAGCATTGGACTAAGTCGGACCCTTTCAGGCCCTTGTGCTTCATCAGTTATTCGATCCGTCTCTTGGCGAGAATCAGATCGTCACTTAGAGCCGGAGCGGCCCCGTCTCAAGATGCTCGGGGCATGGTGGCTCCATCGACGAAAGCCGGCAAAGCAGTAACTTTGCCGGGAGCGGGAATATCCTTATGATAGAAAAAGGTAGCCAGCCACTGTTTGACCGACTCACTAGCTAAAATCCGAGGATAAAAACGCTCATGCCTAACCGAAAAACTAATCGTACCGGTAATGTAAGGATTACCGGCGGAGATGGAATTTCTCTAGACATGGAAATAGTTCCGGAAAAGTGTGAGACTCGGCCTAATGCCGAGATACCCCTCGCACAAATATGCATAAGCACTCATCTCTAAGATGGAGTTCGGGGGGAGATGGTGAAGTTGAACACCATAGTGATCTATCACATCAGAAAAGAAATCTGAGGGAGGAAAGGAGAAACCGCTTTACAGGTGAGTGCCGAAGTGCACTCGCTCGCTGCTGCAAGGGTTGGGGACGGCTTCGCCGAAGCCGCTCCGCCAATCGCCGGTGCGGGGGAGCCCTTCTTCTTCTACGCCGTGGAGCCTGTCGTCGTCGAGATCACACGAGATCCAAACCCCGCGATTTCTCTCCTTTTCCGCCGCCGCTACCGTCGCTGCCGTTGCTGCTGTGCCGGAAGATGATATGGAAGCCATTTTCCTGGTGCGCCGGTGACCTTGGATGTGCGGTGCTAGGAATTTTTGGGGGCAAGGAAGCTCTGTGCGCGTGGGAGAAGTGGGGGAGAAGGAAATAACGCTGTGAATATGTGAAGAAGATGAGGAAAAGAAATCCTCACCCCTTATAACCGCCAACCGCACCAAGATTCGTCCAAATGCCACAGTAAACGTGCCACGCGTCATGGTAAGGACACGGAAACCTCCGCACGATGATGACGTCGCCTCGATCTCCATGCACGCATTAAAATGGCGCCTCGGTTCCACGAAAGGCGGACCCACCAACGGTCGTGCTGACAGGAAATGTCTGTCAGTGACGTGACTTGGCCATGACTGGTGTCAGGCTACGTCAGAGACCAAGTTCCGGCTTAGTTTGAATTATGAGCTAGAAACATGACTAACGTACTGATAGGTCCGACTTATTATTGAGACCCGGATCGTATCTTTTGTTTTGAAGTTTCAGGAACCCTTCAAGATTCTGCAAGCCAAAGATCAAGCTAGATGATGATGAATCCGACTTTGGATCTTGGGGACTTCCGGGGACTGCTGTTGGGGATATACTTTCCGGGTATCCTCACAGTTCCTCACTGACCAGGGTGGCCCACTTCGGGTTAGAGCTTTGCTTCACGGGCAGCCTAGTCAAGGAGAAGAGACGGAGTCCAGTCCGGCTACGGGAAAGCCCAGAAGACTTACCGACAAAGGCCCATAGTGTTACTTGTAGTTCAAGATGTACTCTGTAACCGACTCTTAGTCGTAGCCGGATAGATCTCTCATGTGAACCCTAGGCCGGATATCTATATAAGACATCCTAGGGAGAGCCTTTAGGGCACCCAATAGTCGACAATCTCAACTCGCACAGGCGAACCCTTGTAACCCATATTCCGGCTCTGCCGTATTACCGGATTGCTAGCAGGAGTAGGATCCATCCAAAGTCGGCGGATTCAAACATGGGTAAACTTGTGTGCTCACCGTCCCAGAACACCGTACACCTCACACCCCTCTCTTCCGCACGCCTCGAGGACCCCCTCATGGTGTACTTGTTATCAATCTGACGACGGTGGCCACACCACCAGCTGGCGCGGCCAGGGGGGCCCGCGCTAGGGGGTGGTGTGAGCCACCCTGGCTCCGTTTCCGTCCCTCTTTGGCTTCGTAGCTTTCCTTGTTGGATAAAAATTGCAAAAATATAACTGGTTTGTATTTTCTTGGAACTTTTCTTACCAGAACTGTTACCTATTCGAAAACGGACTCTCCAGGTTTCTGAATTTGGTCTTTAGTAGATTATTCTGGAGTCACTGCTGGAATAAAATCAATATCTTCATCTTCATACACTTATTTCTTAAATCATGAAACCTTTCACTTTCTTATTACACCATTTTCTCCACTAACCTAGAAATTTCTTTCACACAAAACTTTACACAATTCTCATTAGCAACATTAGTATAAGCGAGGTAATAAACCTTTTAAGTCCACTTTTAACTGAAATCCATCAAAACATAAGCTACTGTAGCAACTCCTTCCGAAAACCCAAAGAATTCAAAAAAGAAATCAATTTAAGAAGCAAATGCAAGAGTGGCAAAATCTGTCAAAACAGACCAGCAAGTAATGATCATTTTTTCGAAAATATTTTGTTGCTCAAATAAAAAAATGCAAAACTAATGAAAGTTAAATAACAACCTAAGTAAGAAGCAAAAATAATTACAGCTCAATCCGACATACAGAGATCTCTCACGAATTTTAACGGTGAAGCTCAAAAATCTGTTTCAGGACAGCAACTTCCCAAATCTTACTTCTCTCTCATTAGAGGTTGGTCTTTACACAAAAACCAAATAAAAAGGATAAGGAGAGGTTATTACCGAAGTAATAACTTCCAAGACTCAAAGAAACAAAAACAACTGAAAACAAGAATATATTGGGTTGTCTCCCAAAAAGCTCTTTCTTTATAGCCATTAAGATGGGCATGATAATTTCAATGATGCTCACAAAAGAATATGAATTGAAGTAAAAGAGAGCATCAAGAAGCAAAAATACACATGTTTAAGTCTAACCCACTTCCTATGCAAGGGAATTTTGTAAACAAACAAGTTGTTGAAACCAGAGGCTGCAAGCATAGGAAGGCAAAACAAGTGCAACATAAAAACTTTAAGCATAAAACGATGAAACTTGATATTATTGAGATGCATAAGAATAATCTTCCCACTTTCATAATAACTTTTAGTATCATGCATAAACTTAATGATATAGCTATCACACGAACCATTGTAGCAATGATCACTTATTCTAACAGAAAACACAGGAATACTAGTTCTTATAACATTATTTTGTGAAACAATATTAGGGATATCCTTACACAGGATAGTGTGTCCCTCTTCTACATATTTAGTGACAAAGTCTTTCACATTTGCTACTATAGGTTCATCATCCATTTGTTTATCAGGTTGAACAACTTTATTTGTACTTTCATTAACCATACTAGCTATCATAGACTGTTCCTTTACTTTAACTAGGAAAGGTATTTTCTCAATATAAGGTTCAGGTAAACATGATTAGCAGCATAAACTTGAGTATTTCTTGCAGGAACACACTTAGCAACATATTTATATGGTTCATGATACTTATTCCACTTCTTTTTAGGGACTTCAATATAGGAACCAAAAGCTTTAAAATAAGTTGCAATAGCTTGAGAGTCTAGACCATAAGCATTTTTTATATTTTGAAAGTCATCAGTAACCATAAAAGATTCAATGCATTCATAATCATAATTTATACCTGACTTTCTTCCTTTCTCATTCTCCCATGCTTCATCATTGTCTTGAATATGGTCCACAAGATCCCACTTATCTTCTTCTTCCATGCGTGTAAATAATCCAGCACAAGAGGCATCCAATAAATCCTTATCATGAAGAGAAAGCCTTGCATAAGAGTTATTGAAAATAATATTGTTGGGGAGCTCATGAATGGGAAATTTGAGCATTAGTAACTTCAATCTCCCCCAAGCTGGAGCTCCATCAAGAGGCCAAAACTTGTATATTTGATTATGATCTCTATTAATCTCACTAGGAGGATAAAACTTTGAATAAAAGAGAGGCACTATTTCCTCCCATTCAAGAACTTGGCCATTCTTCAGTAGCTTATACCATTCTTCAGCTATTCCTTTCAGTGATAATGAGAATAACTTCTTCTTAACTTGATTTGTAGTAATACCTGCACACTTGAACAACTCGCATAATTCGTGTATAAAGAGAAAATTATCACTAGGATGAACAGTTCCATCTCCAACATAATAGTTATCCATAACACTATCAATAATTCTTGTAGGTATTTTAAAAGTATTATTCTTAGCAAGTGGTGGTTCATCTACTACCTTAGCAGTGGTAGTATCATTACGAAATAAGAAACTCAGCGAATTGTCCATATTGAAAATAAAGCAACTAATAGAAGTAAACAATACTCACAATAGAAGTTTCCTTTACCAGCTCCACTCTCCAATAGCTCTTCACTCCCCGGCAACGGCGCCAGAAAATAGTCTTGATGACCCACAAGTATAGGAGTGTATAGTAGTATTTTCGATAAGTAAGAGTGTCGAACCCAACGAGGAGCAGAAGGTGCTGGCGAGTGGCTGGGAGAAGGAATTCTCTGTAAATACTTAGCAAATGGATTTTTAGGGGTTTTTGATAATGCAGGTAAATAAAGTACGAGTAAATAAAAGACAATAAGAATAAATGCAGCAAGTGGCCCAATCCTTTCTTTATCAAAGGACAAGCCAGTTGTATTACTTAAGATGACCAAACGTTCTCGATGACACATGGGAATATCGTCAAGTGCTTTCGCTTCATATAGTTGATTAATCTTCTTTAGTTTGCGAAGTGTTGTGTGGGTGAACCTGTGCTAATGTACCGACCTTCCTAGGACTAATACATACTTGTGATTATACCCCTTGCAAGCATCCGGAAGTACAAGAAAGTAAGTAAGGTAGAAACCTAACCACAACATTAAACTCTAAGACCCTGCCGTCCCTTGTGCAAAGGTTTCCTAATGGGGGTTCAGGTTTCTCTCACTCCGGCAACCCCTACGATTAGTAGCCAAATACACAATGCATTCCCTAGGACCATATAGGCGAAATGTCATGTAGTCGACGCTCACATGACACCACTAGAAGAAATACACCACAACTTAAATATCAAACTATTGAATCTCTCTCAACACAATTCCACTACTAACAACATGAATTCTCCCATGTCCTCAAGAACTAAACGAACTACTAACAAGACATCATATGGATCATGATCAGAGATATAATAATGATGTGTAACAATCTGAACATAAACAATAATTCAATGGTTCACTCAATAGCATCAACTACAAGGAGTAATCAACACCAGGAAAGTTTACCCTAAGAACTATGCAAGATTCAACCCAATTGTTACAGCGGGATGGAGTGGTGATGGTGGTGCTGGTGGAGATGATGGTGGTGATGATGATGATGATGATGATGATGATCCCGAGGATGTCTAGCTTCATGGTGGTGTTGATGGCGACGATCTCCCCTTTCCGGGAAGGAATTCCCCCGGTAGAAATATGTCTGTCGGAGAGATCTTTCTCTCTCGGTGTTTTCCGCCCCGCGGAGGTGGAGAAATCTTTCTGTGGTTGCTCACCGAGTCTTAGGATTTCACGGGGATAATATACGCCAGAGGGGAGAGGCTGGAGTGGACCAGGGCGGCCACACCACCTGGTGGTGCGGCCTGGGGTGGCCCGCGCTAGGCGGTGGTGTGGGCCCCCTGTGGCCCATCTCCACTTCCCCTTCTGGCTTCCTTCGTCTTCTGGAAAAATAGGATTTTCCATGTATTTTCCCGGATTTTCTAATCTTTGCAAATTTTGCCTCCAAACAGCTCATTTTCCATTAGAATCCTGACTACATCGGTCCATGCTCCAAAAGTCATCAACCATGCAAAAACAGATGAAATAACATAAGTATCATCTCTTAAAATGAAATATATCAATGAATAACAGTGAATTATGATATAGAATAGTGATGCAAAATGGACCTATCATTCCTCCATGTGACAGAGAGATACTCTAGGTCCACTCGAAGACATGACATCTATAAACTTGCAGCGTCTGACTAGGTCATGGGGATGGCATAGCTGAGAACGAGTAAATTTATACTTGTCGGTAACGATATTGAACATGACAAATGTCATTGATAAGGTCTCGGACAAGTAAAGTATCATAGTAACAAAGGGAATTGGACTCTATGTTTAATGGTTCAATGACAAATATTCTCGTGGAATGCATAGGGGTCATCATGGGCATTCAGGTCCCACTGATGATCATTGGTTTGAGAGGGATATCGACCATGTCTGGAGTGTTCCCAAACTGTAGGGTAACATTCTTAAGGGTTTGAAAATTCTCATAGATTGTTTTGGTATCACAGAAATGAACGAAGAAGAGATAAGGGAAAACCAGAAGGGTTCCGTGAAAGTCTGACGGGTGTCCGGAGTTGTTCGGAAGGAGTTCCGGTGCAAAGGAAATTAAATAATATGTAAATATATGTTCATTATTGAATTATACATATATTTATATGTATTTAATCATTTAAATAAGATTTAATGGGGAATCCCACCTAAATGGGCCTCCATACTAGCCCAACAGAGGCCGCCGCCCTAGGGATGGCCCAGGAGGAGCCGCTGGCCACATGTGGGCCTCCCACCACATCGGGCCCATGTGGGGGATGGTCGGCGTGCCTCGCCACCTCCTCCCTTTGATTAGTCCCACTCCGGGACTTTGAGGGAGGGAGTACCTCCCCCTATATAAAGGAGGGCATATGGAGGGATTTAAACACACGAATAAATCTTAGAGTTCGAGGCGTCCCCCTACAAGTGCCCTTCTCTCTCCCTCTCTCTTGTGAGCGCGGCCCCACTTTAAGGGTTGTGCGAACGAGAGTGTTCTTCATCGTGGAGTGCCATCGCACTACAAGGATTCCGGATCCTAGAGATCTACTTCTACAACCTCTACTGGATCAGGGTCCAAGACTCATCGTCAAACATCGTACATGTGTGAATCCTCATGAGGCACTACACTAGTGGTGCTCAAGTCGTTCGAGCCATCGGAGTCATTAGAGCCGGTGGAGCTGAAGCTAGTGGAGCCGTCTAAGTTTAGAATGACCTTGAGGTCGAAATCAGTATGAATAAATGAACCACATTCACCTAAACATTGACAAAGCTTTTCGGTCTTCAAGGGTAAGTTTCGAAAAGCCTTCCGTTACTGCATTACTAATTGATAGATCCTGGCATATTGTTTTCGAAAAGCCTTTCGTTACTGCATTAATAATAGATAGATCCTAGTATCAGAGATAGGTTTATGTGTAGTATTGCTAGTATGGGTAGAACACACGAGTTTTAACATGTGGGCATTCATCTTATAGTTGTTACTCTCGTGTACTTGTGCATACCGCAATAATGCTTGATGAAGCGGCCCCCAATCGACTTTACGCGTTCATTCGCGAGACTGGTCCATGCTTGACATACGTCTTGTACCGTATAACGTGGCTTTGGGGGGTGTTTTTCTCTCTCACATTAGTTCATACACCATTTGCAATGGAGCGCACCAAAAGGGGTATAGTATAGACAACTATGTAATCAACTTTTTGGTTCATGTTCGTAGGTAAGAAACAGTTCTTGTGCGAAAGCCCAAGCAGCCACGTCAAATATGCAAAAGATAAAGTAGAGGCGTCTAACTTCATTTTGGAGGAGCTTGTGGTGTGATATGGTCAAAGTAAAAGGTAAAGTAGTTTACTTTCATGTTTCTAAGTTGTAGCAATAGGATGGTGGCATCAAAGGCTTGGCGGCACACACCGGAGCACACGATGGAGATCATGGCGCACTGATCTACGATAATGTCATGTCACACTTATTTACATATGATGTTTATTGTGTGCATCTTGTTTGTGCTAGTATTAGATACTCGACGTTAGAATTAATAGGATAATCCTTAATAGAATACTTGATACCCTCGATCCGGATTCACGGATGTAGTATAATAGTTTTTTCCCTAGAAGATGTTGGTTTAATCGAACCTCGGAAAGCACTGTTAAATGCTAATAAAAAAGGACACGTCTACAAGACTTTGTTTGTTTGTTTTCCTTAGTTGACAGGACCAATCTAGTTTACTTTATAACGGATTTGAATCAATGGGTGGACATAGGCCAGGGTTGAAGATCCACCTGCAGCTGCCCATCAAATGGGATAAAAGATAATAATAAGCATAGTAATGTATAATGTTTGTATTGAGATAATCTTTTGTGGGCACAACATCCTAATATTCTAGAACCCCCGTGATGTAGCAGGCATAGCAATAGACTTTTAATTCAAACAAGAGTACACCGAAGCAACAGGTTACAAACAATTATTTAGTGTAAACACAGATCAAAGCTTTAAGTGGTGATGTTGTTGTTGATCCCGAATGGGGCGCTTAGCGAAGACCATACTTCCCTTTGTGTCACTGAGTATCCTATGAGATCGCGGCTAGCCAAGTATCTCACCTCAAGCCTTTATCAATCTATGGGATCTTGGGTACCTACAAGTCCATGGATCGAGACAAGAGACGAAGAAACAAAAGATACAAATCACGAATTCAAATAAAATACAATTCTCCCATGGGATAGAACACGAATGGATGGTGGAAGTGATGAACTATGGATGAACAATGGTGTGGATCTCCTTTGGTAGTGTTGTGATGCAATATGAGAATGGCGGCCCTCTGGCCGGCGGCTGGAGCTTCAAAAGATATAGGCGTCTTCACGGAAGTTGTATGGTTTGACGAGACGAAGCCGTCGCCACCTGGTACGGGCGGGCAGTACGGGAAGACCGCGCCCGTACCAGCGGTCATTAGGCTTGCAGACGCCCTAGAAAGCTTCTACAATTACTTGGCCATGTGTACTTCCTCAAAATCCTTCATTATGACTCCTTATTTCGCCTTAAAGTAGTGATTTCCTGCACAACATAAATCGAAGAAAGTATTTGCATATCTTTGCAATTATTAGTCATCAGTTACAAAAGTTAAGAGTTTCTTTGGAAATTGCTTGGCCAAAAACAACGTTTAAATGCAGTGGAAGAGGGCAAAAATCGGAGCCATCAACTTCCCCAAACCTCAAACCTTGATCGTCCTCTAGCAAGAAGAAACAAAAGAACTATAAGGAATTCAGCATTTAAACTTGAAACAACGAGAATAAGAGTTCACTTACAGTCGATACTCATATGTGCTGAACACTTCAATCCTTTGCGAAGCTTATCAAAGTTAGAGAGATGACAAGAATACTATACAAGCTTCGATAAGTCAAGATAATCAATGTAAAGTTTAATATACGTATAAGTAACTAGAAGTGTAGCAATATACCAAATTGTTGGAACAAGCCAACACGAGTGTTTCAAAGCTCTGAAGGAGCTAGAGTGCAACCTTGTTATTACACAAATAAATCTGCTAGGGGTACACATCCCTAAGCTCAGGCTTTTTCAAGCCCTTTTGTTGCTCATTGTAGTGGCGATGGATAATCCCCCATGTTCCATTGGCTGCTCCAATCATGGAACTGGGTGGCGAGGCTCGATGTAGCATCTCAAAGGTTGCTGGAGAGGTTGCTCATGTTTTGAATATTTCCTTCGAGTGCATAGATATCTTCATAGGTGGTGTAGTAGTTTGGTGGATGCACATCTTGTTCCGGTCCTTCTTGTTCTACTTCTTCATCTTCTCCTCCTCCCATGGGTATTTCTTGTTTGGGTAGATTAGCTTCGATCTACGCATCATAATGCAAATGTCCATCCTCGATAGAGAATAAACTGTTAGGCAAAGGAGCAGGGATCAATTGATCTGCTCCAGGTATATTGAAGAAATATCTACCATGATTTTTAGAAACATGCTCTTAGAGTAGATAGATTGAGACGGTTACCTCTAGTCAACAGTTGGATGTTACCTAGGTTGACGCGAACTGCGTGTGCAAGAACGGTCACAATTCCTCCACCACACATGGGTCCACGAGATTGAAGAGCTTGATGCTTAAGATAAAACACAAGTAAAGCGCCCAAATTTGGCATTAAGTTACAATTGATAAGTGCAGCTTTTGCAAGGATTAACATGTGCTCCTCATTAACTCTAGTAAACTCACCACGTGCCTGCAATGTGTTAGCAATAACATAGAACAAATTTCGAATGGCAGGATGATCAATTTCATTCCCCTTGGGTGTGTGTCCACAAATTCTCATCAAGTGAAAATATTGTGAAGGGGAAGGATGTAAAACAAAGGTTGTTGTGCGTACATATGTGGTGTTGATGGTTAAACCAAAGCATTGAGCCCATTGCCTGGGTGTCAAAGTATACTCAAAGTTCATAAGGCAGAATTTAATTCAATCAACTCCGGGACTTTGTTCCTCGAAACAACCATAAGGATACACCGTGTGTGTCAAGGTGCTGAAGAACTCAAGTGTCAAGCAGCGGTATGTCGCAACATCTGATATGAGTAAATTGGAAGGAAGTTAACACTGTGGTGACTTTGCTTGAAATCTGATATTACGGTACGGGCACACGGTACGGGTGCATCTGGCCGTACCTATGGTCATTATCGACACTGATTCCTTCGGCAAACATCGAAATTCCTATCTCCTTTTGCCTTGAGGTGGTACGGGCGCACGGTACGGGCCACTCCGGCCATACCAGTGGTTGTTATTGACACTGTGAACTACAAAAACTCAAGGAATTTGATTAGTAGATGTAGTGACCTCGGATCAATAAAGATCCTAAGTCCATGTGATTAGCATGCTAGTCCCTGGATCCATAGCTAGCACTCACAGTCGATGAAATATCATGTAAAACACAAGTCTTTATTACATGAATCGAATAATCCAGAGTTTAGATTATTACAACAGTAGATATATAAGTATATCTTGGGAGTCCCACCAATGCCATAGGAAGGTTGAGTGAAGACCCGCGATCCTAGCGCACCTTTCAACGATCTTCAAATTCTGCACATGAAACGTGCAGCCAAACGAGTTGGTCAATACTTTGAATGTATTGGCAAATTACACGATGAAGGAAAGGACTTGGCTATTTCTACATGCAAGTCTAAGATAAGGGTTTGTGGTTTATTTGCATAAAGCCAATTTTCACTAAGTAAAAGAGAAGTAGAGAGAGTATATTTTATCCTACTTTGCAAACTTTTAGTAAGTAGAATAAGGTCGAGTGGCTTGCACTGGGTCCTCCTGGCTACTAACTCTCAACCAAACACAAGGCAACAAAATCCCACTAAGTCTGACTTCACAGAGCCCACGGGATGCAACTCACGGACTTAAGTTTGCAAACATTTTATTTGAAAAAGATAGAGGAAAATCCTTCAGAGGCTCCATCCTTCAGATGCTCAAAGTTGTTCTTTCTCCGTGAACACGGCTGATCGATCAGATTGACTACTCTCGAGAGTTTGTGCAGTTTACCCACAATCCACCATCAAGTCCTTTTACAGACAAGACCATGGCGAGGCTTTCCCTTACTAGCCCCTCTACTAGCTGGATCCAACTCTGCCAAGAACCTCCAAATGTTGGTACCCTGGTGAGGTTTTCTGCTAAGTACTAGGACAAGACAGAGCCCCTATGTATTGTGGTTGCACTAGAAGCTTCTGAATTTTGAAACATGGCAGACTTCTTTGATTCCTAGGCGGCCGTCCTCCACCAAATTCCACTTGTTGACCCGACAACCATTCCTCCCAGAAGAGAACTTAGTTTTATTTTGAAGGTGGTTTTGAGAGGAAAAAGGTTTCCTCAAGCAAGCTTTATACTTAGAATTTGTTTAGTCTTTCGAACCGCCTAACGATACTTTATATATGTATCATAGAAGCAGTACTTAGCAAAAATACGGGTAGCCTAGTAGGAAGCAAAATCCTAAGTATAGAACTATCATGGCATACTACAAAAATCATCGCACTTGCAAAATATTTCCAAGTAGATCTACCAAAACAATCCTACACATGCATACTACTATTTTGAAGAGCAAAACATGCATAGTGTTCAAAACAGGAACAATATATGAACAAGACGTGTAATTTGCCGTATGTTTGTATTATGAGTGATGAGTGAATTCTTTTGCAGCAATCGCACTCTCCGAACAATCTAATGTGAGGACAAAATAATTCCAATCAACACAATTGGAAAAATAGCAACAATACAAGGATACAACTAAACAATGGTGATCATATGCATGCATGATGATTTACAATGTCACACTAGTTGTATTTAGTATTCTGAACACTATTAAAACATATGATGCATATGAAAAGGCATCTAATGCATAAAATAATTTATTAATGAACTATATTGATTTAAATAGGGGTTTAACTCAATCTAATTCAACTTCTAACTTTTCTATAATATTAAATTTTGAATTAAATAATACTGTATAGTTAATTAAATTTAGAAACAGAAGGAATTTAATCATGCAAAAAGGAATTTTAGATATTTTTCTATGATTTTAATTACTATAATAATGCAATTTAGGCTTTCTGCAAGATCATCTGACATAACAACGCTAAATAATATTGTGTATATTTTTCCGTCATAGATATGATCAAAAGTAAACATTACAAATCAGTTTTACTAAATTTGGAGTTACAAATCATTTTCTATGATTTAATTACTATTTAATAGAGTATAAATCATTTAAAATACTTACTTCGTTAAACAATTAATGTTGGGGATATACTTTCTAGGTATCCTCATAGTACCTCACTGACCCGGGTGGCCCACTTCGGGTTAGAGCTTTGCTTCACGGGCGGCCCAGTCAGGGAGAAGAGACGGAGTCTAGTTCGGCTATAGGAAGGCCCAGAAGACAAACCAACATAGGACCATAGTGTTACTTGTAGTTCAAGATGTACTCTGTAACCGACTCTTAGTCGTAGCCGGATGGATCTCTCCTGTAAACCCTAGGCCGGATATCTATATAAGTCGTCCTAGGGAGAGCCTTTAGGGCACCCTTACAATAGTCTACAATCACAACTCGCATAGGCGAAACCCTTGTAACCCATATTCCGGCTCTGCCGTATTACTGGATTGCTAGTAGGAGTAGGATCGGTCCAAAGCCGGGTGGATTCGAACCTGGGTAAACTTGTGTGCTCACCGTCCCGGAACACCGTATGTCTCACACCCCTCTCTTCCACATGCCTCGAGGACCCCCTCATGGCGTACTTGTCATCAATCCGACGACAGTTGGCGCCCACCGTGGGGCAAGTGAGCTTCGGATCTGCGTTCTTAGCGGAATCTTCAAGAATCGGAATTGGCGAGACTATCACCATCGGCCCCATCCTCTACACCAGCGACGTCCCTCTCATCGTTCTCGATGAGACGTGGAGTCCGGCTAGGGATGCAGTGACTGCCTACATGTCTTTCAGCGAGATCGACGTGTATATCGGATTCGCTGAAACTGCCCCACCCACCCCAGCGGTGATGAGAGGCAGAAGAAATTTGTGTGTCCCCTTTGTCCGCGGAGGCGGCAGAGTTCCGGATCTCAGAAAGCCCTCATCCCACCCAGCCCGCACCAGTTTTGGAGATAGTGGAGAAAGCTGAACCTTAGGCAGATCTCGTAGTACAAGTCTGATCTGGAGTGGATCTCCCTAGCGAGGTTGAATCCCAGATCGACCCACCTGCTGAGGTCGAAATCCAGGAGGAGCAAGAAAACAACCTTGGTTCCGACTCTAATAATACCGGCACCGATAGACCTCTCCTGAGATACACGTTGAGGCGCATGATGATGCAGGACAGAAGCACGGACGTTATTCTTGAAACCATCAGGTATTTCGAGGAAGCCGATCGCGAGAGCCGTAACTATCTCAAGAGGCTCACGTCGCACTTCGTCGGATACGTTGGGTTTGGATCCGGCTCTGCTGATGCTGGAGAAAACACCGACTCGGTGCTGCAGGCGATTGGAACAAACACCGACTTACCCACATCTTCCGATGACTCGATGACGTCGGCGGATTTTTGAAAGTTCTCCGCAGAGTATGAAGAGGAGTACAACTCCAAAGCTGTAGAGGAAGGAGAAGCCATGGATGAAGGATCCGGGAAAAACTCTCCCAAAGCGCAGGATGATATGGAGATCGGAGATAATCCCGAACTCCAGATGTCCGAGAGTACCGATCAGAGCTTGACTCTAGGAAACGGACCCAAAGCCGTCTTTGCTACCGGCGCTACCAAGAAGGCAAAGAAGAAGCTCGGATGGATCACTTATCCCAAAGAAGAGTCGGTGGATGGACACGTGATAACCGAAGGTGCGCATAAACTCATCGATGCTACATTAACCACACCTATTCCTACAGCTGCAGAACTTACTGCTGAAGAGCTGGACGAAAGGGCCCAGGCCCTAGAAGCGCATCGCCAAGTACTCCTCGATGAGGCCAAGAACATTGTGGATGAAAAGAAACACATGGCAACTTCGGAGAAGTACATCTCTTGCCAGCATCAGAAGACCCGGAAGCGTCACACTCGTGACGACCAATTCTTGGAAATCCACAAAGTCCTCTTTGGAGAAGACCATGGGATGCCTCGACTCGACAGCCAGGGAGACTGGGTGTATCCAACACCAGTGCAAAACACTGTTGCACCTCTAGAAATCCTAGCAAATAATCCAGGCCCAGAGCAGATTCGATTGGGCATTAAACTACTCAAAAAGGGTCTGGAATAGCAGAAGGCTGCCCTGTCCGGAAGCGGAAAACTAGTCTCCCAATATGACCAATGCCGCACGGATCTGGCCTGGAATGACGTAAGACCCGAACGCGCTCCGGAACAGCATCACTGTTCCGACTGTCGGGAAGACAACTACTCAAGAACCGGATCTTCAGCACAACATCACAAAGCTGCACGTGACTGGTGCAATGTTACTCCAGCTGCGGAGCAAGAGACAATTGCTGCACTAAATCCGAAGAATCCTCCCCGGCGAGAGTCAAATGATCGCAGGGAAGAAGACAAAGAGAAATGTCGGGAGGAGGACCGTCAGAGAATGCCACCTCCTAGACATGCAAGCTGTCCGGCTAACGGACGAAGGAACGACGGACACCGTGCCAAGTCAAGCCTGCAGGGGGCTCATCATAATGAAGACCCTCCCCGGAACTGGAATAATGATGCTCCAGATGGAGGCCGATGATCAGTCGGAAACAACCAAGCTGCTCCACCCTCTCCACTAGGCAGCCATCACAATGGCTCCCAAGGAGTCCAAGGAGGGCATCATGGCGGAGGAGGTGGTGGCAGAAGCCGAAGTCCAGCTCCAAGGCACCGCAGCCATAGCCGTCATTCAGGACGATCTTTATCCCCAAGTGATGCAAGGCACTAGATTAACTCCAACATAGAGGCGCGGCGCTACGAAAATGATGATATATATGTGGGCCCAAAGTGCTTCGGACCACGCATAAGAGCTACAAAATTCCCAGAAGGATTTGCTATCTCAAGGCACATTCAGGCCTACGACGGTATGGCTCGACGAGATACTTGGCTCCAGGATTTTTTCCAGGCATGCTGTATCGCCAAAGGTGGAAACAGCCTGGTCACAACCCGATATCTCCCACTCATGTTGCGGAAGACAGCAAGATCATGGCTCAATGAACTTCCGGAGAACACCATCCACAACTGGTATGACATGCAAAGCGCGTTCTTTCAGAATTTCGAATGCACATACCGGAGGCCCTGTATGGTAGGAGACCTACAGCGTTGCACCTAGAAAGCTGGAGAAACTTGCCGGGAATATCTCGGATGACGGATCGACACCAAGAACTCCAGTGAAGGAGTAAATGACCAAACTGCGGTTGAAGCTTTCATTGTAGGACTCCCAATTGGTTTACTACGTCATCGCTTGAAGTGTGACAAAGTCACTGATTTGGGAGATATGATAGAAACATCGAGCAAGTATGCAGATGCTGACGACAATGCAGATGGATTAGTCAATGCCCTAGTTGTGCCACAGTCGGCAAAACAACCAAAGCAGCAAGCTCAGAAGCGCAAGAACACCTCGGAAGAAAAGCCCAACGCGGAAACGGCAGTAGTAACTGCTACTTTCGGGTCTGGAGGACGAGGAGGGCACGGTGGTGGCCGTAGGCGCGGGCGTGGGACATCAAGAGTCCAGCGTAGAGGAGACGAGCAACCTGGCAAAACATACTCCTGGGCCGACATTGCCAATAACCCATGTGTGCATCACTTAGATGCTAATGGGGGCTCATCCCACACAAACGCTGAGTGCTGTTTCAATGACGACATCAAGAAAGACGATACCGCTAGCTACAGGGCTAAGTGGAAGAAGGAAAAGAAGAATCCTAAAAAAGATAAAGAGACCAAGGATGATTCCGACATGGAGGAAGCTGATGCTTCAAATCCCAAGCCGGAAGGGAAAATAATTTGTCGATAAAGAAAGACACTTATGTCACCTTCCTCGGATCTCAACCAGCTAAGGTCAAGAAAGCAGTTCTACATGTGCTCAACGCAATAGTTCCGGCTGACCCTCAGTTCCTGGACTGGTCGGAAGTGGCAATCACCTTTGAACGCGCTGATCATCCGTTTAAGTTGCGTACGCGAGGAAAATACGCCTTAGTCGTCAATCCACTTATTGATGGCTATGGTTTCTCCAAGACTCTCATGGACGGTGGAAGCAGCATTAACATTCTATATGTCGAAATGCTACACCGAATGAAGATCTTGGAGACCCAGCTGAATTACAGCTATGTGATCTTTCACGGAGTTGTCCTAGGAAGACAAGCAAATTCCCTGAGAGAAATTACTTTGGATGTGACCTTTAGAACTCCAAAGAACTACCGGACAGAAGTACTTTCCTTCGAAGTGGTCCCGTTCAAGAGCGAGTACCACGCTATATTCGGACGTCCGGCTTACTGGGCTTTGATGGCTCGTCCGTGTTACATTTACAATATGATGAAAATTCCACGTCCCAACGGCGTGATCACCATCAGGAGAGACCCGAAGAAGGCGCGAGAGTGCGAGGACGGAAATGCCACCTTTTCTGAAGCCGTGCTGCACGCCCAGGAGTACCAGGAAATCAAGAAGAGCATTGATCCGTCCGAGATGCCCGTGACAAAGAAGGAGGTGACAAAGCCGAATCCGGAGTTCAAGGCATCAGAAGAGACGAAGAAGACGCCGTTGAAGGATGTTGACCCCTCCAAGGTGACCTAGATAGGCGTAGGCCTAGATAGCGCATAGGAAAGCGCGCTCGTCAAGTTCCTCCAAGCAAATCAAGATATCTTCGCATGGCAGCCATCTGACATGACTGGAGTACCTAGGGAACTTGCCGAGCACTCTTTAAATGTACACCCGAATGCTAAACCCGTCAAACAGTCTTTAGGATGTTTTGGCGATGAAAAGCGTAAGGCAATAGCTAAGGAACTAGCATGGCTCGAGTTAGCCGGATTCATAGAAGAGGTCATCCACACTGAGTGGTCGGCCAATCATGTAATGGTCCCTAAAAAGGACACCACTGATTTAAGGATGTGTATTGATTATACTGCCTTGAACAAGGCTTGTCCCAAAGATCCGTTCGCTCTGCCTAGGATTGATCAAGTTATCGATTCTACGGCAGGATCGGAACTCCTATGTTTTCTCGATGCATATTCCGGTTATCACCAAATCCGGATGAAGGAATCTGACAAAGTAAAAAATTCATTCATAACCCCCTTCGGAACCTTATGTTTCATTACGATGCCCTTTGGGCTGAAGAACGCAGGAGCTACGTACCAATGCACTATGCAGCGTTGCCTCCATGATCAAATCGAACGCAATGTACATGTATATGTGGATGATATTGCGGTGATGTCCAAAAATAAGGAAACCATGATTTCCGACTTAGAGGAAACGTTCGCCAATCTATGAAAATACAACATAATGCTTAACCCCAAGAAGTGCTTCTTTGGAATCCCAGCCAGGAAATTGTTAGGTTTTATCATGTCTGAAAGAGGCATAGAAGTAAAACGAGACACAATCAAGGCTATACTCAATATTTCCAAGCAGACTCGCCTGAAGGACGTTCAAAGGCTAACTGGTTGCATTGTTGTAGTTAGTCCGTTTGTAAGCCGGCTAGGTGAAAGTGCCACACCACTATACAAGCTCCTGAAAAAGACTAAGAAATTTGTTTGGACCGACAAAGCTGAAGCTACGCTACAAGACCTAAAAGAAATACTCTCATCTGCTCCCATCCTTGCAGCACCGAAACCACAGGAACCGATGTTGCTCTATCTCGCTGTGACAAACAAGGTCATCTGTATCGTCATGGTGGTGGAGAGACCGGAGGAAAATCAGGAACACTTGGTGCATCGTCCGACTTACTATCTCAGCAAGGTCTTAACTGAATCAAAACAGCGATATCCGCACCATCAAAAGCTGGCTTACGGTGTGTTCTTGGCATCTCGTAAGTTACGACATTATTTTCAGGAACATCCAATTACTGTGGTGAGCACAGCTCCCATGAGAGATATAATCAATATAGTGACGCTGTAGGATGCGTCGCTAAATGGGGCATAGAGCTTTCAACTTTCGACATTGAGTACAAACCTCATACAACAATCAAATCTCAAATCCTCACTGACTTTGTCGCTGATTGGACAGAGACAACGGAGAGTATGACCCTGCCTGAGTCGGAGTACTGGACCTTGCATTTTGACAGGTCTAAAGCGCTCGGGGGCTCGGGGGCTGGCGTGGTGCTCAATTCACCCCAAGGAGCTAAACTTTTGTATATATTGCAGCTACATTCACGGTGACAAACAACATTGCCGAGTATGAAGCATTACTTAATGGAATCTAGATTGCTGTGGACATCGGCATCCGACGTTTAATGTGTTATGGAGATTAGGATCTTGCTGCTCAACAAGTGTCGGATATCTATAAGGCAAACAAGCACATGGAGGCATATAGGGCTGTCGTGGATGAACTATCTAAATTGTTTGAAGGGTTTGAAGTTCAACACATCCCTCAAACAGAAAATGAGGAAGAAGATGCACTATCTCGAATAGGCTCTTCCCGGAAAAAGGTCCCGGGTGGCTCTTTTTTAGAGTACCTCAAAGTTCCCTCTATAAAGGGAGTGGACGAGGAATATCCGACCAAATCCGACTCACCTTTAGTAGCAGTTCAGGCTGTGATTCCCAGCTGGACTCAACCCTACGTTGATTTCTGGGTAGACGAAAAATTACCCGAAGAAGAAGTTCTGAGCCGGCAGATCCTCCGATGAGCAAAAGCCTACACTATAATAAGTGGTGAGCTCTATAAGCGGAATGCATCTGGGGTCTTTCAGCGTTGTGTATCTCCGGAAGAAGGAGTGGAAATCTTATGAGAGATCCATGAAGGCGAGTGTGGTCACCACGCAGCAGCCAAGTCTCTAGTGGCAAAAGCTTTCCGACATGGTTTTTCTTGGCTTACAGCCAATGCACATGTCGAACGGCTGGTCAAGACATGCAAGGGTTGCCAAAAGTACGCCAAACAAGCTCATGTTCCGGCTGATCAGCTGCGAACAATACCCATAACATGGCCTTTTGTAGTCTGGGGGCTTGACATGGTAGGACCGTTTAAACGGGCACCAAGTGGATTTACTCACCTCTTAGTGATGGTGGATAAATTCACCAAATGGATTGAGGCTAAACCCGTCACTAGTTGTGATGGAGAAACATCTAGAAGATTTGTTAAGGATGTTATAATCTGATACGGTTATCCGCATAGCATTATCACGGACAACGAGAGTAACTTTTCTATGGGAGAACTTGCCGAATTCTGCAAGGAACATACTATCTGGCTTCACATTGCATCAGTCGCACATCCACAAGCTAATGGACAAGTCGAAAGAGTAAATGGTTTAATCCTACACGGCCTAAAACCAAGACTCGAAGCACCACTACGACGTGCTACGGGGGCTTGGGCAGAGGAATTACCTTCTGTAATATGGAGTTTACGAACAACTCCAAACAGGTCAACCGGATACACACATTTCTTCTTGGTCCATGGCGCAGAAGCAGTTTTCCCCAGCGATTTGATTCACACTTATCCTAGAGTGGCTAATGGCTCAGTGCATGGCGCCAGAAAAATGCTGGAGCGTGGTTGATGTAGAGCTTGTTGGGAACCCCAAGAGGAAGGTATGATGAGCACAGCAGCAAGTTTCCCTCAATTATGAAACCAAGGTTTAATCGAACCAGTAGGAGCAAGGAAACACCCCAAAGATGTTTCTAGCTGAGCCTTGGCAGGGCGCACTACCGGTGCTACTAGCAACGTGGAGACCTGCACAACACAACCACAGAACTTTGTCCCCAACTTGCGATGAGGTTGTCAATATCACCGTGTTTTGCAGAAAACAAAGGATTAAACGTATCGAATGGAAAGAAGTAAAATTTTGCAGAAAGTAAACACAAAGCAGTAAACAGTTTATAGATTGTATGTAAAGAAAAGGACCGGGATCCATAGTTCACTAAAGGTGGCTCTCCTTAGTAGCAACAGCACATCTGGTACCTTAGAGATTTCTGTCACTTCCCTAGATTACTAGAGGCATGAACCCACTATCGAGCATAAATACTAACTCTTGGAGTTGCTAGCATCTACTTGGCCAAGAGAGCTACTAATTACGGAAATCATGCAAGATCAACAATAACAAAGACATGATAGAATCAATAATAAATTTGAAATAGCATCTCAATATCCATCGGATCCCTGCAAACACAACATGCAGAATTACAAATAGATGATCTTGATCATGAACGGAGCTCACAAGATCTAGACATGAAAGCACAAAGGAGGAGAACCAACCATCTAGCGACTACATGGATCTGTAGTGCAAGGATGAACTACTCACGCATCACACCGAAGGCTTGCATGGTGATGAAGAAGGCCTCCAGGGTGAATTCCCCTCTCCGGCAGGGTGCCGGGAAGATCTTCAGATCCCTCCCGATCTAGGGATGGAGACGACGGCGGCTACAGACTCTTTCGTGGATTTCTGATCGGGCCCTTAGGGCATCGTATAGGCGGAAGGGGAGGCCGAGGGGGTGCCAGGGGCCACCACACCACCCCCTAGCGTGGGCCAAGCCTGGCCGCACGGCCAGGTGGTGTGGCCGGACTCTGGCCCCTCTCCGTCTCGTATTCTGGCATCTGATGACTTCTAGAAAATAGGCACTTGGGCTTTTGTCCCGTCCAATTCCGAGAATACTCATTTTCTGACTTTCCTGGAACCAAAAACAGCAGAAAACAGGCAGCTGGCACTGTTGCTCTTGTTAATAGGTTAGTCCAAGAAAGAATATGAAAAGTACTCCAAAGTGTGGACAGAACAAAATAAAGTGGATAAAACCAAGCATGGAACATCAAAAATTATAGATACATTTGCAATGTATCAACATCCCCAAGCATAACTCATGCTCGTCCTCGAGTAGGTAAGTGATAAAAAGAAAGAATAATTTTTGAAGTGACATGCACCATCAAAGACTTGATCAAAGTATTTGTAAAACATTCAAAGCTGGGATCATAGTACTTAAATCATATCATGAAAGACAAAGTTCTAGCAATAAGACAAAGAAACTATGATGCAACATGAAAAGGCACAAACAAAAGATTCATGAATAACAATGCTTTGCAAGATGTTTGTTTGTTTCACATAAAGAAAACATGGCATAATAGCATTTAGCTTGTCCCTCATAGAGTAGCAAATATAAATGCATAGGACACCTTCAAAGTTCATAAGATTGACTAGATACAAATAGTTTAAAACAAGCAATATCAAGTTATGCATTAATCAACTAGTCTTGGGACAATGCACATAGAACTAAGAATGGCCACTATGCTCTCAAAGTAGGTGCATAAAGGTAGAAGGTGGAGACTCAATATAATGGTGGAAGAAAGGCCTTTATAAAAGGAAGTATGGATTCAAGTCTCCTAAAAAGCTTCCAAAAATTATGGTACTTATAGCTTTCAGCTCTCATTGCCCCTATCATAAGCATCTTCAAGGTGATTAAGGTTAAAGTGACACAACTAAGACGATATGCTTGACAAGTTATAAACCGAAATCTCATGCCCCTTACTTAGCAAGACCGATCCTCATGCTACTCAACTTTAGTCACGAGTAAGCTCTTGTCATTGTAAGTATATGTGTATCATAAAGAACCGCCAACGGGGTACCCCTTGCACATGATACGGGGAGCTTTCCCATAATCAAAATGACAAGGCAAGCAGACAATGAGCATCTCAGCGATCTTTTTATTTGCTATTTGCATAGGTCTTTATTGAGGATGCTTCATAGAGTGCTAATTATGGTGATGCTGCAAGTTTCCACCATGATTAGGCATGGCTTAGGCTAGCGGCCCAGGCATTTCTCTAACACACATACAAACTATATGATCTTACAAGTCCACTTTTATTTCACACCGCCGAGATCTGTAAGCAAAAGAACATGATATTAACGGGGTACAAAGTACAAGTGCAATGTTGAAAGCGTTCCCCATGAAACATGGTTCTGCTAATTTCAACTTATAAAGCGCAAGCATATACGCAACAAAGAAGGACCCAATGGTTTAAGTTTATTAGATGCAAAACAAATAAAGTGTGCCATCAAGTTCGTGAGAGCTTTAATCACTAGTTTTCTCATAACAAGTTTAATTTGGAAGGTAAACAAACGCATGAATATACTTGGAATAGCATAAGCTAGTAGGTAGGTATGGTGGACTCTTTGGAATAACTTGGTTTAGGGAGTTGGATGCATGAGTGGAACTCATACTTTGTTGTGGAGGCTAGCAAAAGACTAGGAGCGACAAACTAAGAGAGCAATAATGGCCATAATCATGCAGAGCGACAAAACATCATTGATCAAAGCATAAAGTGATACTACAAGTTGAAAACCAAAGGATCATAAAGGCTATGGTGACTTGAGATAGTCATAACATGGTGTGAGCATGTGCCAAGTCAACCCAAATAAAGCATCAAAGGAGAATACCACACTAGTAGAAAATGGGCCTTTGGTTCGGGCCACTAGTCCCGGCCGTGGCTGGGGCCGGGACTAATGGTCCGAACCACACAGCCCGAGGATGCCGAGGCACTATGTCCCGGTCCGTAAGGAACCATTAGTCCCAGTTTGAGATACAAACCGGGACAAATGGGTCTAGGTCGGCGCGCGTGCTCCTGGCAGAACCTTTAGTCCCAGTTTGTATCTCAAACCGGGACTAATGGCCTGGCCCTATATATATGCACCCAACCCTCCACTCTCTCCTGTTTTTTCCTATGTGAGAGGTGGGTATAACTTTGTGCTAACTTTTTTTCTTCATATGCACTAGAGGTGTTCGGTGAAATGCCTATTAGAGCGATGCCACTTGAGTTCACACAAGACAAAATATGATATGAGGTGCCAGAGCGACACTTAAGGTTTCTCCTCTTTGTTTTGAAGTGTCCTAAAAGGTTAGAAACTATTTTCTCGTTTTGACAGCGCAGTACTAATTTAAGCATCGTGATTGCGTTTGATATATATGCATGGTTGTATGATGCAGATGAGCCACCCATGGATGTACGGTGGCCGACGCTCTGACGCTTACAGAGAAGGCGTGCGTTCTTTTCGCCTTGTGGCCAAGGCGAACAAGCGGCGGGATGGTTTTATGTGTTGTCCATGTGTTGAATGTGGGAATGAGCAGGCTCACACTTCCTCAAGAGTCATTCAGAGCCACCTGCTTCGGTCCGGTTTCATGTCTGGCTATAATGTTTGGACCAAGCACAGAGAAAGAGGGGTTATGATGGAAGACGGCGATGAAGAAGAGAACGATGATGACAACTACCGATCTATGTTCCCTGAACACGATGATACCGCAGTTGAAGATAATGAAAAAAGAAGGGGGTGAAGAACGGGAACCAGATGAGCCCATTAATGATTTTGGTCGGGTCATTAGTGATGCAAGGCGAGACTGCGACACAGAAAAGGAGAGGTTGCAGTTCGAGAAGATGTTACAGGACCACAACACATTGCTGTATCCAACTTGTCCAAGATGGCCAGAAGAAGCTGGGTAGCACACTAGAATTGTTGAAGTGGAAGGCAGAAACCGGTATGACTGACTCGGGATTTGGAAAGTTGCTGGTAATAATGAAGAAGCTGCTTCCAAGAAATAACCAATTGCCCTCTAGTACGTACGAAGCAAAGAATCTTGTCTGCCCTCTAGGATTAGACGTGGAGAAGATACATGCATGCCCTAATGACTACATCCTCTACCGCGGTGAGAAGTACGAGAATATGGATAAATGCCCGGTATGCACTGCATTGCGGTATAAGATCAGAAAAGATGACCCTGGTGATGTTGAGGGCGAGCAACCCAGGAAGAGGGTTCCTACCAAGGTGATGTGGTATGCTCCTATAATACCACGGTTGAAACGTTTGTTCAGAAATAAAGAGCATGCCAAGTTGTTGCGATGGCACATGGAAGACCATAAGAAAGACGGAATGTTGAGGCACCCTGCTGCTGGTCGGCAGTGGAGAAAAATTGAGAGAGACTTCCAGGACTTTGCTGGTGACGCAAGGAACTTATGGTTTGGTCTAAGTACCGATGGCATGAATCCTTTTGCGGAGCAGAACTGCAGTCACATCACCTGGCCCGTGACTCTATGTATCTACAACCTTCCTCCTTGGTTGTGCATGAAGCGGAAGTTCATTATGATACCAGTGCTCATCCAAGGCCCGAAGCAACCCGGCAACGACATTGATGTGTACCTAAGGCCATTAGTTGATGAACTTCTACAGTTGTGGGCCAAACCAGGTGTACGTGTGTGGGATGAGCACAAACAGCAGGAATTTGACCTACAAGCGTTGTTGTTCATAACCATCAATGATTGGCCTGCTCTTAGTAACATTTCAGGACAGACGAACAAAGGATACAATGCAAGCACGCACTGTTTAGATGAGACTGAAAGTATATATCTGGATAAATGTAGAAAACATTTGTACCCGTACAATCGTCATTTTCTTCTGCCTAGTCATCCCTTAAATGGCAAGGTAGAAACCCGGACGAAGCCTGTCCCTCGTAGTGGTGTTGATGTATTTGGTATGGTCAAGGATTTGGATGTAATCTTTGGAAAGGGTCCTGGAGGACAACCTGTTCTGAAAGACCCCATTACCGGACACGCACCCATGTGGAAGAAGAAATCTATATTTTGGGAGCTACCCTATTGGAAAGTGCATGAGGTCCGCTCTGCAGTTTCAAGGGCTTGCCAGCTACGCTCTTACCAAAGAAGAGAAGGAAATCTTTTTTGAAGTCCTTTTCAGTATCAAGGTCCCGTCTGGCTTATCATCGAATATAAAGGGAATAGTAAATATGAAACAGAAAAAATTTCAAAACCTAAAGTCTCATGACTGCCACGTGCCTATGACGCAATTGCTTCCGGTTGCATTGAGGGGAATTCTACCAGAAAATGTTCGACTAGCCATTGTGAAGGTATGTGCATTCCTCAATGCAATTTCCCAGAAGGTAATCGATCGAGAAAGTCTATCAGGGTTACAGATTGATGTGGTCCAATGTCTGGTCAGCTTCGAGTTGTTGTTCCCGCCATCCTTCTTCAATATTATGACGCACCTCCTAGTTCAACTAGTCGAAGAGATTAGAATTCTCGGTCCTGTGTTTCTACACAATATGTTCCCCTTCGAGAGGTTCATGGGAGTCTTAAAGAAATATGTTCATAACCTGCTAGGCCAGAAGGAAGCATCTCCAAGGGCTATGGAACAGAGGAGGTCATTGAGTTTTGTGTTGACTTTCTTCCTGACCTTAAGCCGATTGGTGTTCCTGAATCTCGGTATGAGGGGAGGATGACTGGAAAAGGCACACTAGGAAGGAAATCAATGGTATGTAGGGACGGGCATTCTTTCACTCAAGCACACTACACAGTTCTACACAATTCCACCGTGGTGGCTCCGTATATCGAGAAACACATGAATATTCTACGCTCTGAAAACCAGGGGAAGCCTAAAACCTTGATTAAAGGGGAACACGAGAAGTATTTTGGCAATTGGTTGCAGACACATCTCATGAATAACACCACTGTTGGAGAGGAGTTGTACACGTTGGCCAGGTTACCATCTTCGACTATATGTACTTTCCAAGGGTACTAGATAAATGGGAATACATTTTACACGATCGCCCAAGATAAAAAGAGCACCAACGAAAACAGTGGTGTCCGCTTTGATGCAACAGATGACAATGGGCAGATTGACACATATTATGGGTACATAGAGGAGATATGGAACTTGACTATGGACCTACTTTTAAGGTCCCTTTGTTTCGGTGCAAATGGGTCAAGCTGACAGGAGGCGGGGTACATGTAGACGAAAAGTACTGCATGACAGCAATGGATCTCAACAATCTTGCGTACATGGATGAACCATTCGTCCTAGCCAACGATGTGGCTCAGGTTTTCTATGTGAAGGACATGTCTACCAAACCGAGAAAAAGGAAAGATAAGAAAAGAGTACAGAATACGATGAGCCAAAGCGCCACATAGTTCTTTCAGGGAAAAGAAACATCATGGGAGTGGATGATAAGACAGACATGTCAGAAGATTACAATAAGTTTCATGAAATTCTGCCCTTCAAAGTGAAAACTGACCCAAGCATCCTGTTAAATGATGAAGATTCTCCATGGCTATGGTGCAGAAGAAAACCACAAAACTAGATGTTAGTGATGTGTAATAATGTATTAAACCTTTTATTTGAGACATAAATCTATGTAATTAAACCTTTTATTTGAGACATAAATCTATGTAATGTATTAAACCTTTTATTTGAGACATAAAGGTCCCCTTTCATGTAATACATCTTGCTTAATCAAACTAGACATTATGAGCCGCGGTAGGTGATCACACAAAGAGAAGGAACCATCACAAGAGAAGGAACCCACAAACACTAAGGATACATAGCACAACTAAAAATTAATAAACATGCCTAATGGTTGGAGTGATTCAGTCATGCTCCTGCCTAGCCCTGTAATACGCACCACTGTAGTCGTCTAGTCACCAGCGTCGTCGTCACTGTCGTCGTCGGGGTCGCCGTAGTCAAACCTTGAAGGTTGGGCACGCGTGGGCTGGATTTGAGGGTACCACAGGCGAGGGTTATTGCCGGTCGTGTTCTAGGCCATGACACTCTGGAGAGTCCGGCCTCGCCACCACAGCCGACGGCCGGACTCGTTGAAGTTCGAAGGAGGTGGGCCATCCTCCTCGTGCCTGGCGAGCGCCCTCTCACGCCGATTGATGAACAGGGCTTCCCAAGTCGGGAAATAGTCGGGGATGCCAGTTGGGATTCCTCCGCTGCTCTGGCGTGAGATCGAGGTAGTAGTGGTTCGTGATGGCCATCCGGCGCTCCACACCTAGAGGGACAGGAGGGACTGGCACGCCTCCAGCGCTCAGTATCTAGCTGGTGGGGACGCGGTAGCCCGGTGGGCCGGGGTAGTTCGAGGCGCAAAGCGCCTCCGCCTCCTGGGTGGTTAGAGATACGATGGAAGCCATGGGAAGAGAATGATGAGTCTAGATGTGATATGTAAATGGAGGCCAAGAGTACATATATATACTGAAAAAATGGCGGGAAGACAGATGTGGGAACCGGTGGAAAGCGCGGGAACGCAGTGGCGCGGGAAACTTTCATCTCGGGTGGGGGCTCAAACCGGGAGAAAAGATGGGGGGGCCTTATCTGGGGGAGGCTTATCTGGGAGGTCCTTATCTGGGGGTGGCTAACCTTTAGTACCGGCTGGTGGGTGCAACCAGGACTAAAGGTGGTTTTTGTGTCATCTAACAAAACTGTCGGTGGGATAAGGACGCGTGGGTAACCTTTAGTACCGGGTGGGGGCTCAAACCGGGACTAAAGCTGTCGGTACGATAAGGACGCGTGGGTGGACGCACTGCTCGATGAGATAAAGCATGTAGCACACGACGCCCTATCGGAGGAATAAGACAAAGTAGAAGCGGCGCCGTGCCTATAAAAGGAGCATCGATACGCCATGGCAAGCAACTCAACAAGCCAACATGGATGGAGAGTTTCATCCCCATGGATGCAGGAAAGGATTGGGAAATCTCCCGTGGCGGAACTTCTCGAAGATTCCCTTGGTGCACACGCCCTATGGCATCTTCGGAAGTTCCGCCTCGGAAAATATTTTCCTGCTAGCCCGTGAAAGACTCCATCTCCGCCTCCCTGGGGTTAGAGGTATGGTGGAATCCATGGGATACAGTGGAGAGAGGCGGCAGATATGAGTCTAGATGTGCTATGGCAACGACCAAGCCAACATGGATGGAGAGTTTCATCCCCATGGATGGAGGAAAGGGTTGGGAAATCTCCCATGGTGGAACTTCTCGAAGATGCCCTTGGTGCACACGCCCTATGGCATCTTCGAAAGTTCCGCCTCGGAAATTATTTTCCTGCTAGCCCGTGAAAGACTCCATCTCCGCCTCCCTGGGGTTAGAGGTATGGTGGAAGCCATGGGATAGAGTGGAGAGAGGCGGCAGATATGACTCTAAACCCTAAACCCTAAACCCTAAGTGAGAGGAGGGAACCTTTAAACCCTAAACTCTAAACCCTAAACCCTAAACTAAAAACCCTAAACCCTAAACTAAAAACCCTAAACCCTAAATCCTAAACCCTAAACCCTAAACCAAAAACCCTAAACCCTAAACCAAAAACCCTAAACCCTAAACCCTAAACCAAAAACCCTAAACCCTAAACCCTAAACCAAAAACCCTAAAATCTAAACCCTAAACCCTAACCCCTAAAGGGGCTACGATCCAGAAGAGAACGGGCGGGAAAAAATAAGGCGGGGTAGACGATCCGGGGCGCCCGGTCTACGGTTTCGCCAGAGGAAGACCACCGGAGCGTCGGAATTACATGAAAATGGCAAAATGGTTAATAGTTTGACTACTTAGAATAATTATTTTATAAAACAAAAAATTGATTTGAATCACTTATTTAAAAATATGCAAAATATAATATTGAATGCATTTTTAAATTGAAAATGGCAAAATGGTTATTAGTTTCACTAGTTAGAATAATTATTTTATAAAACAGAAAATAGATTTGGATTAGTTATTTAAATTCAAGAACTTCTCATGTTGAAATTTTTCTCAAATTCATAAGTATGCAAAAACTGTAAAATTCAAATGTTTAAATAATATGCTAATTGAATTTTTTTTAAACAGGTGCGCCCCAGGGTGAATTTTTTTGAAAAAGGGACCTTTAGTCCCAGTGTGGCGTTGGCATGCACCAGGACTAAAGGGGGGGACCTTTAGTCCCGGTCCGTATAACGCACCGGGACTAAAGCCTTTAGTCCCGGTGCGTTATACAGACCGGGACTAAAGGTCCCCTACTATACATTTGGCGCACCTTCTTCTCCCCGTGCGCCCCTTCTTCTCCCCACGCAGAGCACCCCCCCACACGCGAAGGACGACCTGACGCCGACAGGTTGCCCGATTCTCCGGCCGCCACCACCCCAACCGCTGCCGCCACCGCCCCCAACCGCCACCGCCACTCTAGCCGCCGCGCGCGCGCCCCCGCCAGAGGTACCCCGCGCCCCTCCCCTTCGCTCCCCCGTCCGGCTACGCGACGGTGCGGCGGCGCCGACACTGTAGGCGAGTAGGCCGGGCCACCCCCTCCCCTTCGCGTCCCCCGCGCGCGCTGGCCTGCTGGCGCCTGGCTGGCTGGTAGCTGGCCGACGGCTGTTTAGCTGGCGGCTGGCTGGCTTGCTGGCTGGCTGGCTGGCTGGCTTTTTTTTTAGTATTTAGTAGTTGTAATATTTAGTTGTAATAGTATTTTGTATTAGTGTAATATTATTTTTGTAGTATTTTTTATTAGTGTAATAGTATTTCTGTAGTATTTAGTAGTTGTAATAGTATTTTTGTAGTATATAGTTAATTTTATTTTGTAGTGTAATATTATTTAATTTTGTGTGTTATTTAGTATAGTGTAATAGTAGTGTATAATTGTAACATTATTTAGTAGTTGTAATATTATTTAGTAGCTAGTGTAATAGTAGTGTATATATTAGGGTGGTAGTGGTCGCGGGCCTCCGGACTTAGGGTTAGACTGGTGGTGGTCGTGGGCCCCCGAACTTATGGTTTGGGTGGTAGTGATCGCGGGCAGCCGGACTTAGGGTTAGGGTGGTGGTGCTCGCGGGCCACCGGACTTAGGGTTAGGGTGGTAGTGGTCGCGGGCAACCGGACTTAGGGTTAGGGTGGTCGTGCTCGTGGGCCACCGGACTTAGGGTTAATGTGGTAGTGCTCGCAGGCCCCCGGACTTAGGGTTAATGTGGTAGTGCTCGCGGGCCCCGGGACTTAGGGTTAGGGTGGTAGTGCTCGCGGGCCCCCGGACTTAGGGTTAATGTGGCAGTGCTCGCGGGCCTCCGGACTTAGGGTTAGGGTTAAGGCATTACTAGAATTTTGCTATTGTTTAGTATTATTGTAGCAAATTTCGTGTTCATATTATTGTTTAGTATTATTTTATGCAGCAATATTGAATGAAAAATGTTATTGTGTGCATTTTGTAGAAAACTATGGATCCAATCCAGAGAGACCTAGCACAGGAAGAAATTCTCGAGGATATGATCAACGACACCCCCCATGTTGATGCACCCGAATCTCCATCGATTTATCTGAACCCCTCCGGTGAGGGAGAGGAGGTCGACCGAAATGATCAAGGAGAAGCCGACGGCTCCGGTGCTGGAGAAGCCAACGGCTCCGGTGGTGGAGAAGCCGACGGTGAGGTATATATATGAAGTCTGGTGATCAGTAGATGCATTAACTGGGTTGTATATATATAAATTGACGAATGTTTCTTCTCTTAGGCCTCCACATCGAGCAAAAAATATTCGAAACGAGGCCCGGCCAAAAAGTTGGACGCATCTACGCGTTATACAATGACGCAAGTATCACCACGGGGTGAACCGGTGGAACCCGAAAAGGCTAAAACTGTATTTAAACAACAATGCGGAGTTATGGTTAGGGATCGCATCCCGATCACCGTTCGAGAGTGGAATAAGACCAAAGGGGCGAAAGAGGGTGAGTATGTCTCTGACAGGTGTAAAGAGGGTCTTTGGAATGACCTCATGACACATTTCACCCTGCCAGAATGTGAGGATGATGCCGACACAGCTGCATTGAGGAAGAAAGTCAAGCAGTGGACTCTTACGAAGATGGCCGAACTATTCAAGAACTGGAAGAAAGCATTATGGCAAATGTATCATAAGACAAAGAAGACTCCTAAATTTGAATGATATCTAACGAAGAAACACGCTAACTAGGATGCATTTGTGAAGTACAAGGAGTCACAACCTGCTATGGAAATGTCGGAAAAAAACAAGAAAAATGCCGCGATGAAGAAATATCACCATCACCTGGGGCCAGGGGGCTACGCGGCTGCCATGCCAAAGTGGGATGCTAAAGAGAATGAGATGCTTGCTAAAGGGGTCACTCCAGAACCAATACGCGAAGAATGGGATCTGAGGGCAAGGAATTGGTTCCTTGGGCATGGGAGTGAGTATGACGAAAGTACAGGGGACCTTATTTGTAGTGACGGGATTAGGATACCCCGGGATACATGGCATAAAGTGGTGAAGGAGATTAAAGCGGGGACAACAAAGTTCCGTCCCGATAGAGAGAAAGACTTGATGACAAAGGTCCTCGGGAATGACAAACGCGGAGAACGTGTACAAGGCCTTGGCCCTAGTTATACGTGGGAGATGGGGTTTCCCAAAGTCAGAGTTACTTATAGGAGCCGAGAGAGAGCAAAGAGGCGACGGCAGGAGGAGGAGGGAGAGAAGTTCACTGAGTTGAGAGGAACACTTCGAATGCATCAGCAACAAATTGACAAACTTCGAGGAGCAGCGCGCCTGCAAGATCATGTACTCGATATTACCGCCGTCCCATCTCAGCGGAAGAGCAGCGTGGCTGAATCGGAGGTCCCTTCTAACGATGTACGTATGGTAGATGGCGGTCCCGGCTACCCCGTGGATGGAATCAAGGAGCAGGCATCTTGTGAGCTCCATCAGAAGGTGAAGTACCTATCCATCAAGGTGGCGGTCGGATGTGCTTTACCTTGTCCACCTGGTGCACGCTGGCATGGCCGTGAGATTCCAGCTGGCTATGCTAAAGTTGGTGTGGATGAAATCGCAATGGGGTGGGACTCAATGGAGCTTGACAGCCCTGGACCTGAAGGTGAGAGGACACTCGGAGAAGTACTGGGTGGTATCATTCTATGGGACAAGAACAACATCAAGCTTCTAGGCTGGACGCCAAAGCCAACACTGCCTCCGAGTGGTCGCATGTCACCTTCACCTCCATCACCTCCAAGAAGCCCACTCCATGACTACGACCACCACAGCCCAAGTCCATCTTGATCTCCGCCGCAGCCTCCGATTAGTACTAAACGACGCAGGAGCCCAAAACGACAAATATCGCCCCTCCAAAGAGTACCTCATAAGAATCTTCATATCAGACCTTACGATCGTACTGACGAGGAAACCGACATGATCGTAAAGGCCGAATGTGTTGCACAGTTTCAAAAGAAGAAACCCGAGCCTGCCCCGGTATACACCGAGAAGCAAAAAGCGTATGCACTTTATTTTCTGAACAAAAAATCGCAATATGACTTGCACCATAAGCCAGATGACTATCGACGCACACTTCAGAAGGAAGTGAAGAAGAGCAAATCAAGTAGAAGTGCAAGCGGGAGCAAATCATCAAGTCAAAGTGCAACCGGGAAAAGAAAGGACGTCCCCCAGCTCGGGGAACAGGCCAAAAAATCGACCCCACCCCTCAAGGTGGTATCCTATGACACTCCCCAGCAGGATATGGAAGAAGCTAAGAAGCTTGCGGCCGCTATGAATGTGACTGTTGAGGAATTGCTAGGTTCCCAGGACAACAAGTTACCCAAGGCTCAGGTAGTCCCTACATATGTCCCAGGGAAGCCTTTGGTCAGCTTTGAGCAGTTCCAACAACTGCCAACACAAATGCGGAGTTTACATAAATGGTACTTGAAAGCCGTAAAGGAGGAGAGAATAATGATCGTGGCGAAAGTCCCACATGACTACTACTTCCAAGAAGAAGAGGTCCATGTTGAGTTTCCAGAACTCTTCCAGTTATACACTTTCGACGCCCTCGACAAAAGTCTCATGAGTTGCTATTGTCTGTAAGTTGTTGAATTCATTGTCTATATATAAGTTGTTCATTTTTTCAGTTGTTCAGTTCATTGCATGTAATTATCCTAATTATATCCTTTTGTACTCTATTATTATGCAGAATGAAGATCATGGAATGTAAAAGAAGGTCAATCTTCAGTGTCGGGTTCATTGACCTAGATAAAATACATTGTCGGACGCTAAAGGAAAAACCCGAGGACACACAGGAAAACCTTCTAAGGTTTCCAACGGAGCAAAATTTATGTGACCACATATTGTTTCCTTACAATTTTGCATGAGTGTCTTACTCTATTGTACACATTCTCTTTTGCTTACTCGATGTTAAGTGTAATTGATGAGTTACTGATGGATATATAAACATGTACAGTTTCCATTGGATTCTCATGGACATTCAACTTGATAAGGGAAGAGTTGAAGTCATGGACCCATTAAAGAGACCCTTGGAACAGTTTAGTGACATGCATGACATGCTCCAGAGGTAATTTTCGCGCTACAGCGGTCTCTTTCGTTGATTTCCTGAGATATCACGTAATAAATAACTCATTCATTTTCTTTACTGGGTAGGGTTTGGAACCAGTTCAAGAGTGTGGTTACGGGTGACTTTACTGAGAAGCTGACGTTTAAGCCGGTCTCGGTAAGTAGTAGGCGCATCTCTTTACTTCTAGTTTCAATACAATTATGATGCTGGATTATTATTTTGATTTAATTCTATTCTCGTAAAGTGCGCGAGGCAGCCACAGGGGACGAATCTATGTGGATTCTACGTTTGCGAGTTCATTCGCACGTTTACCAGTGAGCTGAATGATTATAGAGTCGATGTAAGCAATACATTCATAACATTATTTTTATTACTGTCACTTTTTGTTATCATGATTGATATTCATATTGATCTCCTTTTCTCATATAGTTCGAGAAAATGCGGGATCAGCTCCTACCACAGCAACGCGTAGTAGCAATTGCTGAAGAACTGCCAGGATTCTTAATGAACGAGATGATAGATGACGCCGGAGAATTTAGTGTGAATAGGCGCCGATGATCCCCGACCGTGTAATTGAATAGACGGGCTCTAGTCCCGATAATTGTGATCTCCATGTGTAACTATCATGTATATATTTGTATGCTCAATCTTAAGAGAAGTTATCTTATGTATGCACGAACATGTACGGTATGTGGTAGCATAGAAAACTATTTTGAAATGAAAAAAGAATACAAATTAAATTCTCTGCCGCGGCAGAGAAAGTGCCTAAAATTCTGCCGCGGCAGAGAACCATTTGTCCCGGTTCGTAATACAAACCGGGACTAATGGGGAGGGCACCCAGCGCCCGCAGAGACAGCCACGTGGATGCCCATTGGTCCCGGTTGGTAAGAGGGCCGGGACTAATGGGTGGGCCTTTAGTCCCGCCCCTCCAGTCCTGGTTACCAGGAACGGGACTAAAGCCCCTTACGGGCCGGGACTGGAGGCCCGTTTTCCACTAGTGCCACTGTACTATGCTTTAATATGCTAAAACAATGCATGATTCATCCAAGGCACATTAAGCAATCTCAATTGTTTATAAAAAGTCATGCTACAGCAAAGAATACTAAGAATAAAGCTAAAACAATTATCAAGCATGGCATGACAAAGCATAGGCCACAGTAAAAAACGAGCTCTTTTTACCACAAAAGTATGAACTTCCCTACTCTTTTCCAAACCAAACCAAACTATTTGCAAACCAATGTATGAAAGAGGGGGGCCAACCAATTTATTCAGAAAACTAAGCAAACCGAGCAAACTAAAAACCAAAAAGAAAATGAAAAAGAAGACGCTCCAAGAACAACACAAGTGTGCATGAAACAATAAAAATGAAGCGTTTGGAAGAAACCTGGGATTTTTATTGAAGAAGGGGATGCCTTGGGCATCCCCAAGCTTTGACGCTTGTACTTTTTAGATACTTCTTGGGGTTACACGTGTGGCATCCCCAAGCTTGAGCTTTAGTCCATCCTTCATCTCATTACTCATTCCTTCCATACACCTGAAATTTTCCTTCATACAAAACTTCACACAATCTTTATTAGCAACATTAGTGCACTCAAGATAAATAAGTCTTAAGGTTCAGTTCTAACACCAAATAAACTCCCATTAGAACACTATCTACTGTATCACTTCCCTCAAAAAGCTCAGTTCCCCAAAAGAACTCAAAAAGGAACCAACAAGAAGCAAATGCAGAAAATGGCAAAAATCTGTCAAAACAGACCAGCAGGTAAAGCCGAATTTTTTAGAAGACCTTCTGTTGCTCAAATAAAAAAGTGTTGAACTAAAGAAAGTTAGATAACAACCTGGGGCAGAATAACAAAAATTCACGCCTCAAAAATACGTTCAGAGATTTTACACGAAATTTTACGGTGAAGCACAGAAATCTGTTTCGGGACAGCAACTTTCCCAATGATTACTTCTCTCTCATTAGAGGTTACTCTTGGCACAAAAAGCAAATAAAAATGATAAGGAGAGGTTATTAGAGAGGTAATAACTTCCAAGACTCATCTAAAACTTTTGGGTTATCTCCCAATAAGTACTTTTCTTAACGCCTTTAAGTTAGGCATAAGAAGCAAGAAAGAATCAAGTGTTCTCAAATGAAGAAGCATTAAGACCAAATTTTATTTTCATAGGAGAAGCAAAAGAAATCTTCTCTCTCTTCTTAGGGAAGTGTTCTATACCTTTCTTGAGTCGGAGTTGATATTTAATGGTGCCTTCTTTCATATCAATAATGGCACCAACAGTTCTAAGAAAAGGTCTTCCCAAAGAAATAGGACAAGAAGCATTGTATTCAACATCCAAAACGTATAAATCAACGGGGACATAGGCATTGTTAACCATAATAAGAACATCATCAAGACTCCCCATGAGTTTCTTTTTAGCATTATCATCAAGTGGGACATTCAAATAACAATCTTCAAGAGGAGGCAAATCAAGCATATCATAAACCCTTCTAGGCATAATAGAAACACTACTATCAAGATCACATAAAGCTTTGAAATCAGAGTCATTCACTTTCATATTAATGATGGGTTCCCAACCATCTTCTTGTGTTATAGGAATAGAAGCTTTATGTTTCATCTTTTCTTCTTTAATCTTTATGAGAGCATCAGTAATGTGTTTTGTAAAAGCCATGTTCATAGCACTAGCATTAGGACTTTTAGCAAGCTTTTGTAAGAACTTAATAACTTCAGAGATATTGCAACCATCAAGATCAAAATAAAATTTATTATCTAAAGTAGTAGAACTATTACTAGCCTCAACACTAGTGGTTGTGATAGTAGAAACACTAATGTTTCTAGCAATTTCATCTTCTGTCTCCCACTTAGCATGTAATTCAGCTAATAGTCTAACATTTTCATCAATTCTTACTTGTATAGCATTAGTAGCTGTAAAGAGATTATCATTAGTTTCAGGTTTAGCAGCCATTTTATTCAAAGAAGATTGAGCTTCAGCCAAAGATGCTATATTTCTTTCAGCATTAGAGAGTTTTTCCTCAATAGTTTTATTGAAAGCAGTTTGTTTACTAATAAACTCTTTAAGCATAACTTCAAGTTCAGAGGGAGCACTCCTATTATTGTTGTAGGAACTTCGATAAGCATTACCATTGTTGGGAGGATATGGCTTATAATTTTTGTTACCAAAATTATTCCTATAAGCATTATTGCCAAAGTTGTTATTTCTTATGAAGTTCACATCAACTTGCTCTTCTTGAGCAACCAAGGAGGCTAAAGGAACATTATTTGGATCAATATGGGCTTTCCCATTAACAAGCATAGACATACTAATATCAATCTTATCACTCAAGGAGGAGGTTTCCTCAACAGAATTTACATTCTTACCTTGTGGAGCTCTCTCAGTATGCCATTAAGAATAATTAACCATCATACTATCCAGAAGTTTTGGTGTATCACCCAAAGTTATGGTCATAAAGGTACCTCCAATAGCAGAATCCAATAGGTTCCTTGAAGAATAGTTCAAACCTGCATAAAAAGTTTGGATGATCATCCAAGCAGTCAGTCCATGAGTGGGACAATTCTTTACCAAAGATTTCATTCTTTCCCAAGCTTGAGCAACATGCTCATTATCAAGTTGTTTAAACTTCATTATTTCACTTCTCATAGATATAATCTTAGCAGGAGGATAGTATTTTCCAATAAAAGCATCTTTGCACTTAGTCCAAGAATACTATTCCTAGTTAAGGAATTCAACCATTCTTTAGCTTTTCCTCTCAAAGAGAAAGGAAACAATTTCAGCTTAATAATATCACCATCTATATCCCTATGCTTTTGCATCTCACAAAGTTCAACAAAGTTATTTAGATGGGAAGCAGCATCTTCATTACCAATACCAGAAAATTGTTCTCTCATAACAAGATTGAGTAAAGCAGGTTTTATCTGAAAGAAAGTACCTTTAGGCACAGGTGGAGCAATAGGTGTGCTCATAAAATCATTGTTGTTGGTGCTAGTGAAGTCACACAACTTAGTGTTTTCAAGAGTAGTCATTTTTTTGTGTTTTCAAATAAGAAAGCGAACTAGTAAAACTATTTTTTGTGTGTTTTTATAAAGAAACAAGCAAACAAAGCAAAAGAAACTAAGCAACACAAAAATAACAAAGTAAAGAGATTTGTTATGAGGGACTCCCCTTGTGAAGATGTCCTTGACTCCCCGGCAACGGCGCCAGAAAAATGCTTGATGGCTTAGTGCACGGCGCCAGAAAAATGCTGGAGTGTGGTTGATGTAGAGCTCGTTGGGAACCCCAAGAGGAAGGTATGATGAGCACAGCAGCAAGTTTCCCTCAGTTATGAAACCAAGGTTTAATCGAACCAGTAGGAGCAAGGAAACACCCCAAAGGTGTTACTAGCTGAGCCTTGGCAGGGCGCACTACCGGTGTTAGTAGCAACGTGGAGACCTGCACAACACAACCACGGAACTTTGTCCCCAACTTGCGATGAGGTTGTCAATCTCACCGTGTTTTGCAGAAAACAAAGGATTAAACATATCGAAGGGAAAGAAGTAAAAGTTTGCAGATAGTAAACACGAAGTAGTAAACAGTTTATAGATTGTATGAAAAGAAAGAGGACTGGGATCCATAGTTCACTAGAGGTGGCTCTCCTTAGATAGATAAAATGTTGGGTGAACAAATTACAGCGGGGCAATTGACAAACATCGAGAAAGCAATACATGCATATACTAATCATCTTGACTCCTTTGAGACTTGATTGGGCATTACAACATTATACATAGACCGCCATCCAACTGCATCTATGACTAATAATCCACCTTCAGGTTATCATCCGAACCCCCTCCAGTATTATGTTGCAAGCAACAGATTATTTCTTTACGAACTGCGTGTAATGTAAACAATACGATTGTTCTATGAACAAAGGATTGTTGTTTTCTCCCTAGTAGCAACAGCACATCTGGTACCTTAGAGATTTCTGTCACTTCTCCAAATTACTAGAGGCATGAACCCACTATCGAGCATAAATACTAACTCTTAGAGTTGCTAGCATCTACTCGGCCAAGATAGCTACTAACAACGGAAAGCATGCAAGATCACAAATAACAAAGACATGATAGAATCAATAATCAATCTGAAATAGCATCTCAATATCCATCGGATCCCCGCAAACACAACATGCAGAATTATAAATAGATGATCTTGATCATGAACGGAGCTTACAAGATCTAGACATGAAAGCACAAAGGAGGAGAACCAGCCATCTAGCTACTACATGGATCCGTAGTCCAAGGATGAACTACTCACGCATCACACCGGAGGCTTGGATGGTGATGAAGAAGGCGTCCAGGGTGAATTCCCCTCTCCGGCAGGGTGCCGGGAAGAGCTTCAGATCCCTCCTGGTCTAGGAATGGAGATGACAGCGGCTACAAACTCTTTCATGGATTTTTGATCGGGCCCTTAGGGTTTTCGTCCCAAGGGCATCTTATAGGCGGAAGGGGAGGCTGAGGGGGTGCCAGGGGCCACCACACCACCCCCTGGCGCGGGCCAAGCCTGGTCGCGTGGCCAGGTGGTGTGGCCGGCCTCTGGCCCCTCTCCGTCTCGTATTCTGGCATCTGATGACTTCCGGAAAAATAGGCACTTTGGCTTTTGTCCCGTCCAATTCCGAGAATATTCATTTTCTGACTTTCCTGGAACCAAAAACAGCAGAAAACAGGCAACTGGCACTATGGCTCTTGTTAATAGGTTAGTCCAAGAAATCATATGAAAAGTACTCCAAAGTGTGGACAAAACACAAGAAAGTGGATAAAACCAAGCACGGAACATCAAAAATTATAGATACATTTGCAATGTATAAGTGGCCGCGTAAGTTTGCGCCGTTGCTGAGATGAGATCAACAGCCGATCAGTAGAAGTTACGCAAGTATCATAGCCAGGGAGTCAGAAACCAGTCTTTCAATAAGGGCGATTTGGTTCTCCAGCTTGGCAGCAAAGAAAGCACAAACTTTCCCCAATATGGGAAGGGCCATTTTTAGTTAGTCGAGTATTGCAAAATGGTTCATACTACCTAACTGATATGCGGCCAGTCAAAGAAAGACCTGCTACTAAGAAGAGAAAGAGAGCTGGAGATAGTACAAAGCCAGATGAGTTAGACAGACCATGGAATATTGCTCAGCTACGTCCCTTTTATTCTTAGTTTATTTTTCTATTTAATCATATATGTGTACATGTTCAATGAGAAATAAGGTATTGGTTGCCTCAAAATCTTTCTGAGAAGTTCTTACCATCTTATTGTTCGAATGATCATGTCACAGTCGAAAATCCCAGGATACTTGAAAGTAATTTATGCTCATGTTTGTTCTGGTTTAGATTTCCGATTCTAAAATTGATACCTTCGGGTATAAATCAAAATTTTCTAGTCTATACTTTGGTTATTTGTCTGATTGCTGGATGCGGGCATTTTCCGAGTAGTGAATTGTTCATACTGGAAGCTGGCTTTGTTTCCGAGTTTAAACTGGTTTAGCAATTGAGCTCCATTACTCGGCAAAGTTTCCGTGCTAAAAGTTGGCTGGCTCACGAAAGGGACGAGGCGGAAAGCCAGATAAACGATAAGTGCAGACAAAAAACGCAAGTGCTTATGCAAACATTTCACGCACATAATATCAAAGCCAAAAGTGCTGAATAGATAAAATAAAGCTTAGCACTAGCAAAAGTTTCATACTACTTATTTATAGATCCATAATGTTTTTAGAATAACACATTGTCTTTCTGATACCCTATGATGCAGGGGAAGAGGTAGGAGCTGCCGGCTCGCTGGATACATCGGCCTCGTTTTGATAATGTTCCGAGATGTTCAAATCCGATATGGTTTGATCATCGTCAGAAACTTCAGTTGTTTCTTCGGGAGGAGGAGGCAGCGTGTCCACGCCGGTGAAGAAGGGAGTGTCGTAGCTGGTCAAATCAGCTACGTGGCACCCATATCTGAAACAGGAGTCCATGATAGCCTTGATGTCTTGCTCCTGTCTGTCTTCGTCCAGCTTGTAGTACCCTATGGTTACTTGCCATATTTCCATGTTTCCATGGTTGCTCATAACCATGGTGAGAGTGTTTTGCGCTACGGTCCATGCGTAGGACATGTTCCAGTCTTGAACAAGCTACGACATATCCTTGGCCTTATCTCGCACCTCTAAGCTGGACATGCTATGCATATCCAGAACATTGAGAACTTCGCCAATATCTTCGAGGGATTGGCGGAAGTAATGCAGCAAATCACCGACTTGAGTAAGCCGATTGGTGCGAGATTCGGTAGAGGTTGAGTCCATCAAGTTCAGAGGACCTACGCATATAAGTGCAAAAGGTAAGTCAAGGAAACCCAGACTCCAAAGAGTCGGAAGATGCAGATAAGTTAGAAAAAGGGAAACATAACAAAGATGACATCATTGACTTTGGCTTTCTCTTCCCGAAGACTCCGGAGTTCAGCCCAGAGTGCTTCGGAAATGTCCTTTTATCTAAACAGTTGGTTGTTGAGATCCGAGATTTTCGTATCTTGAAGCGTAATCTTACGATCACGCTCCTCGGTGCCCATGGAGGTAGATTCGAGCATTTGAGCAATGCTCTTCTCATGATCTGCCTTAAGCTTATCAAGCTCTTGGCGAAGTTCCTTGTTTTCCACCACCAAGGTCTTAAGATTCTCGGCCTCTTCAATCATAGCACATGACTGCTTTACGAGTGCTTTAAGTCAAAAGAACAACAGTTCAACAAAATATTCGACTATGAAGGTTTACCATGGTTTGAGTTTTGGAATGTTTACCTTCGGCCTCATCCTTGGAAAACTTTCAATTGTGCATTTTCAAGCCGGAGAGCTCTGATCTCTTTCTGCTTGTTGCAAACATTCTTCAACAAATCCTGGTTATAGGAATATACTTTCTGTAAGTCAGAATACCCAGACTCAGAAGTCTACTAGAGACTCGGGCTAATATTTTTACTAATATCAGCACGAGCCTTGGGGGCTACACTAGTTCATTCTTTGGCATCCTGAGGAACCATAAACCCGGATTTGATTTTCCAGTTCATGCTTGGGGGCTAGAGGATACGATATGAAATAAGGAAAAACGGGAGTTATAATTCCGACTTACATATTGTTCGCGAATGAGTTTGTCTAAACTCGCATTCACTTCGGTGGCAACCTTTAGGTTAAGGAGATCACCGCCGCAGTTGGAAGCTCGCCGGACCTCAGCTTCTCGTCCGAAAGACAAACTTGTTCAAGAAGATTAGGGTGTTTGATATCCTCTGCTTCTTGTGCTTCTTCTTCGGTAGAGAGAGTCCGGCTCTCCAGGCATTGCCGGGCTAGCCGTTGAATCTCCTCCACAGACTTCCGAGATAGTCCTAGTTTGGCATGTCCCGCATTGTCCAGGAGGTTGTCGGGGAAAGTCTCTGCCGAGGGATCATTACCCGAAGAGGGTTCACCCTTATCAAAACTTGAGTCACCCATGGTGACGTCAGTTTGCGACTCAAGGATCACTGGCACTGCTGTTTGAGCCGGATCATCTACAACGGTCGAAGATGGAGTAATCTCCGGCGCTGCAGAAGGCTGAGGGGCAGGAGTTGGAGGAGCCACAGCAGGAGCAGCCAATTTGAGCTTCGACTGATGTAGGGGTTTCGAGGCAGCTCCCTTCCCCTTGCCCTCGATGAACTGTTTAGCTCTGAGAAGGTAATAGAACAAAGAACATTACATCTCAGAAGGAATTACAAGCAAAATACAAAGACCTTGTGAGGAAATATTACCTCTTCACAACGAGCACTTCTTTGGTGCCAATGGCCAATGTCGGAGCCTTGCATTTCCGAGGAACGACGTCCAGCATTGGGACCAATTCACCCTCGTCCTGAGAAAACTCAGGAGGATATCCCTCGATAGGAGCGAACTCCGACTCGGGGAGGTCTGCAAGCTGAAAAGGAGAAGTATCTCAATATTGCAAAAAAATAACATAAAGATGAGCACATAAAAAGAGTTGTTGCTAAAGCTTACCGGCACAACGGGATCTTCTGCTGTATGCATGTCCAGGGACAAATTAGGAATCTTCCTCTCAATCCGCTCCCTTATCAGCCATCTGATTTGGCTTACATACTCTTTTGGCTCTAAGGTTTTGGGGCTGATGCGGAGGGAATCCTTCTTCGACGACGTGATGGAATGCATCAGTCGATCTCCATGATGTTGAAGAGGTTGGATCCAGCGTGGCACCCATTATTGAACTAAGTTGGACCCTTTCAGGCCCTTGTGCTTCATCAAATATTCGATCTGCCTCTTGGCGAGAAGCAGATCGTCACTGAGAGCCGGAGCAAGCTCGTCCTAGGACTCTTGGGGCGTGGCGGCTCCGTCCACGAAAGCCGGCAAATCATGATCTTTGCCGGGAGTGGGGATATCATTGTGATAGAAAAAAGTGGACGACCATTGTTTGACCGACTCACTAGCCATGATCCGAGGATAAACACGCTCTCACCTAACCGAAAAACTAATGGTACCGGTAATATAAGGATTACCGGTAGTTATGGAATTTCTCTGGACGTGAAAGTAGTACCAGAAGAGAGTAAGGCTCAGCCTAATGCCGAGATACCCCTCGCACAAAGCGGCATACGCACTCATCTCTAAGATGGAGTTCGGGGGGAGATGGTGGAGATGAACTCCAAAATGACTAATGACCTCAGAAAAAAATCTGAGGGAGGAAACTCAGACCTCTGTCAGGGTGAGTGCCGAAGTGCACTCGCTCGTCGTCGCAGGGGTTGGGGATGGTTTCGCCGAAGCCGCTCTGCCTATCGCCGGCGCGGAGGATCCCTTCATCTTCAACGACACGGAGCTTGTGATCTTCGAGGACGCACGGGATCCAAACCCTGCGGTAGCTCTCCTTCTCCGCCGCCGCCGCCGCTGCGAGCCGGAGGATGATGTAGAAGCCATTTTTCTGGTGCGCTGGTGACCTTGGATGGGAGGCGCTGGCGGTTTTCTGGGGAGCAATGGAGCGCTAAGTTTGTGAGAGGAGTAGAGGACAAATAAACGGCGCTGGGAATTGGTGAAGAAGATGGGGAAAAGAATCCACACCACTTATAACCGCTAGACGCATCAAGATTCGTGTAAACGCTACAGTGAACATGCCACGCGTCGTGGCAAGAACTGGGAAACCCCCGCGCGATGATTATGTCGCCTCGATCTCCACACACACATTCAAACGTCGCCTTGGTTCCGCGAAAGGCGGACCCACCAACGATCGTGTTGACAGGAAATGTCTGTCAGTGACGTGACTTGACCATGACTGTTGTTAGGCTATGTCAGAGACCAAGTTCCGGCTTAGTTTGAATTTCGAGATGGAAACACGAATAATGTATTAATAGGTCTGACTCATTTTTTGAGACCCGGATCATATCTTTTGTTTTGAAGTTTCAGGAACCCTTCACGATTCTACAAGCCAAAGATCAAGCTAAATGATGATGAATCCGACTTTGGATCTTGGAAGCTTCCGAGGGCTGTTGTTAGGGATATATTTTCCGGGTATCCTCATAGTACCTCACTGACTAGGGTGGCCCACTTTGGGTTAGAGCTTTGCTTCACGGGCGGCCCAGTCAGGGAGAAGAGACGGAGTCTAGTCCGGCTACGGGAAGGCCCAAAAGACTTACCAACATAGACCCATAGTGTTACTTGTAGTTCAAGATGTACTCTGTAACCGACTCTTAGTTATAGCCGGATGGATCTCTCCTGTAAACCCTAGGTCGGATATCTGTATAAGTCGTCCTAGGGAGAGCCTTTAGGGCACCCTTACAATAGTCTACACACACAACTTGCACAGGCGAAACCCTTATAACCCATATTCTGGCTCTGCCGTATTACTGGATTGTTAGCAGGAGTAGGATCCGTCCAAAGCTGGCGGATTCGAACCTGGGTAAACTAGTGTGCTCATCGTCTCGGAACACCGTACGTCTCGCACCCCTCTCTTTCACATGCCTCGAGGACCCCCTCATGGCGTACTTGTCATTAATCCGACGACAATTAATCTAAGCACTACTCTGTAATCTACATGAAATTGTGAAACCAGGGATATATTATTTATATTTTTCAGGTCTACGAATAATTTACTATAAATTTATTACTCCAAAAGGCTATTAAAACTGTTTAATTAAGTACCAATTAACTGTAGCACAAAAGTTCGATCTAATCTTATATTAATAATCTAAATGAAATTTTCTTCAATTTGATATATTATACGCAATTTTTGGACATAGTATGAATTTCTTACGAATTTACAAGTAAGATCTATAATCTACAATTTTAAATTCGAACAGAATATCCAGGAAATATTCCACTGATCGGACAGGTTGACCATGCATGTTGACTGGGACTAGACGCTGACCTGGTGACGAGGTGGCGGTGACAAGGCAGCTGACCGGGATGATTGAATCTGACTGTCGGGATGAGATCCGGTGGCTAGAAGAGAAGATAGCTTCAAATCGGCTCGATTTTGCCTCAGAAAAGATTACAAACATATATGTGTTAGAGAGACAAATCGGTAGATCAAATATAAAAACTTCCAACATGAAAGTTATGGAGAATCATTAGATCTACCTTTTTACCAAAGGAATTTGGATTGAAACAAGCGCGATAAAATCATGGAATTACGCCGTCAGATCTGAAGTATTGCCTAGCGGAATTCTCCGGCTATGGTGGATGAAAAGAGGTGAGGTTTGTCGGAACCGAAATATTTCGACGATATCTACAACTTTCGTGTTGGTGCTGAAGACAACCGACAAAGTTTAGATAGGTTTAGAAGCGAAATATGATTCGAGAAGGTCTAGATTCGGGATTTCGAGAAGGAAAAGTGATATAGCTGTGATTCTGGAGGATTATATAGGGGTTTAGGATAGTGGAGAGATAGATCTTGGAGTAGGGAACAAGCAGAAATAAAAGGAAGTCAATTCGGAGTTTGAGATAAGAGGATATAGTAGTTTGAATAGAGATACGTTTAGAAAACGAGTTTTCGCACGATATTCAAAGCGGAGGTGGGATCGATCCCTTGCTCCCGTGTGCTGGCTGGTTCGGTCGGCCTAGTTGGGCCGACCCATTTTGTTTTTTTCCTTTTTCTCTTCTTTTTCTTTTTCCTTATCTATTTTTGGATCTCCTTTATATATTTTGCATACGAACTCCAAATGACATGATTCTTATTTCCAATTTTTTCTAAAATTCAGCATATCATTATAGGATCATATTTGTAATATTTTCACTTGTTTGAAGATGGTGGCTTCATAAATCTCTAAATATTTCTTATAGGAATATTTGAGCAAAACAACTAACGGATTTAGATACTAGAATTTAACTTATTTTATTTATTTATAACATTCCAATAATTAGGATTTTTTTTGGGATGTTCCAGTAGCTCTGTGGACCTTTGCACATCTTATCCAAAGGTTAGATAGCAACAAAAAACTAAGTAATGATCCAGAAATATTTCTTAGGCCATGTGCTAGTAAAATATAGAGGATTACCTTATTCCTTGTCCACTCTCCAAAGGACTTGTTGAACATCCTTTATTTAAAAAAAACGAAAAAACAAAAACAACAGTAACATGAAATAAAAGATAATAAATAAAAACATAGAGAAACTTTATTTCACATGGGTTGCCTCCATGAAGCACTTCTAGTTAAAGTCAATTATCTTGACGTTGATGGCAATCACTTGGGTTTGTGAAGTGGAACACCCACTCCAATGTAGTTTTCTTTTAAAGTAATTATGCCATCATCATCATTAGGCTTTGTCTTATTTTTCCTAGGGAAGTGGACTACAAAAGGATCTCTAGATGGTAGCCCTATTCTTATATTTCCTTCATGTAAATTAATCAAAGCTTTAATAGTTTTTAGGAATGACCTGCCTAGAATTATAGGTGCCATGGGATCTTCAGGCATGTCCACAATAGTTAGATCAATAAGAGCGGGACTACTTTTAATTTCAACAACTATATTTTCTTTGATCCCAACAGCTTGTTTATAAGTTGAATAAGCTAGATGGAGTATTAATTCAGTTGTAACAAATGGAGCCAAGTATAACTTATTGAATAGGCTTTTGGAAATCGTTGAGACACTTGCACCAAGATCACAAAGTGCAGATATCTTATTAACTCCCAACTTAATTTTAGCTGGAAGCTTATCAGCTAGTCTTTTGTACTCTATCTATAAATAACGAACCTTAGATGCTACTTGTTGAATAAATTGATGGTACATAGCATCATTACCTTGTTCTATACCTAAATTCTTGACGGTGATCATCTTCAATAGGTCTTCCACGGTATATTCCTGTGTTGGCATGTTGCTATAATCCATCTCTTTAGGTTTATCATCGTTAGTTACTACCCTCATCATCTTGAGGTCTTCTACCGAATTTGGCTCAGGTTTGCCAGCGAACTTTGCTAGTATGAGAGCTTCGCTCTCGGCTACCTTACCCAGCTGAGCCTCCACGGTATTTGTTCTTTCATGTAGAACCTGTACATCATTTCTAATTGCAACGACTTGATTAGATAATCTTCCTATACTACTCTCATGGTTCTCCGTAATTTTAATAAGCATATTGTTTTGTTCGGTTTGAGATTGCCTAAATGTTCTAACAATTTTCTCAAACGGGAGATTGTCATGATTTGCTCCATTAGTGTTATCATAATTATTATAAGGAGCTCCAGCAGAATTTGTATGATATTTTTGAACATTAGAAGCATAATTATTTTTCCATGCAAGATTAAAAGGAGTGCGAGCTATAAAATAAACATCGGTAGTGATAGAATTGACTTGGGTATCTTCCTTACTGATAATCCACAAGTATAGGGGATCATGTGTAGCCTTTTCGATAAGTAAGAGTGTCGAACCCAATGAGGAGCTAAAGGTAGGATAAATATTCTCTCAAGTTCTATCAACCACTGATACAACTCTACGCACACTAAACGTTTGCATTATCTACGAAATAAAACTAGAGCAACAATACGAGTAATAGAGATAGCTTTGCATGATAATACATAATAAGAAAGTAAAGCTAGTTGCTGCAGCAATAAACTACACTAAACTAACATAACCATGAGTGTGGAATAGTGGTGGTAATTGTGGTGGCTTTTTCCAAGTTTAAATAGAGAATAAATCAGGTGCATTGTCTTCGATGCAGTTTTCTATGTGGGAGAGGCCAAATATACATGCGCTTCTCTACTTTGAATTACATGTACTATATGATTGGATTGTTAGCAAACATCCGTAAGTACTAATCAATGCATTAAGGTTTCCCCAACCATAGCCTTAAGTTTAATGGTCCTCTTACTCCCATACGTGCAACGTTTCAGTTCGCGTCCTCAGGTTTCTGTCACTCCGGCATAACTCCCCCCTTCCTTTTACACATACTACAAACCCTACGATGTTTAATCCATGTGCGTACAAATATAATAGACACCAAGGACTGTACCATATCAACATACTACTCTAATGAACCAAAGACGTTCAACCATTCAATCTAAGAACAAAGAAACTACGCAAACATAACATAGATTATAGAATTATAACTTATAGCATCAAACACCATGTTTACATAGGATGGTACAGAGGTGTGTGGGAGGATGAACCACATCATACTAGGAGGATTAGGTGATGGATATGGCGGTGAAGATGGTGAAGAGGGCGGCGGTGGCGCCGGCGGCGGTGCGGGGGACTCCTTCCCCGCCGTCGGTATCATGGGGGAGCACCGCCCCTTAGCCCCCTTCATTCATGGATTCTTGGGAGCCCTCCCCCATGGAGATGGGATTCATGGGGGAGGCAAAAATATGGCTTTGGTGGCTGCAAATTCGTGGGTGCAGATGCCCTGGGCGAATTAGGTTTCCGCCCTTTATATAGCTTCTCGGATTCGCGTCACCCCATCTTGGACTGCAGTAAATCGGGCTTAAAAGGCCCGTACGGACTCGGAATCAGATAAATGTTATGTCCAGAACGTTTGCCGCGAAATTTCCAACAACTTTGTAGTTGAAGAGTTTTCCGTTCGACGCCGTCTGCGAGCCGAAACGTGACCATCTTCAAAAAGAGTTATGAGACAGATTTTTGGAAAAATCCCAATTTAACTCCAACAAGGTTTCCACTTGTATTCTTGGTAATTCCTACACATCAAAGTGTAAAACAAGAACATTGTGCAATTTTTCAACTATTAGTAGGTTAGTCAAAATAAATCATAAACTTTATACAAAAAGGAGTGTCAAAAGCATATTATTATCATAAAACCATCAAAAATTATAGATACGTTATGGACATACCAACATCCCCAAGCTTAGTTTCTGCTCGTCCTCGAGTAGGTAAATGATCAAAACAATGTAATTTTTGAGGTGACATGCAGACAACACAATCTTGATCATCATTATTGTAAAAGCATTTATAGCTGGGATTAAGGTACTCTAAACATGAATCATGAAAGATAGAGTTCTAACAATAAGGCATAGCAACTATGTTGTAAAATGAAAAAACACAAACAAAAGATTCATGAATAACAATGTTTTGCAAGGCGTTTGTTTGTTTCACATAAAGAAAGCATAATGAGAATGGTATTCAGCTTGTCCCTCATAGAATAGCAAAACATAAATGCATAGGACACCTTCAAAGTTCATAAGGGTGACTAGATACAAATGTTTTAAGAACAAGCAATATCCAAGTTATGCATCAATCAACAAGTCTTGGGACAATGCACATTAAACTAAGAATGGCCACTATGCTATCTTAATAGGTGCATAAAGATAGAAGATGGAGACTCAACATAAAAGTAAAAGAAAGTCCTTCTTAGAAGGAAGCAGGGATTCAAGTCTCATAAAGTGACACAACTAAGCGGATATACTTGAAAAGTTATAAGTTGAAATATAATGCCCCTTACTTACGAGTATCGAACCTCATGCTACTCAACTTTAGTCACAAGTAAGCTATGATCATTGTAAGAACATATGTATCATATAGAACCGCCAACGGGTACCCCTTGCACATGATACAGATGCTATCCCATAATCAAAATGACAAGGCAAGCAGACAATGAGCATCTCAGCGATCTTTTTATTAGCTATTTCCATAGGTTTTTATTGAGGATGCTTCATAGGGTGCTCATTATGGTTATGCTGCAAGTTTCCACCATGATTAGGCATAGCTTAGGCTAACGGCCAAGGCATTTATCTAACACACATACAAACTCCATGATCTTACAAGTTCCCCTTTTATTTCACACCGCCGGGATCCATAAGGAAAAGAATCATGATATCAACGGAATATAAGTGCAATGTTGAAAGCGTTCCCCATGATACATGGTTCTGCTAACTTCAACTTATAAAGCGCAAGTATATATGCAACAAAGATGGACACAATGGTTCAAGTTTATTATGTGCAAGAAAATAATGTGTGCCATCAAGTTCGTGAGAGTTTTAATCACTAATTTTCACAGAACAAGTTCAATTCGGAAGGTAGATAAAAGCATAAATATACATGGAATAGAAAATACTAATAGGTAGATATGGTGGACTCTTTGGGATAACTTGGTTTTATTTGGAGTTGGATGTATGGGTGGAACTCATACTTGGTTATGGATGCTAGCAAAAGACTGGGAGCGATCAACTAAAAGAGCAATAATGGCCATAATCATGCAGAGCGACAAAACATCATTAATTACAGCATCAAGTGATATTACAAGTCGAAAAGTAAAGGATCATAAAGGCTATGGTGACTTGGGATAGTCATAACATGGTGTGAGCATGTGGCAAGTCCACCCAAATAAAGCATCAAAGAAGAATACCACAATACTATGCTTTAATATGCTAAAACAACGCATGATTCTTTCAAGTCACATTAAGCAATATCAATTGTTTATAACATGTCATGCTATAGAAAAAATCACTAAGCATAAAGCCAAAACAATATCAAGCATGATATGACAAAGCATAGGCCACCGTAAAAAAGAGCTCCTTTTACCACCTAAGCATGAACTTTTCCTACTCCTTTCCAATCCAAACCACACTTATTTTAAAACTAATGTATGAAAGCAAACTAAGAAAACCAAGCAAACGAAAACCAAAATGAAGACGCTCTAAGAACAACACAACTGTGCATGAAAGAACAAAAATGAAGTGTTTGGAAGAAACCTGAGATTTTTATTGATAAAGAAGGGGATGCCTTTGTGCATCCCCAAGCTTTGACGCTTGTACTTCTTGGATATTTATTCGGGTGACACGCGTGGCATCCCCAAGTTTGGGTTTTAGTCCATTCTTCATCTCATTACATCACTCTTTCCATACACCTGAAATTTTCCCTTCATACAAAACTTCAGACAATCTTTAGTAGCAACATTAGTGCACTAAAGATAATAAGTCTTTGGGTTCAGTTCCAACACCAATAAAAATTCCATTAAAACACAAGCTACTGTATCACTTCCCTCAAAAATCTCAATTCCCCAAAAAGAACCCAAAAAGGAATCAACAAGAAGCAAATGCAAATAATGGCAGAAATCTGTCAAAACAGACCAGCAGGTAAATACCAATTTTTTCGAAGACTTTATGTTGCTCAAATCGAAAAGTGTTGAACTAAAGAAAGTTAGATAACAACCTGGGTCAGAAGCACAAAAATTCACAGCTCAAACCGACGTACAGAGATTTTACATTAATTTTTACAGCAAAGCACAAAAATCTGTTTCGGGACATCAATTTTCCCAAGCATTACTGCTCTCTCATTAGAGGTTACTCTTGGCACAAAAATAAAATAAAAATAATAAGGAGAGGTTATTACTGAGATAATAACTTCCAAGAATCATCTAAAATTTTTGGGTGTTCTCCCAATAAGTACTTTTCTTTATCGCCTTTAAGTTAGGCATAGGAGTAAGATTCAAGTAATTTCGAATGAATAAGCATTAAGATCAATACCAGAAATATCTTTGTTTTTCAAGGCTTCAAGCATTCCTACAAGTTTTTAACTGAAAAGTTTCCATGGAAAGATTTTTTTTGGTTTCATAGGCATGAACACAAGTGTTCAAGGTCGACTCCCACTTAACCATTACTCATCTTTCCAATCACTTTCCTTTTTGAAAACGTTTTTAGGTAACAAGTACAACTAATTTTTTTTTGTAATTCGCATTCCCTATCCATACTAAGATAGAGAACAACTTAAACTGAAAGTAAAACGTACTTAGAGATAAAGCAAACAAGTGCACATAAGAATATTCACCCACACGCTATTGCTCCCCGCCAACGACGCTAGAAAAGGTCTTGATAACCCACAAGTATAGGGGATCGTGTGTAGCCTTTTCGATAAGTAAGAGTGTCAAACCCAATGAGGAGCTAAAGGTAGGATAAATATTCTCTCAAGTTCTATCAACCACTGATACAACTCTACATCACACTAAACGTTTGCATTATCTAGGAAATAAAACTAGAGCAACAATACGAGTAATAGAGATAACTTTGCATGATAATAAATAACAAGAAAGTAAATCTAGTTGCTGCAGCAATAAAATACGCTAAATTAACATAACCATGAGTGTGGAATAGTGCTGGTAATTGTGGTGGCTTTGTCCAAGTTTAAATAGCGAAAAAATCAGGTTCATTGTCTTCGATGCAGTTTTCTATGTGGGAGAGGCTAAATATACATGTGCTTCTCTACTTGGAATTACATGTACTATATGATTGGATTGTTAGCAAACATCCGTAAGTACTAATCAATGCATTAAGGTTTCCCCAACCATAGCCTTAAGTTTAATGGTCCTCTTACTACCATACGGGCAATATTCTGGTTCGTGTCCTCATGTTTCTGTCACTCCGGCAGAACTCCCCCTTCCTTTTACACATACTACAAACCCAATGATGTTTAATCCATGCGCGCACAGATATAATGGACACCAAAGGACTGTACCATATCAACATACAACTCTAATGAACCAAAGACGTTCAACCGTTCAATCTAAGAACAAAGAAACTACGCAAACATGACATAGATCATAGGATTATAACTTATAGCATCAAACACCATGTTTACATAGGACGGTACAGAGGTGTGTGGGAGGATGAACCACTGCATACTAGGAGGATTAGGTGATGGAGATGTCGGTGAAGATGGTGAAGAGGGTGGGGGCGGCGCAGGCGGTGGCGCGGGGGACTCCTTCCCCGCCGCGGTATCATGGGGGAGCACCGTCCCTTAGCCCCCTTCCTTCATGGCTTCTTGGGAGCCCTCCCCCATGGATATGGGATCCATGGGGGAGGAAAAAACGTAGCTTTGGTGGCTGCAAATTCGTGGGTGGAGATTCCCTGGGCGAATTAGGTTTCCTCCCTTTATATAGCTTCTCGGATTCCAGTCACCCCTTGGGCTGTAGTAAATCGGGCCTAAAAGGACCGTCCGGACTCGGAATCGGATAAATCTTATGTCCAGAGCACCTGTCACGAAATTTCCAACAATTTTGTAGTTGCAGAGTTTTCCGTTTTACGCCGTCTGCGACCCAAAACATGACCATCTTTAAATAGAGTTCTGAGACAGATTTCTGGAAAAATCCCAATTTGACTCCAACAAGGTTTCCACTTGTATTCTTGGTAATTCATACACATCAAAGTGTAAAACAAGAACATTGTGCACTTTTGCAACTATTAGTAGGTCAATAGCATATTTTTAGCCTAAAACCATAAAAAATTATATATACGTTATGGATGTATCACTTACCCTTTACTAACCTAAGCAGCTCGTCTACCTTAGATGTAAGCTCCTCATTGGTTATTTTGCATGTCATCAAGTAACTTCTTTACAACACACACATGCTTTCCCATGATTGTTCCTCCTGCTGGAGTATCTAGCATAGGCTTAGAAATTGGATTAAGATCAGTAGAAAATAAATGTAATATAAGCCACTCTTCCATCCCATGATTAGATGATGGCTTCTTTCATTATTTCCCACCCAAGCGCTAGTGGCTCACGGTCTTCTTGTCGAAATCTTGTAATGTTGGACCTTAGCTGCATAGTCTTATCTGGGGGGGGCAATTTAGTCATAAACAAATTAGTGCATTCCTCCCAAGATTTAATAGTGCCCTTTGGTAGAGCTAGCAACCAATCCTTAGCCTTTCCTCCAAGAGAGAAAGGCAATAATCTTAGCTTAATAGCATTTGGATCTACATTCTTAATACGCATCATGTCACAAATTTCAGTAAAAGTATTTAAGTGCAATCTCGAATCCTTAGAAGGTGAACCTCCAAATTGGTTTTGTTGAACCAAACTTAAAAGGTTAGGTTTTCTCTCATATGTTTCTACATCAATTGAGGGTTGAGTGATGGGTGCACGAATAAAATCATCAGTGGGAGTAGCATACTCCCCTAATATCTTTTGAGCCATGGCTCTTACCCTTTTGGTAATTTTTTAAGTAATGAAAACAAATAATCAAGTAACTAATATTTTTGGGTTTTAAAATAGATAATAAGAAAGTAAACTAATAACAAAAATTAAACTACAACTACTAATAAAACTAAAAACAAGGTCTCTAATTACCTCACTAGGATAGCGAAATTGCTTCCCCTGCAATAGCACCAGAAAAAGGGTTCATACCTTCGATCTAGATTCACGAATGTAGTATAATAGCTTTTTCCCTAGAAGACCTAGGTTTAATCGAACCTTGGAAAGCACTGTTAAAAGGTAATAAAAAGGACACATCTACAAGACTTTGTTTATTCGTTTTACCTTAGTTGACCGGACCAATCTAGTTTAGTTTATAACGGGTTCGAATCAATGGATGGACATAGGCTAGGGTTGATGATCCACCTGCAGCTGCACATCAAATGGGATAAAAGATAATAATAAGCATAGTCATGTATAATGTTTGTATTGAGATATTCTTTTGTGGGAAACACATCCTAATACTCTAGAGCCCCCGTGATGCAGCGGGCATAGCAATAGACTTTTAACCAACCAAGAGTACACCGAAGCCACGGGTTGCAAACGATTATTAGGTGTAAACATAGATCAAAGCTTTAAGTGGTGATGTTGTTATTGATCCCGAATGGGGCGCTAAGCAAAGACCGTACTTCCCTTGCTGTCACTGAGTTTCCTATGGGATTGCCCCTAGCCAAGTATCTCACCTCAAGCCTTTATCAATCTATGGGATCTTGGGTACCTACAAGTCCACCGATCAAGACTAGAGACGAAGAAACAAAAGGTATAAATCACGAATCCAAACAAAATACAATTCTCCCATGATCTAGATGCACATAATTTCTGCGAGGTTTCTCCCCAACCTGCAGCTCGTGAGGACTACTCACTCATAACATATAGATCGGAGATAGAAAACATCATGCAAATACTTATATTGAAATCAAATATTCTTACAATGGTCACCAAATCACAAGGAGATCTAAAAGTACAGAGCAATGGCTATGGCTAGTGGAGGGATAGATGGTAGAAGTGATGAACAATGGATGAACAATGGTGTGGATCTCCTTTGGTGGTGTTGTGATGCAATCTGAGAATGGCGGCCCTCTGGCTGGCGGCTAGAGCCTCAAAATATATAGGCATCTTCACCAAAGTTTTAGGGTTTGACGAGACGAAGCCGTCGCCACCTGGTACAGGTGGGCGGTACGGGCGGACCGCGCCCATACCAATGCTTGTTAAGCTTGCAGACGCCCTAGAAAGCTTCTCTAATTACTTGGTCGTGTGTACTTCCTCAAAATCCTTCATTATGACTCCTTATTTCGCCTTAAAAGCAGTGATTTCCTGCACAACATAAATCAAAGAAGGGATTTGCATAACTTTGCAATTATTAGTCATTAGTGGCAAAAGTTGAGAGTTTCTTTGGCAATTGCCTAACCAAAAACAATGTTTAAACGTAGTGGAAGATCGCAAAAATCTGAGCCATCAATACCAAAATTGTGTTCTGCAAGTCCATAGATCAAGACTAGAGACGAAGAAACAAAAGGTACAAATCACGAATCCAACCAAATTATCATTCTCCCATGATTTAGATGCACATAATTTCTGCGAGGTTTCTCCCCAACCCGCAGCCCGTGAGGACTGATACGTCCATGTTGCATCACTATTCCATGTCATAATTCACTATTATTCATTGATATATTTCGTATTGAGAGGTGATACTTATGTTATTTCATCTGTTTTTGCATGGTTGATGACTTTTGGAGCATGGACCACTGCAGTCAGGATTCTGATGGAAAAGGTGTTGTTTGGAGGCAAAATTCGCGAGGATCAGAAAATCCAGGAAAATATACGGAATATCCTATTTTTCCAGAAGACGAAGGAAGCCAGAAGGGGTGCTGGAAATGGGCCACAGGGGTCCCACACCACTCCCTGGCGCGGGCCAGCCTAGGCCACGCCACCAGGTGGTGTGGCCACCCTGGTCAACCCCTGGCACTCCCCTCTGGCGTATATTATCCTCCCGAAACCCTAAGACTCGGGAGCGACCACAGAAATATTCCGCCGCCTCTGCGGGGCGGAAAACACGGAGAGAGAAAGATCGCTCTGCGGACAGATTTCTACCGGGGGAAGTCCTTCCCGTAGAGGGGAGATCGTCGCCATCAACACCATCATCAAGCTGGACTTCATCGGGATCATCATCATCATCATCACCACCACCACCATCATCATCAGCACCCTCATCACCATGTCCATATTGTTGTAACAATTGGGTTGAATCTTGCATAGTTCATAGGGGAAACTTTCCTGGTGTTGATTACTCTTTGTAGTTGATGCTATTGAGTGAACCATTGGATTATTGTTTATGTTCAGATTGTTATACATCATTATTCCATCTCTGATCATGATCCATATGATGTCTTGTGAGTAGTTCTCTTTGTTCTTGAGGACATGGGAGAAGTCATGTTGTTAGTAGTGGAGTTGTGTTGAGAAAGATTCAATAGTTTGATATTTAAGTTGTGGTGTACTTCTTCTAGTGGTATCATGTGAACGTCGACTACATGAGACTTCACCTATATGGTCCTAGGGGAATGTATTGTGTATTTGGCTACTAATCGTAGGGGTTGTCGGAGTGACAGAAACCTGAACCCCTGTTAGGAAACCATTGCACAAGGGACGTAAGGGTCTTAGAGTTTAAAGCTGTGGTTAGGTTTCTAGCTTAATTAATTTCTTATAATTACGGATGTTTGCAAGTGGTATAATCACAAGTATGTATTAGTCCTAGGAAGGTCGGTACATTAGCACAGGTTCACCCACACAACACTTAGCAAGCTAAAGAACATTAATCAACTATATGAAGCGAAATCACTTGACAGTCTTCCCATGTGTCCTCGAGAACGTTTGGTCATCTTAAGTAATCCAACCAGCTTGTCCTTTGCTGCATAAAGGATTGGGCCACTTGCTGCATTTATTCCTACTGTCTTTTATTTACTCGTACTTTGTTTACTTGCTTTATTGAAAACCCCTAAAAATCCATTCGCTAAGTATTTGCAGAGAATTCCTGATCCATACCACTAGCCAGTACCTTCTGCTCCTCGTTGGGTTCGACACTCTTACTTATCGAAAATACTGCGATACACCCCCTATACTTGTGGGTCATCAAGACTATTTCCTGGGGCCGTTGCTGGGGAGTGAAGCGCTATTGGAGAGTGGAACTGGTAAAGGAAACTTCTACTATGAGTATTGTTTACTTCTGTTAGTTGCTTTATTTTCGTTATGGATAATTCGCTGAGTTTCTTATTTGGTAATGCTACTACCACTGCTAAGGTAGTAGATAAGTCACCACCTGCTGAGAATGATGTTTTTAAAATACCTACAAGAATTATTGATCGTGTTATGGATAACTGTTATGTTGGGGATGGAACTGTCCATCCTGGTTATCATTTACTCTTTATACACGAATTATGCGGGTTGTTCAAGTGTGCAGGTATTACTACAGATCAAGTTAAGAAGAAGTTATTCTCATTATCGCTGAAAGGAAGAGCTGAGGATTGGTATAAGCTGCTGAAGAATGGTCAAGCTCTGGAATGGGAGGAAATAGTGCCTCTCTTTTATTCAAAGTTTTATCCTCCTAGTGAGATTCATAAAGATCGGAATGAAATATACAACTTTTGGCCTCTTGATGGAGAGAGTACAGCTCAAGCTTGGGGGGGATTGAAGTTACTAATGCTCAAATGTCCCATTCATGAGCTCCCCAACAATATTATTATCAATAACTTTTATGTAAGGCTCCCTCTACATGACAAGGATTTATTGGATGCTTCTTGTGCTGGATCATTCACTCGCATGGAAGAAGAAGCTAAATGGGATCTTCTAGACCGTATTCAAGACAATGCTAAAGCTTGGGAAAATGATAAAGGTAGAAAGTCAGGTATAAATTATGATTATGAATGCATTAAATCTTTTATGGGAACTGATGACTTTCGTAATATTAGTAATGCTTATGGTCTTGATTTGCAAGTTATTACGAATTGCTTTAGGGCTTTTGCTTCTTATATTGAAATTTCAAAAAGGGGATGGAATAAGTACCATGCACCTTATAAAGACTTTGTTGACTATGTTCCTGTTGGGAGCACTAAGTGTTGCATTATTGATCACATCTTACGTGAGCCTTATATCGAGAAGGTTCCCTTCCTAGATAAGGTAAAGGATCATCCTATGATAATTAATGTAATCACTAAAAGTGAAAAGAGAACTGTAAAACCTGATGAACAAATAAATGTTGAACCTCTGGTAGCAATTGTGAAAGACCTTGTCACTAAAAGCATAGAAGATGGACACATAGTCTTTTGTGAGGATGCTTCTAATATTGTTTCACATCCTAATAGAACTAAAAAAAGCTAGTGTTCCTGTGCTTTCTGTTAGAATTCGTGATCGTTGCTATTATGGTTTATGTGATATTGGTGCAAGTTCCAGTGTTATTCCTTATGAGCTTTATAGAGAAATTATGCATGAAATTAGTCCCTACGAATTGGAAGAGATTGATGTGGTTATTCACCTTGCTAATAGAGAGACCATCTCTCCAATTGGTATTGTACGAGACGTGGAAGTTCTTTGTGGTAAGATTAAGTACCCTACTGATTTTCTAGTACTCGGTTCAGTTGCTAGTAAAACTTATCCTATTATTTTTGGAAGACCTTTCTTGAGTACTTGTGGAGCTATTATAGACTGCAAAAGGGAGAAAATCTTGACTAAGTTTGCTGGGGAATCTTATGAGTTTAATTTCTCGAAATTCGCTAAAGAACCTTATGAAGAGGAAATCCATAATGAGGATTTTAGAGTTGAACAACTTTCTTATATTTCTCTTGCTCCTAACAATGCTTTGCAACAATTTTATGGAAGATCATGAAAGTGAAATCTTCATGGAAGAAAGGAATGAGATTGACGAGATCCTCCGTCGTCAAGCCAATGTGCTAAATCATGACTTGCCTGTGGAAGATTTGGGTACCACGTTGCCACCTAAAAAGGATCTGGTGTTCGATCTAAAACCTCTCCCTGATGATCTTAAATATGCTTATATTGATGATAAAAAAGATATATCCTGTTATTATTAGCGCTAAACTTTCAGGGAAGGAAGAAGAAAGGTTATTGGAGGTTTTGAGGAAACACCGAGGAGCTATGGCCTATACTCTGGATGATTTAAAAGGGATTTCACCTACTATATGTCAGCATTCTATCAACATAGAACCAGATGCAAAGCCAGTAGTACAGCACCAACGACGTTTAAATCCTAGGATGAAGGAAGTGGTAAGGAATGAGGTATTGAAACTCCTTGATGCTGGTATTATTTACCCTATTGCTGACAGTGAATGGGTTAGTCCTGTTCATTGTGTTCCTAAAAAAGGAGGTATTACCGTTGTTCCTAATGATAATGATGAGCTTATTCCTCAAAGAATAGTAGTAGGCTATAGGATGTGCATTGATTTTAGAAAAGTCAATAAAGTTACTAAGAAAGATCACTACCCGTTTCCTTTTATTGATCAAATGTTGGAAAGGTTGTCTAAAAAGACCCATTTTTGTTTTCTTGATGGTTATTCTGGTTTCTCTCAAATTGCTGTTAAACAACAAGATCAAGAGAAAACTACTTTTACCTGCCCTTACGGAACTTATGCTTATAGACGTATGCCTTTTGGTTTATGTAATGCTCCTGCTACTTTTCAAAGGTGCATGTATGCTATCTTTCATGGTTTTTGTGAGGAAATTGTAGAAGTATTCATGGATGACTTCTCTGTCTATGGAACTTCTTTTGATAATTGTCTACACAACCTTGACAAAGTTTTTGAAATGTCACTTCATGGTTAATGAAGGGATTGTCCTTGGGCATAAAGTTTCTGAAAGAGGCATAGAAGTTGATAGAGCTAAGGTTGAGGGAATTGAAAAGATGCGATGCCCAAGAGACATCAAAGGTATTCGTAGTATCCTTGGTCATGCTGGTTTCTATAGAAGGTTTATTAAAGACTTTTCTAGGATATCCAAACCCCTCACTAATCTTCTTCAAAAAGATGTACCCTTTGTTTTTGATGATGATTGTAAGGGAGCTTTTGAAACTCTTAAGAAGGCTTTAACTACAGCCCCTATTGTTCAACCACCTGATTGGAGTTTATCCTTTGAAATAATGTGTGATGCTAGAGATTTTCCTGTAGGCAATGTCCTTGGGCAACGAATTGATAAAAAGTTAAACGTTATTCATTATGCTAGTAAGACTTTAGATGCTACTCATAGGAATTATGCTACTACTGAAAAGAATTTCTAGCTGTTGTTTTTGCTTGTGATAAGTTTAGACCCTATATTGTATACTCAAAAGTCACCATTCATACTGATCATGCTGCTATAAAATACCTTATGACAAAGAAAGACGCTAAGCCTAGGCTTATTAGATGGGTGCTGCTTTTACAAGAATTTGATCTACATATAGTAGATAGGAAAGGAGCTGAAAACCCTGTAGCTGATAATTTATCTCGATTGGAAAACATCTCTTTTGACCCCATGCCTGTTAATGATAGTGTCCCAAATGAACAGTTAGCTGCAGTAGGGGTAAGCTCGCGAGGGAGCCCTTAGTATGCTGATTATGCTAACTTTATTGTCTCCAAGTATTGGCCTCCAACTTTTACAGCTCAGCAAAGAAGGAAGTTCTTCTATGATTTGAGGCATTATTTTTGGGATGACCCACACTTATATAAAGAAGGAGTGGATGGTATTATGCGAAGATGTGTTCCAGAATATGAACAAAAGGAGATATTGCATAAATGTCATGGTAGTGCTTATGGAGGGCATCATGCAGGAGATAGCAGTGTGCAAAAGGTGCTACAATTAGGTTTCTACTGGCCTACCCTTTTTAAAGATGCAAAAAAAATTGTTTTATCTTGTGATTAATGTCAGCGTGTTGGTAATATCTCAGACGCAATCAAATGCCTATGAACTACTCTCTAGTTATTGAACACTTTGATTGCTGGGGATTTGACTTTATGGGTCCTTTCCCTCCCTCGAAAGTTTACACTCATATTCTTGTTGCCGTTGATTATGTTACTAATGGCTCAATGCCTGGCGCCCAGAAAAATCCTTGATGGTGTTGTTGATGTAGATCTCGTTGGGAACCCCAAGAGGAAGGTATGATGAGCACAGCAGCAAGTTTCCCTCAGTTATGAAACCAAGGTTTCATCGAACCAGTAGGAGCAAGGAAACACCCCAAAGGTGTTACTAGCTGAGCTTTGGTAGGGCGCACTACCGGTGCTAGTAGCAACGTGGAGACCTGCATAACACAACCACAAAACTTTGTCCCCAACTTGCGATGAGGTTGTCAATCTCACCGTGTTTTGAGGAAAACAAAGAATTAAACGTATCGAATGGAAAGAAGTAAAAGTTTGCAGGAAGTAAACACGAAGCAGTAAACAGTTTATAGATTGTATGTAAAGAAAGAGGACCAGGATCCATAGTTCACTAGAGGTGGCTCTCCTTAGATAGATAACATGCTGGGTGAACAAATTACAGCGGGGCACTTGACAAACATCGAGAAAGAAATACATGCATATACTAATCATCTTGACTCCTTTCAGACTTGATTGGGCATTACAACATTATACATAGACCGCCATCAAATTGCATCTATGACTAATAATCCACCTTCAGGTTATCATCCGAACCCCCTCCAGTATTAAGTTGCAAGCAACAGATTATTGCTTTACGAACTACGTGTAAAGTAAACAATATGATTGATCTATGAACAAAGGATTGTTGTTTTCTCCCTAGTAGCAACAGCACATCTAGTACCTTAGAGATTTCTGTCATTTCCCCTGGTTACCAGAGGCATGAACCCACTATCGAGCATAAATACTAACTCTTGGAGTTGCTAGCATCTACTCGGCCAAGATAGCTAATAACAACGGAAAGCATGCAAGATCACAAATAACAAAGACATGATAGAATCAATAATCAATCTGAAATAGCATCTCAATATCCATCGGATGCCCGGAAACACAACATGCAGAATTATAAATAGATGATCTTGATCATGAACGGAGCTCACAAGATCTAGACATGAAAGCACAAAGGAGGAGAACCAGCCATCTAGCTACTACATGGATCCGTAGTCCAAGGATGAACTACTCACGCATCACACCAGAGGCTTGCATGGTGATGAAGACGGCCTCCAAGGTGAATTCCCCTCTCCGGCAGGGTGCCGGGAAGAGCTTCAGATCCCTCCCGATCTGGGGATGGAGATGACGGCGACTATAGACTCTTTCATGGATTTTTTGATCGGGCACTTAGGGTTTTCGTCCCGAGGGCAATATATAGGCGGAAGGAGAGGCAGAGGGGGTGCTGGGAGCGGCCACACCACCCCCTGGCATGGGCCAGGCCTGGCCACGTGGCCAGGTGGTGTGGTGGCCCCCTGGCCCCTCTCCGTCTCGTATTCTGGCACGTGATGACATCCAGAAAAATAGGCACTTTGGCTTTTGTCCCGTCCAATTCGGAGAATATTCATTTTCTGACTTTCCTGGAACCAAAAACAGCAGAAAACAGGCAACTAGCACTGTGGCTCTTGTTAATAGGTTAGTCCAAGAAATCATATGAAAAGTACTCCAAAGTTGGAACCAAACGCAAGAAAGTGGATAAAACCAAGCATGGAACATCAAAAATTATAAATACATTTGCAATGTATCAACATCCCCAAGCTTAACTCCTGCTCGTCCTCAAGTAGGTAAGTGATAAAAAGAAAGAATAATTTTTGAGGTGACATGCACCATTATAAACTTGATCAAAGTATTGGTAAAACATTCAAATCTGGGATCATAGTACTTCAATCATAACATGAAAGACAAAGTTCTAGCAATAAGCAAAGAAACTATGATGCAACATGAAAAGGCACAAACAAAAGATTCATGAATAACAATTCTTTGCAAGACGTTTGTTTGTTTCACATAAAGAAAACATAGCATAATAGTATTCAGCTTGTCACTCAATAGAGTAGCAAATATAAATGCATAGGACACCTTCAAAGTTCATAAGAGTGACTAGATACAATAGTTTAAAACAAGCAACATCAAGTTATGCATCAATCAACTAGTCTTGGGACAATGCACATAGAACTAAGAATGGCCACTATGCTCTCAAAGTAGGTGCATAAAGATAGAAGGTGGGGACTCAATATAATGGTGGAAGAAAGGCCTTTTGTAAAAGGAAGTAGGGATTCAAGTCTCATAAAGAGCTTCCAAAAATTATGGTACTTATAGCTTTCAGCTCCCATTGACCCTATCATAAGCATCTTTAAGGTGATTAAGGTTAAAGTGACACAACTAAGAGGATATGCTTGACAAGTTATAAACCGAAATCTCATGCCCCTTACTTACGAAGACCGATCCTCATGCTACTCAACTTCAGTCACGAGTAAGCTCTTGTCATTGTAAGTACATGTGTATCATTAAGAACCGCCAAAGGGGTACCCCTTGCACATGATACGAGAGCTTTCCCATAATCAAAATGACAAGGCAAGCATACAATGAGCATCTCAGCGATCTTTTTATTTGCTATTTGCATAGGTTTTTATTGAGGATGCTTCATAGAGTGCTCATTATGGTGATGCTGCAAGTTTCCACCATGATTTGGCATGGCTTAGGCTAGCGGCACAGGCATTTCTCTAACACACATACAAACTCCATGATCTTACAAGTTCCACTTTTATTTCACACCGCCGGGATCCGTAAGCAAAAGAACATGATATCAACGAGGTATAAAGTACAAGTGCAATGTTGAAAGCGTTCCCCATGAAACATGGTTCTGCTAATTTCAACTTATAAAGCGCAAGCATATACGCAACAAAGAAGGACCCAATGGTTCAAGTTTATTAGATGCAAAAAGTAAAGTGTGCCATCAAGTTCGTGAGAGCTTTAATCACTAGTTTTCTCATAAGAAGTTTAATTTGGAAGGTAAATAAAAGCATGAATATACTTGGAATAGCATAAGCTAATATGTAGGTATGGTGGACTCTTTGGAATAACTTGGTTGAGGGAGTTGGATGCATGAGTGGAACTCATACTTTGTTGTGGAGGCTAGCAAAAGACTGGGAGCGACAAACTAAGAGAGCAATAATGGCCATAATAATGCAGAGCGACAAAACATCATTGATAAAAGCATAAAGTGATACTACGAGTTGAAAACTAAAGGATCATAAAGGCTATGGTGACTTGAGATAGTCATAACATGGTGTGAGCATGCGCCAAGTCAACCCAAATAAAGCATCAAAGGAAAATACCACTATACTATGCTTTAATATGCTAAAACAACGCATGATTCATCCAAGGCACATTAAGCAATCTCAATTGTTTATAACAAGTCATGCTACAACAAAGAATACTAAGCATAAAGCAAAAACAATATCAAGCATGGCATGACAAAGCATAAGCCACAGTCAAAAACAAGCTCTTTTTACCACATAAGTATGAACTTTCCTAATCTTTTCCAAACCAAACTAAACTATTTGCAAACCAATGTATGAAAGAGGGGGTCCAACCAATTTATTCAGAAAACTAAGCAAACCAAAGCAAACGAAAAACCAAAATGAAAACAAAAAAGAAGACTCTCCAAGAAAAACACAACTGTGCATGAAACAATGAAAATGAAGCGTTTGGAAGAAACCTGGGATTTTTATTGATGAAGAAGGGCATGCCTTGGGCATCCCCAAGCTTTGACGCTTGTACTTCTTGGATATTTCTTGGGGTGACATGCGTGGCATCCCCAAGCTTGAGCTTTAGTCCATCCTTCATCTCATTACTCATTCCTTCCATACACCTGAAATTTTTCCTTCATACAAAACTTCACACAATCTTTATTAGCAACATTAGTGCACTTAAGATAAATAAGTCTTAAGTTTCAGTTATAACACCAAATAAACTTCAACTAGAACACTAGCTACTGTAGCACTTCCCTCAAAAAGCTCAATTCCCCAAAAGAACTCAATGAGGAACCAACAAGAAGCAAATGCAGAAAATGGCAGAAATCTGTCAAACAGACCAGCAGGTGAAGACGATTTTTTTCGAAGACCTTCTCTTGCTCAAATCAAAAAGTGTTGAACTAACGAAAGTTAGATAACAACCTGGGACATAAGAAAAAACAATTACAGATCAATCCGACATACAGAGCTCTCTCACGAATGTTTACGGTGAAGCGCAAAAATCTGTTTCGGGACAACAACTTTCACAATCATTACTTCTCTCTCATTAGAGGTTACTCTTGGCACAAAAAGCAAATAAAAAGGATAAGGAGAGGTTATTACAGAGGTAATAACTTCCAAGACTCATCTAAAACTTTTGGGTTATCTCCCAATAAGTACTTTTCTTTAACGCCTTTAAGTTAGGCATAAGAAGCAAAGAAAGAATCAAGTGTTCTCAAAGGAAGAAGCATTGAGATTAATACCAGAAATATCTTCATCAAGGCAAGGTATATCATCCAAATAAGTTCTAGAGGATCCTCTCTCAATGCTCTTAGGTTCACTATTCTCATCAAAAGGGTTTGCAGGAACAATCCAATCAAGATTCTTTTCTATGGCATCATTTATTGCTATTAGTTTAAAGGGTGTTGGTATGTTAGGTTCCTCCCCATTAGGTTCGGTTTTGTTCATCTTTTCTCGTGTACCAACAACATCTACACATGAGCCTAGCATATTGAAACGTTCAAAGACTTTCCTAGCTTCCTTGGCAACATCATAGAACTCCTTACACAAAGTTTCTAAAATGAAATCCCTCTTTTCAGGATCCTCAATTTCTTTAAGCTTAAGAAACATTACTTGCATTAACAAAACTAGCTTCTAACATGTGAATTAAAGAAGCTGCAGCAATCTCATAGTTTGGAGCAAGTTCTACAAGGGATCTATCCTTAGTATCATCATGCTTACTAACATGATTAAAGAATTCTTCAATGTTATCTTTCCCAATTACAGAACCACTACCAATTGGAACGTCTTTCAGGGTGAATGTAGGGATCAACATGATGAGCTAAGGAAGAGGTGACAACTAAAGGAGACTTATTTTTTTTTGTGTTTTTAATAAGAAAGCAAACTTGTAAAACTAATTTTTTTGTGTTTTTGAATAAGAAAGAAAACTAGTAAAACTAATTTTTTGTGTTTTTGAATAACCAAACAAGCAAACAAAGCAAAAAGAAAACTAAGCAAAACAAAAACAACAAAGTAAAGAGATTGGTTATGAGGGAATCCCCTTGTGAAGATGTCCTTGACTCCCCGGCAACGGCGCCAGAAAATCGGCGTGTAGTTGACGTGGGATTTTCTTCTTCTTTGTTCCCCGGCAACGGCGCCAGAAAATCGCTTGATGGCTCAATGCACGACGCCTAGAAAAATGCTTGATGGCAGTGTTGATGTAGAGCTTGTTGGGAACCCCAAGAGGAACGTATGATGAACACAGCAGCAAGTTTCCCTCAGTTATAAAACCAAGGTTCAATCGAACCAGTAGGAGCAAGGAAACATCCCAAAGGTGTTACTAGCTGAGCTTTGGTAGGGCGCACTACCGGTGCTAGTAGCAACGTGGAGACCTGCACAACACAACCATAGAACTTTGTCCCCAACTTGCGATGAGGTTGTCAATCTCACCGTGTTTTGCGGAAAACAAAGGATTAAACGTATCGAATGGAAAGAAGTAAAAGTTTGTAGAAAGTAAACACGAAGCAGTAAACAGTTTATAGATTGTATGTAAAGAAAGAGGACCGGGATCCATAGTTCACTAGAGGTGGCTCTCCTTAGATAGATAACATGCTGGGTGAACAAATTACAGCAGGTCAATTGACAAACATCGAGAAAGCAATACATGCATATACTAATCATCTTGTCTCCTTTGAGACTTGATTGGGCATTACAACATTATACATAGACCGCCATCCAACTGCATCTATGACTAATAATCCACCTACAGGTTATCATCCGAACCCCCTCCAGTATTAAGTTGCAAGCAACAGATTATTTCTTTACGAACTGCGTGTAAAGTAAACAATACGATTGTTCTATGAACAAAGGATTGTTGTTTTCTCCCTAGTAGCAACAACACATCTAGTACCTTAGAGATTTCTGTCACTTCCCTAGATTACCAGAGGCATGAACCTACTATCGAGCATAAATACTAACTCTTGGAGTTGCTAGCATCTACTCGGCCAAGATAGCTACTAACAACGAAAAGCATGCAAGATCATAAATAACAAAGACATGATAGAATCAATAATCAATCTGAAATAGCATCTCAATATCCATCGGATCCCCGCAAACACAACATGCAGAATTACAAATAGATGATCTTGATCATGAACGGAGCTCATAAGATCTAGACATGAAAGCACAAAGGAGGAGAACCAACCATCTAGCTACTACATGGATCCGTAGTCCAAGGATGAACTACTCACGCATCACACCGGAGGATTGCATGGTGATGAAGAAGGCCTCCAGGGTGAATTCCCCTCTCCGGCAGGGTGCCGGGAAGAGCTTCAGATCCCTCCTGATCTAGGGATGGAGATGACGGCGGCTACAGACTCTTTCATGGATTTCTTGATCGGGCACTTAGGGTTTTCATCCCGAGGGCAATATATAGGCGGAAGGAGAGGCCGAGGGGGTGCCGGGAGCGGCCACACCACCCCCTGGCGCGGGCCAGGCCTGGCTGCGTGGCCAGGTGGTGTGGTGGCCCCTGGCCCCTCTCCGTCTCGTATTCTGGCACTTGTTTCAGACGAATGTGCTTCCAGCACTCCCTATGGGAGTAACCCAGAGTTCACAATCAAATCGTTGGTTCGAGTAAAGGGTTTTCACGAAGCCTGAATACCTGCATAAAATTCTTTCGGGTGCACGACCTACGCTCCTGTTAGGAGTAGCCCCCAAGTGCTCGGTTGGGTCGAAGACTGGAGCAAGGACTTAAGTAGTCAAAATGTTCTTCTGCTGGAATTGATGATGTTAGTGTTGACGACAAGATGACCTCAGCTGCCCGCATGAGCGGCTTTGACGGGACGTGACGGGTAGTGGGTCCCACTTTCTGACCTTGATTTGACTAGGCGTGTGTAATCTTCTGTTTTAACTGCGTCTCCTCGATTTCTGCGCATAATGGGAGTAGTGGTGGACGGTTCGCGTTTTACCCTTGCCACGCATCAATGCTGATGCACACCACGAGTCTGGTAGATTTTCTACTAGCCGTTTGATGTCATCTACTAGGAGGTTAAGTAGGGACACGCCGTAAGGTAATTCCCCAAATCTCTCTTCTTGCTCGCGCTTCCTTGGTCATTGCTGTTCTCGCTACTCCTTTGCGCACATTCTCTCTGTGGCACTGGACTAGCTTCGTGTCTTCCCGGTTACTTCCTTCGCTTGCATCGCCATCGCAAGATGGGCAAGAAGAAAGGAGGCTCTGCTGTTGGATCTGTGGCTACCATTAACGCCGCCAAGAAGAAGGGAGGCGCCACCACCGTGGGCACCAGCACCGCCGGCGCTGGGAAGAAGAAGGGGGTGGGGACTCGCATCACCAATGGGTCCTGGTGCCCATCTATCATTAAGTCCTCGGAGCTGTTCAATCTGCGCCAGGATGGAGCAGTGCCTCCCGCAGAAGATGACTCGCGCGTTCCTGGCGAGGGGTAATTCCCAATCGTCTCGCGGGTTTTTGGGTGATGTTCCTTGCGTTCATCATCCGTTGTCTCTCTCTGCCCCTGCATCCTTTTGTTAGGGGTCTTCTCTATTTCTACGGGCTCCAGCTGCATCAGTTGTCCCCAAATTCGATTCTCCACATCACTTGTTACATCACCCTTTGCGAGTGCTGGCTCAGAATCGAGCCACACTTTGGTCTCTTCAAGAAGCTTTTTAAGCTCAAACGCTAGTCAGCGTCTGGTTCGGTGGTCTACGATGTAGGAGCCTACGGGATCCACGTCGCTGAAGGGTAACGGGTAGGCTACACTAGCATAAAATCAAAAATTTCTACCGCGTCAACCAGGAATACTATTGTCATAGATCACGGGATTACCGCTAGACGCGCAGGTGCGGAACTCGATGAAGCACGTTGCGGCAGTGTAGATGTTCTACGTCTCCTCCTCGTCCTCGTCCCACGAGCAGCTCCCCTTTGCGCGGCTCGTCCAAGTGCTACAGATGCAGCACCTCCGAGGTATCCACACGTCCGGAGTGGAAGTCGTCACACGCCAGACTGCTAGGTCTGCGCGTGCAACACAGGCGGAAGAGGAGTGGCGGCTGGGTGGAATGCTCTCACCTTTTCAGCTCGCCTCACTCCCTCTTATATAGGCATCCCTGGTGGGCTTCTACATTTCCAGCCCCTAAAGTGTGTGACCCTATAGTTTCATACACGTATAGACATGACGCGAGTACACTTACTCCGTCAATAGTTGGTAGCGGCCTCTAGCAAGACGTGCCAACTCCTAAACGCATATAAAGATCATTCGGACGAACCATCACAAGGTTGAGTACATGTCTTTCCCTTTGCCTCACGATATTTGGTCTAGCTCTAAGCTGACCTCTCTTTCTCGATACTGTGGTTTAGAATCCCTTTACTAGGTTAACTCTTAACCATATGTAGCACGGCCATGCATTTCTGGATCCGATCACTCGAGGGGCCCAGAGATATCTCTCTCAAGTAGAGAGGGGCAAATCCCATCTTGATTGACCGATGCCTTGCAGCATGTATCAGGACAAACCCGAAAGCTACCTTTATAACTACCCAGTTACGGAGTAGTGTTTGATAGCCCCAAAGTAGGTCGATCCACATCTCAAGTACATGCGACAATCTCAGGTCTAAGGACAAAACGTACACGATGTGTAGAGAGAGCTGCAAGTATTATTGCTAGTCTCATGTTGGGTCAGTCCAACCCCATGTTCATAACATGTGTCCACATCATTGGTTTGACATCTCCATGTCAATGACTTGCGAAACATAGTCATTAACCAATCGATGTGCTAGTCTAATATTCACGTGTGTCCTCGCATGAACTCCGACTAGGGACAATTATTAGATAACCATACAAGTAAAGAGTTTCACAAACAATTCACATAATTGCCAATCAATACAAGTTGCCTGGTATATGGATATTCAAGGAACATTATAATAACTCATGGATACACATGAAATACAATCATCTCTATGATTGCCTCTAGGGCATATTTCCTTCAGTCTCCCACTTGCACTAGAGTCAATCTAGACAGTATCTAATACCTATTGCTCTTGTGTGCGCTTCATGCGCAGGCTGCGGGAGTGGCTTAGTCAAGGGATCAGCAACATTTGAGTCCGTATGTATTTTGCATAACATGACACTACCTTCATCAATGAACTCACGAATCAGATGGTAGCGCATGCGAATATGTTTGTTCTTCTGGTGCTGTCTAGGTTCTTTGGCTTGTGCAATAGCACCATTGTTGTCACAATAAACGTCCAAGGGATCGGACGAGCCCTGAACCACACCAAGAGCGATCAGGAAATTCCTAATCCAAACAGCTTCCTTTGCAGCCTCCGAGGCAGCAATATATTCAGCTTCTGTTGAAGAGGAGGCCACTGTATCTTGCTTGGAACTTTTCCAGCTCACAGCACCACCATTCATGACAAACACATAACCTGATTGCGATTTCGAGTCGTCTGAGTCATTAAGGTAACTCGCATCTGTGTAACCCTTTACACTGAGTTCAACCTCACCTCCATAAACTAGGAACATATCCTTAGTCCTTCTCAAGTACTTAAGGATATTCTTTACCGCTGTCCAGTGAATCTCACCTGGATCAGCCTGGTATCTGCTCGTAACACTTAGAGCATAGGAAACATCTGGGCGAGTACATGTCATTGCATACATGATGGATCCAATAGCCGAAGCATATGGAACCCTACTCATGCGTTCTCGCTCATCAGTGGTCGAAGGACACTGAGTCTTGCTGAGTTTAATGCCGTGAGACATGGGCAAGAACCCCTTCTTAGCCTCTTCCATGCTGAACCGTTTCAACACTTTGTCAATGTACGTACTCTGGCTTAATCCAATTAGCCTCCTTGATCTATCTCTATAGATCTTGATACCCAGAATATATGCCGCTTCTCCCAAGTCCTTCATAGAAAAACTATTTTTCAATGAGGTCTTAACAGACTCGAGCATAGGAATGTCATTTCCAATCAATAATATGTCATCCACATATAAGATTAGAAACACAAGTGATTTCCCATTTTCTTTCTTATACACACAAGGTTCTTGTTCGTTTTTGGTGAAGCCAAACTCCTTTACAACTTCATCAAATCGAATGTTCCAACTCCGAGATGCTTGCTTCAGCCCATAAATAGACTTTTGAAGTTTGCATACCTTTCCAGCATTGTTTGGATCGACAAAACCTTCGGGCTGCATCATATACACGTCCTCAGAAAGGATTCCATTTAAGAAAGCCGTCTTGACGTCCATCTGCCATATCTCATAATCGAAATGTGCAGCAATGGCTAGAATGATCCGTATAGATTTAAGCATCGCTACGGGCGAGAAAGTCTCGTCGTAGTCAACTCCTTGAACTTGTCGAAAACCTTTTGCAACAAGTCGAGCTTTATGGATGTGAACATTTCCATCCATATCAATCTTCTTCTTATAGATCCACTTGCACTCGATGGCTTTAAAACCATCAGGCAGGTCAACCAAGTTCCAAACTTGATTGTCTCCCATGGACTCTATCTCGGATCTCATGGCAATCAGCCATTTCTCAGAGTCTGGGTCCACCATCGCTTCTGCATAGGTCGCAGGCTCATCATTGTCTAACAATAATAACTCTCGCGCTTCGCGGAGCCTCGCCGACCTTCGTGGTTGTGGTGCTTCTATTGCCACGGGTTCCTCAACTTGTTCTGCTACAATAGCATCACTCGTAGAAGCATCCCCGACTGGCTCATCTTGAACTTCTTCAAGTCGCACCGACCTTCCACTCGTTCCCTTTGTGAGAAACTCTTTCTCTAGGAAAACACCGCTACGAGCGACAAACACTTTGCCCTCTTCTCGGTTGTAGAAGTAATACCCTAAGGTTTCCCTTGGGTATCCCACAAAAATGCACTTATCCGATTTGGGTGTTAGCTTGTCCGACTGAAGTCGCTTGACAAATGCATCACAACCCCAAATCTTTAGAAAAGACAAACTGGGATTCTTTCCAGTCCACATCTCATATGGTGTCTTAACTACGGATTTAGATGGTACCCTATTTAGTGTGAAAGCTGTTGTTTCTAGCGCGTAACCCCAAAATGATAATGGTAAATCCGACTGGCTCATCATCGATCGAACCATGTCCAACAAAGTTCGATTACGCCGTTCAGAGACCCCGTTTCTTTGAGGCGTTCCGGGCGGCGTGAGCTGTGGAACAATTCCGCAACTCTTAAGATGATTGCTAAACTCGTGACTCAAATATTCACCTCCGCGATCAGATCGCAAGGCCTTTATTTTCTTGCCACGTTGATTCTCTACCTCATTTTGAAACTCTTTGAACTTTTCAAAAGTTTCAGACTTATGCTTCATCAAGTAGACATAGCCATATCTACTGAAATCATCAGTGAAAGTAATGAAGTAGTGATATCCTCCTCTGGCTGGCGTGCTCATTGGTCCACATACATCAGTATGTATGAGTTCCAACAAGTCTGTCGCTCTCTCGGGAAACCCCGTAAAAGGCGTCTTGGTCATCTTTCCAAGTAAACAAGCTTGACATGTCTCGTATGATTCAAAATCAAACGAAGTTAGAAGACCATCACCATGGAGCTTCTTCATGCGCTTTTCACTTATATGCCCCAAACGACAATGCCATAGATAGGTAGGACTCAAATCATTTGGCCGAAGCCTTTTAGCACTAACATTGTAAACACATGCATTATCAAGATTTAAAATAAATAACCCATTCACAATGGGAGCATCAGCCACAAACATAGCATTCTTAGAGATTACACAACCATTGTTTGTACTCGCGAATGAATAACCATCCCTCATCAAACATGAAGGTGATAAAATGTTTCGACCCATACTAGGAATGTAATAACAATTATTCAACTCCATGATAAATCCTGACGGAAGGTGAAGTTGCATGACGCCGACGAACAATGCAGCAACCCTTGCTTTATTTCCGACGCGAAAATCCACTTCGCCTTTTTGCACTTCTCTAGTCCTTATTAGCCCCTGCATCGAATTGCAAATATGAGCAACCGATCCGGTATCAAATACCCAAGAGTTAACATAAGAATCTGCGAGAAAAATGTCCACAACATTTACAACAAGTGTACCTGAGTGGGAAGTACTCTTACTTCCACTTTTCTTCAAAGAAGCCTGGTACTTGCTGCAGTTTCTCTTCCAGTGGCCATATTCGTGACAAAAGAAACACTCAGTGTCTCCTGCAGGACCAGCCTTTTGCTTGGGTGCAGGGTTTGGCTTAGGGATCGTATCCTTAGCCTTGCCCTTCTTCTTCTGCCAAGAAGTGCCCCTTTTCTTGAAGCTAGGCTTGTTCTGCACAGCCATCACATGGCTATGCCCTGCACACTTCTTAATGTCACATTCTGCTGTTTTCAGCATCCCACATAATTCATTAAGGCCCCTCTCCACCCCATGCATATGGTAGTTCGAAATGAAATGCCCATAGCTAGATGGAAGAGATGCCAAAATGAAGTCAGTGGCCAACTCTTGGCCTAATGGAAAACCAAGCTTTTCCAAAGTCTGACTGTAACCAACCATTTTGATCAAATGGGGGCCTACAGCTGCTCCCTCTGCCAGCTTGCATTCCACAAAGGACTTAGCGACATTGTACCTCTCAGTCCTAGCCTGAGTCTGGAACATGTCCTTAAGCGCAACGATCATATCGTACGCTTCCTGATCCTCAAACTATTTTTGAAGATCAGGTTCCATGCATGCAAGCATAAGACAACTGACCTCAAGAGATTCATCACATGCTTTCTTGTAGGCATTCTTAAGGGTAGCAGTTGCATTATCAGCAGGTTCATCCGGGATTGGGGTATCCAGAACAGTTTCCTTTTTCTCAGCCCTGAGAACAATTCTCAGGTTACGGACCCAGTCCGAATAGTTTGTTCCATTTAGTTTATCCTTTTCAAGAATCGAACGCAAAGCAAAAGGTGATGAATTGTTCGGTGCCATTGATCTACAACAAAAAAATATGCAAAATACTAAGCCATGTAACCATGAAAGAGTAAAACATATTAAACAATTTAATAGCATATACTCCCACTTAAATCAACATCCTTCTATTGATACTAAGTGATTCAAGATCCACAATTAACAAGTCGACTAGTGAGCTTTAGCATCACTGCTAGAAGACAAGGTAAATCGGTAAGCAACCTTTGCTAATCATATCACATATGACTCTTGTTGTTGGGTGACATCTCTATGTCAAACGTAGGCGCCCAACCTTTATGCCCCAAGGTCCTTAACTGTTAAGATGACCTTGTTAAGCTCACCAACCCTTATGCGTGTAGGTATCCGATACAAACCCATCCAGCCAAGGAAAACCGTGGCACCCTAATTTCATAGACCCACCAACGATTGTACAGGGCATAGGATGGTGCAAGGTTTGGTTGGGAGGGCATGGTTTAACTTAAACTTTGTGAGGGATCGTTCTACTTCTATCATCTAAGCATGCATAGTAGTAAAACGTATAAGAATAGCATTCACATAGATGTGATACAGTATGGCCCATTTTCTCATGGTGATCTCCATCGCCATAGAACCTGTCCACCATGATGATCTCCATCTTCATGCTCTATGCGAGCCATCCTCCAAGTGATGAGTTCTCCAAGAACTAATACAAGCTATTACTCCTAACATCTAGTAATCAAAATTACATGGTATTGGGATCATCACAAGTTGGCACGCAGGCCATTACAATAATTGACAACACATATGGCTCCAGCCGTGTTGCCCAACTCACGACACGCAGGTCATGAAAAAATACATACATGCATCACATACATTTTTGGGCCATACTGATCACATAAATCCTGCAAAAACAAGTTGTGCATAGAATCGCATTCTACCGGATCATGTGAAATCGTACCACCTATGAACCTTAACGAGATACAAAAAGGGGGCTACGACTAAGGGGGGTCTAGGGGGTCTCCCCCTGCGGGGTTCGAAGGGGCAGCGCCCCTCGCGGTACGTCCAATTTACCATAAACCGACCATAGTTCCGATTTGACCAAACTCCTTTGATCAAGGTACGTCGATTCAGATCTAATTCCCGATTCGATCAATCATATTGATCTTCGCGTGATTCAGAAGGATTTATGTGTCACTGTCTACCCCGATGGCGGAAACCGACCGGTAGGGGTAAGTCGTTCGACGACCTTAGAATCACGATCACGGAAATTAAGATCATAGATCAATCCAGAAACACCGCCATACAAACGATCATATCATTCATATCAATCTACATATCACCATATGCAAACTTCCCGAACCTATGACTGAATAGCATCGGCTCTGATACCACTGAAGGGTAACGGGTAGGCTACACTAGCATAAAATCAAAAATTTCTACCGCGTCAACCAGGAATACTATTGTCATAGATCACGGGATTACCGCTAGACGCGCAGGTGCGGAACTCGATGAAGCACGTTGCGGCAGTGTAGATGTTCTACGTCTCCTCCTCGTCCTCGTCCCACGAGCAGCTCCCCTTTGCGCGGCTCGTCCAAGTGCTACAGATGCAGCACCTCCGAGGTATCCACACGTCCGGAGTGGAAGTCGTCACACGCCAGACTGCTAGGTCTGCGCATGCAACACAGGCGGAAGAGGAGTGGCGGCTGGGTGGAATGCTCTCACCTTTTCAGCTCGCCTCACTCCCTCTTATATAGGCATCCCTGGTGGGCTTCTACATTAGCAGCCCATTAGCAGCCTAAGCCTGGTCTAATTCGGATCCAATCCTCATTAGGCTTCCAGCCCCTAAAGTGTGTGACCCTATAGGTTCATACACGTATAGACATGACGCGAGTACACTTACTCCGTCAATAGTTGGTAGCAGCCTCTAGCAAGACGTGCCAACTCCTAAACGCATATAAAGATCATTCGGACGAACCATCACAAGGTTGAGTACATGTCTTTCCCTTTGCCTCACGATATTTGGTCTAGCTCTAAGCTGACCTCTCTTTCTCGATACTGTGATTTAGAATCCCTTTACTAGGTTAACTCTTAACCATATGTAGCACGGCCATGCATTTCTGGATCCGATCACTCGAGGGGCCCAGAGATATCTCTCTCAAGTAGAGAGGGGCAAATCCCATCTTGATTGACCGATGCCTTGCAGCATGTATCAGGACAAACCCGAAAGCTACCTTTATAACTACCCAGTTACGGAGTAGTGTTTGATAGCCCCAAAGTAGGTCGATCCACATCTCAAGTACATGCGACAATCTCAGGTCTAAGGACAAAACGTACACGATGTGTAGAGAGAGCTGCAAGTATTATTGCTAGTCTCATGTTGGGTCAGTCCAACCCCATGTTCATAACATGTGTCCACATCATTGGTTTGACATCTCCATGTCAATGACTTGCGAAACATAGTCATTAACCAATCGATGTGCTAGTCTAATATTCACGTGTGTCCTCGCATGAACTCCGACTAGGGACAATTATTAGATAACCATACAAGTAAAGAGTTTCACAAACAATTCACATAATTGCCAATCAATACAAGTTGCCTGGTATATGGATATTCAAGGAACATTATAATAACTCATGGATACACATGAAATACAATCATCTCTATGATTGCCTCTAGGGCATATTTCCTTCAGTCGCCTCCTCCCCCACTTACTTCGATATCAAGCTCACCACATCTGTCCAAGGGTGGGGAGATAAGTGGTTCTACATCCGCGACCAAAATGCCGAAAGAGAGCTCTACGGACTCGCACCCTTCGATCCCGTGGCGGCCTGCAAGAGGAGGCGCTCCTGGAAGAACATTGTGACGCCCGACGAGTCCGAGGAGATGGAGATGTTGTATCAGCATGTCTGCAACCTCAAAGGTCGTATAGGCAAAGAAGAAGGTGGCGCTACACTCATTCGCACGTGGTTGCGCCGCCGTATTCATCCTCTACAGGCTAGAGCCCATCTGATGTACCGCTGGATCAGTGTTGGCTATGTCACTCACATATCTGCAGAGGGCATTTCTGCGGGTGAGGTGGACAAGAGGTTGCGGCTAGTGACCAAGTACACCGCCAAGGAGGATCTCCTAGGCGAATCAGTCATACCTCCTTTCGATGCCAAAAATCCTCCGCCTGAGGTAGAATTTTCTTGTGATGTAGTTTGCAATTTTCAATTGCTTGCCAAGTGCTTGATATATACTCATGTTTCTTCTGATTGTAGGACTAGAAAGTTGCTGCCAGCTTACCTCCTCAGCCTGAAGGTGTTATCCGGTGTGAAGCGGTGGAAGAGGATGAGTCGAATTCGACCATCCCGATTGAGGAAGAGGAGGAAACCCTCGAGTCTAGTGGCCACGACACTTGCAAGCACTCCCGCAGCCAGGATTCTGATGCTTCTTCACCGACGACACCAGAGGGATCTCCTATTGTTGCAGAGGAGCCAATCCCTGCCATGCCTATGCGTGGCATGGCTCCTCCCACATGGAAGAAGCTGCGGTTGCCGAAGGAGTCGCCAGATGACTCTTTTAACCTCGACAAATTTAACTGGTGAGTTTTTATATCCGTGAGTTCGTCTTGTTTTTATTTGAAATTTCTTTTCTGAAGTGGTGTCGGGCTTATTTTGCAGTCCAACAGCGTCGTCGTCATCCGACGATGTCCAATTTGTCAAAGAATCTGGAGTCGCAAACTCCAAGAACAAGGAGGTGGCTAGACAGCCGCCTTCTCCTCCGGTGGCGGCCCACTCCAGCACCAACTCTTCGAATTCCCCTCATGCTGGGGGGCACCTGATGGTTGCAAGGACGAATACCCGACATGCATCTTTGGAGTCCATGGAGGAACACATAAGTGTCGTTTTTGCCGTTGGCAGTCGAATTGGGGAGTTTGTGCCTTTTATTGATGCTGAAGCTATGTTTTCTTTTGATGTAGCCCATCGTGAAGGATTCCACTCGCCTCGCAGAGCAGGTCCTTGCTTAGGGTCGACAACACGCCTTGCTAGACAACCGCCATCATGCAGTCGAAGGTATGTTCTAACCGTTGTCCGTTCACTCTCCTTTGTATTGAATTTTGTAGACTCATGTACTTGCCGTGCTCTGCCCTTTGTAGGTGAGCATAATGAACTCCTTTGTCTCTTTTCGTCCCTCGAGAAAGGGCTTGCTGCGGCGGAGAAAAAGAACGATGAGGCAATCACAACCCTAGAGGAGTCGTGGAAGCGTGTGGAAGACCTACGCGCTTCTGTTGTTGAGAGGAAGAAATTGTTCGCAGAACAACTTTTCTCGACTACAAAGGCGCTCTCAGGTATTTGCACTGCTTCACATGTATTGTCCTTATCTTGGTTTGCTTGCCGTTATGCTGACACCTTGTAGTCTTTAGATGTCGCTGGTCTGAGCTTCGATGCCCAGGCCTTGCGTCGTGAGGATGCTCTTGTTGGCAACGTGGCCGCAGTCGAAGACCACGGTGTGCTGAGCCGCCTCCGAGAGGTGTGCTGAGCCGCTGGGGAAGGCCAAAGGTGTGCTGAGCCACCTCTGAGAGACGCTGGGGAAGGCCAAAGGTGTGCCAAGCCGCCTCCGATAGGACCTAAACCCCAAGAACAGCCTAATTGACAATCTTGATGACATGGTGGAATCCTTCGCCAAAGGTATTCCCATGGATTTCAAGAACTCCCAACGGTCTATCGGTGCCACCATGGCACTCGCGATGGCACAAGCCGATCGCGTGATCTCCAACGAGATGCCTATCGACGCGGATGGCCAACAGGTAGTGTTTGCTACCTTCGCCAGTAGCTGTGGTAAGTATGGGCCTTAGCTCATCGATACAGTCGCGAAATATTCTGCGGAGCTGTAGCGAGCGAAGGTGGCAAAGACTACGGCATCTGGGGCTACCACCGGAAAGTATGTGCGTCGGAGGCAGCAACGGATTCGATGATGCCCCCGAAGTCGAAGTCCAAGTCAAAGAAGCAAATTGCTCATTAGTTGCCATCTATAATAGCTATAGCTTCCTTTTGACTAGACTATGCTTTGGTGGGAGTGTCCCTGTTAATACTTTGCTGCATTTGAATACATTTGCACTTTTATCAATGTATTCTTGTTCCCTTATTTGCTTCTTGCTTGATTGTAATATGTTCCTTTGAGTGATCCTCGTGACTCTCCTTCCACCGATGAAAACGCAGCGCAACCGCGTTCAATGGCGGAGGAGCGGTCGCTTCTCTCGCGACTGCGTGAGCATATTAAGCAGTTGGAGCGGGAGTTTCCCGTCATCCGCGGTAACACGGATGTGTGGAATTTGAAGGCGGAGAAAGCCACCGCTCGCAAGAAGTATCTTCTCGACGAGGTTGCTCAACTAAACGAGCAATTTAAATGTTAGCTTTCAATCTTCTTATCCTTTCTTTAGCCATTCGTGGCGATGCCTTGGCTTATACTTGTGTTCTTGCGTTTTGTAGTTGTTAGCGCTCGCCATCCATAGGATGAGAAGGACCGGTTGGTCATTCGAATGAATGACCTAACCCAGGAGCAGCTACATGCTAGTGGGTGCTTCTGGGTGGATCATGACCGTACAGTCGCGCTGGCGACTTTGCAGGATCGTGCGTCGTGGGTGCTTCAATGCTTGAAGAAGGCCCAATCTTGCTTGAGGTACATTTACCAGACTATGTTTCCGTTGGACGCTGTGCCCTCGAGATTGTTGGCTCTTTTGGCAAAATTTTAGGATATAAGCGCCGTACGCGAGTGCATGCGGCAGCAGCTGGTCGCCGGTGCCAAGGCTGCGCTGTCGCTGGTGCGACTGCATATGCCAGATGTGGACATCGCGTATATTGCTGTTGGACCGCCGCCGCCAGAAGGGATGACTTGGAACATGGTACCGCACTCTCAGGCGGTTGATCAACCAGCGGAGGACATCGCCGACTTCTTTGAAGAGCAGACGAATGTTCTTCTTTTGTAGCAGTAGCATAATTTGTATCCTGCACATAAACGTATAAGTGTTGTAAAGTTCATATAATTCTGGCGGGTGTATTTAATACCCAATAATATGTGAAGAGCTTGCTAGCTTGTATTATTTGTGAGTGTGTTGTACTCTAAAGTTCCCTTTCGTTAGCCTGACGTGTATTTATCTCAGCACCTTGCCAACCTATCAGGTGCATTGCAGCTGGGTTGGTTTTTATCAAGGGTTCGATTGGTAATATGTCAGCTACTCAGGACACTGCGGTTTGTTCGTGGAACAAAGGTGTAAAGGGTGGCGCAGCGCCCGATAGATAAAATTGCCAGAAAAATACAAAGAGTTGTGGGGCACTTAGCTTTATTTTATTCGCAGAATAGTACGAGGTACAGTGTGTGGCTAAGTAGCCTGAATGAATAACCTTATTCGTAAAGTAAAAAATATCTAAGGATAGAAATGGCACAGCTGCGCGACGTTCCAGGGGTTGGAGTATGCGACTCCGCTCTTGAAATCATTAAGGCGATAGGCGCCACCTGGGATTACTTCGGTAACCACATAAGGTCCTTCCCATGGGGAATCGAACTTGAGATGCCCTTGCTGCTTAAGTCGCAGGAACAGGTCTCCTTCGATGAAGGATCTGGGGCGTAGCCTTCTACTGTGGTAGTTGCGGAGGCTCTACTGGTAGATCGTGGATCTCTCCGCTGCAATCTCGTGTGCCTCGTCTAGGAGGTCGACGGAGTCTTCGAGTGTGAGAGTTGACTCCTTCTCACTGTATGCAACCACCCGTGGGGCTTTGTAGCATACTTCTGCGACTAGCACCGCTTCAGCGCCGTGCACCATGAAGAACGGAGTGTAGTCCGTGGCGCTGTTTGGAGTTGTGTGTAGGCTCCAAAGAACTGATTGCAGCTCGTCTGGCCAGCACCCAGCAGCTTGTTTGAGTGGTCGAATGAGTTGTTTCTTGATTCCGCTGCAGACGAGGCCGTTGGCCTTTTTGACTTGACTGTTGGTTTGAGGGTGAGCTATCGAGGCATAGTGTATGTTTATTCCTAGGTTTTCACAGAATTCCTGGAACTCATTGGAGGTGGGGTTTGTTCCGTTGTCCGTGATGATGCTATGTGGCACCCCAAAATGGTAAACGATGGACTCAAAGAATGACAGTGCTGGCTCATGACTGATTCGTCACCGGCATGGCCTCGATCCACTTGGTGAATTTGTCGACCGCGACTAGGAGGTAGACGTAGCCTCCTCGCGAGAACCTCGGGAGCTTGGCGACCATGTCGAGTCCCCATTGTGCAAAGGCCAAGCCATTTGTATTGGCCTGAGCTCCACGCCGGGTGTGTGCTGTTTATCCGCGAATTGCTGCCAAGCGTTGCAGTGCTGGACGATATCCTTGGCATCACGCATGGTCGTTGGCCCGTAGAATCCAGCTCGTAGAGCTTTGGTGACGAGAGCGCGACTGCCTGCATGGTGTCCGCAAATGCCTACGTGTATGTTGAGGAGGATGTCTCTTCTATCTCCATTGGAGACGCACCTCTAAAGAACTCCTATGATGCTGCGCTTGTACAGTTCGCCGCTGATGATGGCGAATGCCTTGGATCGTCACGCTATGTGCCGTGCATCAGTCGGGTCATCTGGCAGCCTTTTGCTGAGCAGGTATGTGATATACGGCTGTGTCCAAGATGGTTCAATCATCATGACCTCCATTGGGCCTTCGAGTCCTGTATCAGGCTCCATGTCCTCGAGTGCCATTGGCTCGTTGGGTGGCGTAGCCCTCGAGTCCGCTGACGTGCTTGCCTTCTTCTCTAGAGCCTTGGGCTTGATGGAGCGTTCATAGATGCACTCGAGAAATACTCCAGGTGGTATTGTGGCGCAGGTGGAACCAATATTGGCGAGTATGTCTGCTACCTCATTGATTTTGCGGCCAACGTGTCGTAGTTCGCAGCTGTCGAAGTCTCACTCGAGTGTGTCGTAGAGGTCGCGATAGGCGATCATGTTGTCGCTCAATGCGTCGGACTCGTGCATCATTTGGTTGACCACCAGCTTGGAGTCGGCGTAGATGATGAGCCTCTTGGTACCGCAGGCTTTTCCCATCCTCATTCCATGGATCAGGGCTTCGTACTCAGCTTCGTTATTGGAGGTTGTGAACTGCATTCGCAGGACATACTTCATCTTGTCTCCTTGGGGCGATGTCAGTATGACACGTGTGCCAGCTCCGTCCTTTCACTTGGACCCATCGAAGCGCATTGTCCAAAGATAGGACATATCTGGTTTGTCGAGGAGCTGGTTCTCCATCTAGTGCACAAGGATGTCCGGGAGAACTTGCAATTGGATCGCGTCGCGCTTCTTGTATTTGATGTTGTGTGGCAACAACTCCATGCCCTAGACCGCGACTCACCTAGTAGCGTCAGGATTATTGAGTATATGTACGAGTGGGGCGTCGTTCATCAACATGATTGGGTGTTACTAGAAGTAGTGGCGCAGTCGCCTGGCTATCATGAAGACACCAAACACCAGCTTCTGGTAGTGCAAGTACCGCTGCTTTGTCAGCGTGAGCACCTCGCTGAGGTAGTATACTGGGTGCTGAACCCCATAGACCTTATTTTCTTTGGCTCGGTCCACCACAAGTACGGTCCTGACCACCTGGTTGGTGGAGGAGATGTATAGCAACAACGACTCCTTATCGCAAGGCGTGACCAATACTAGTGAGCTGGATAGTAGACGCTTGAGGTCCTCGAATGCTCCTTGCGCTTCGTATGTCCACTCAAACTTGTCAACTTTGCGGAGAAGGTAGAAAGGCAGTGCCTTTTCACCCATTCGACTGATGAATCGACTGAGCACTGTGATTCGCCCAGCTAGCTGCTGGACGCCTTTTATGTTCTTTGGCTTCTCCATGGCCAGTATGGCTTTTATTTTCTTCAGGTTTGCTTCGATCCCTCTCGCAGATATAAGATACCAAAGTAATTGCCCAGATGGTACGCCAAAGGCGCATTTGTCCGGATTGAGCTTGATCTGGTAGCGATCGAGGTTATCGAAGGTCTCGTGGAGATCGTCGATTACCATGGCTTCCTCTTTGGTTTTCATGACGATGTCATCGATGTAGACTTGGATATTGCGACTAAGTTGGTTCTTGAGGTAGGCATGCATGCACCGCTGGTAGGTAGCTCCGGTGTTTTTTAGCCCGAAGGGCATCGTGTTGTATCAGAACAAACCAAAGGGTGTCGTGAATGCCGTTTTTTCTTGGACTTCCTCCTTCATTCGAATTTGATTGTAGCCTGAGTAGGCATCGTGGAAGCAGAGGCGCTTGCATCCCGCAGTGGAGTCGATTATTTGATCGACCCATTGTAATGGGAAGTCATCCTTCGGGCAATGCTTGTTCAAGGAGGTGAAGTCTACGCACATCCGCAGGATATCTGTGTCCTTTTTAGGAACAAGCATTGTATTGCCGAGCCAGGTGCTTTCCTTGATCTCGCGTATGAAATTTGCATGGAGGACTCTGTTGATCTCCATACTGACCGCTTTTCTCTTGGTTCAGACAGTCGTCGTATTATCTGCTTGGCTGGCCTTGTGGCTGGATTCATCTTGAGTGAGTGCTCGGCGAATTCCCTGGGAACCCCTGGCATGTCGGCTGGACACCAGGCGAAGATTTCCTAGTGCTCACGGAGGAACTCGACGAGCGCGAGTTCCTATGAAGAACTCAAGTTTTTGGCAATGAGGGTCATCTTGGCTGGGTCCGTTGGATGGAACTGGAATTTCTTGGTGTGCACCGACCAGTCGAAGGAGAGGTCGGGTGAGCTTGACTTGCTCAAGGGAGGCAGACTGTTTTCGGTCGACTCCTTCAGTCTTGCGAGTTCCTCCTGCATGCCGAAGGACTGGGAGATTCTGTTGAATTCTCTGTCGCAACTATCGGACCTCTCGAAGCTTCCATTGGTTGTGATGACGCCGTTTGGGCCTAGCATCTTCATCTGCAGATAGGCGTAGTGTGGTTCCGCCATGAACCTCGTGAACGCGACACATCCGAGGATGCAGTGGTACTGTGAGGGCTAGTCGACGACTTCGAAGTCGATGCGTTCTCGCCAGAAATTTTGCACCGTGCCGAAGATGACGTCGAGGTTGATTTTTCCCAGGGGGTATACTCCCTTCCCTAGGACGATGTCATGGAACATCGTGTCTGAAACTTCCAGACATGTTAGAGGGATCCTCATCGCGTGCAAGGTACTTGCAAACATGAGGTTGATGCCGCTTCCGCCATCCATGAAGACGCGAATCAAATCGAAGCCCCCGATCTACGCCTTGAGTACGAGGGGACAGTGGCCTAGGCTAGGTACTTGGAGCGGGGGTCGCACTTGTCTAATCTGATGCAGGCTCACTTCCACTGAGGTACTCAGTGGTGGAACGTGGAGAGTTTATCGCCAAATTGACTTGGCTAGTGATTGCCTTCTACACTCGATTTGAGGGACGCCCCTTTGGGATCATCCCCATGATGCCCAGTGCTCGTGGGTACGGTTCGCCCCCATTGTTCTGGACTGGTGCAGCCGCAGCTGGTGGTGCCCCAAGTGGAGGTGGTGGTGCTCCGTGAGCCACGACGTGCAGGAAGCTCTGAATCCCTGGTTGACTGCGTCTCGATTCATCTTGGCCACGCCTTCGTGGAGCTTGAGGAACTCGCTTCAGTCCTTGAGAAGATGGTTGGACTTTTTCTTGCTGTCGTCCTTGTCGATGTAGAACTGTATGTTGCATGGTCCGGACAGTTTGCTCTACATGGATCGTCCAGGTACCTCGTCGTGAGTGCAGCGTTGCCACACTTGTGTGGTTTTCCTGCTGCCGCGGTATCCACCACTGCGGTTTCCGCTGTTGCGGTTGCCGTTGCGTTTGTCAGCGTAGCCAGCCGCGACCATGTTGACTTCTTCGTGGTCCTCGTAGACGCGCATTCGCATGTTTCCCTCGGCGGTCGCGTCTGTGCCCAAGGTCGTCGTCATCATCAGAGTAGGTACGGTTTTTCACCGAGTCCTCTCCGTCCGCCCACCGATTCGCGATATCCATTAGGTGGTCAATTGTTTTGGGCATCGAGCGGACCAGCTCCTCCCTAAGCTCTATACAGTGAACAGCGCCATTGAACGCATCGATTGCGTGGTCCTCCAATATATTTTCTATGGAGTTCTTGATGATGGACCATCTCTAGATGTAGGAGCGTAGCGACTCGCCGGACCTTTGGTGGTAGCCTCTTAATTCTTTGATTGATGCGAGCCTTTTATAGGTGCCCTTGAAGTTGCACACGAAGCTGTTACCAGCTCCTCCCAGCTACAAATTGATCCGCACGGGAGATTGTTGAGCCATGCGTGGGTGATTGCCATGCTTGAGCTTCCACCATGTAATATGACGGAGGAGATGTGATCCTCCAGCCAGATTTTTGGGTCCTACAGGCCGTCAAATTTCCGATTCTCCGATGGGAGTATGAACCCCTTAGGCATTAGCTTCTGCCTGATGGCTCTGCTAAAGCATCTGGCACCACACAACTCTACCTCGTCATCTTCCGAGTCAGTCGAATGAGCGCGCCTCGCCCGCATCTTGTCGACCTTGCGATGTGTGATGTCATCACGCGTGTCGTAGTCGCGGTCGTGTTGCCTTGAGCGACGTCGCCTTGAAAGAATGTGGCTATCGTCGCTGGAGGAGTACGAGTAGTAGTACTTGTCCGGAGTTTTGCCTTTTTTCGGCTCCGGTGTTGGCTCCTTGACGAGGGCAGCTTCGACTATCCCCAGTCCCACCATCGTAGATCGGTGCATGGCAGCTCGTGGATCCCAGGCCGGCGGCTGGTTGTTGAGGAGGTACATGGTGGCCGCTATCACCGCTGCTTGCGATGTCTTCGGGAGCACACGTTGCCCCGCGTATCCACCTTCATAGAGCCGAACTCGAGGACTTTTGTGGCTTCTTTGCATTACTTGTCAATGAGGTGGGCCAGTCGAGATCGACGTTTGGCAGCCACGTAGTCGTTGGCCTTGGAAGAGGATCCTCTCATGGAGGAAAGTTGAGCCCGTCAAAGGAAAGTTGAGCTGCGCAATTACTTGCTGCTGGCGCTTGTACTCCTCATTGAGCAGCCAGTGGTTGCCCATCAGCATATGTTGTGATGAGTCTAGGGGGAGATGATTACCCCAGAGAGCCTCGCCGCAGCGGGCCCACTCGTTGTCGTTGAGTTTGATCTGCATGCGCTCCTCGGCGTGCCCATTCTCCATGAGATTTGGGTTCCCGTCTATCCCATTGTTGACGGGCGCACCGTTGACGGGCGCTCCGTTGGTGGGCGCTCTATTGTTGGGACCACCGTTGCCACCGTTGGATGGACCGGTGCCAGTGTTGTCGCGATTGACACCGATGTCACCTGCTTTGATGACGGGGCACATGAAGTGGTTGGGGAAGCTATTGCTCCAACAACTCTCAGATCCGGAGCCATAGGCTCCATCCTCTGTGGCCAGGTCACCCAGATCGTATTCGTGATTGCTATCACCGTCCGTACTCCCAACTGTTGTCGGGGCGTTGAGCTTGCTCAGGGTGCCGATTGGTGGTGGAAACCATGATGCTGGAGCGATCGTGGGAACCATCAGCTGATCAGGGAGGCGAAGTGTACCCAGCTGACCAACTTGGAAGCGTAAGCTCCCAATCGCCAGGCTGATCCCATTGTCCATGGACTTGAAGGCCGAGCGAGTGGCCGGCAAGTGGATGGTGAAGTCGAAAGTGCCGAAGAGCTGGCAAATCTCTACTGTTGTAGAGTTGTAGATCGCGGTTGACGGGGCCAAAGAATCCCCGATGTCAGCACTCCCAATTCCCACAGACAGCGCCAATTGATGAGGGATTATCTCGTTAATGCCCATTGTTATGGACTTGGGTTTTGGAGCAGGAGGGAGCGCTGGGGGCATCAATTGGCTAGCAAACAAGCACACAGGGACACAAGGTTTCACCGAGTTCAGGCCTCACAGAGGTCCCTACTCCTGCCTGTCTGCTCTTGGAATTATCGAGGGAGTCGAAACTTACAAGGGTGCGTAGATGCAATCTGGCGAGGTTGTGGAAACTAGGGTTGTGATTGTCCTCCTCGCCGCCCCCTCCTAGCCTTTATATAGATAGGCTAGGTTTCAGGTAGCAGGTCGAGTCGGTTACAGAATAGGGTTCATCCCTTTGAACTTTCTATCTTAAGCTTCTTTTTGTGCTACAAGCAATGGGAGTTTCCGTGAGTCACCCGAATCTTGTATTGGGCCTTGGCAACACCATGGGCTCTTGTCATATCTGGGCCGTATATACCAAACTCAAGTACCTGTAGGGTATGCCCACGTCACAAAGAGTTTACCTTCCTTGAGTTCATGGCTCATTGGAGAACCCAGAAAGTAGTGCCTGCTCCAGGAGCTATCATCAAAAGGAAAGGTATATATTTGATATACAAAGTTATAAATGTTTAATTTCAAACACTTATGGTAGTTTATGAAGTATTTGATGCTTACACTATTTTGTGAAAACAAGACCCGCTGCTTAAGTGATTGAAGGAGTGGGCGTGACAATGCGTGTTGATGGCAAACAAGATGTTAATGATGCTCTCCTTCTTAAGTTATCATTTGGGTTAGAATATTTGAATAAATTTGTAATCGATGAGATTGAACTACATTAGTGTGTGTATTGCATTTGTAAGACAGTTATTCATATGAATTTCAGACAAATCAGTTGTTTTATTCCTATGAGAAATATCTTTTATGTTCACTGTTTTGATTATGAATGGGTTATTCATATTTCATCTTGATGATAGAAATTTAAATGTTTATAAGATTATGAAATTGCCAAAAGATATACAAACATAATAATGACATCATCTGAATGACACATGTGTGTGTTGAATAATTAGATATCATACATGATGATATGTTGTATTGTTCAGCAAATGGTGGATATCATTATTTTGTAAAACTTCATTATGAATCTAAGAAAATAAATGTATTCGCTGAATGATACACAAGTATGAAACAATTTGTTATGAACAAAGAATTTCAGAGTGAAGAATAATAATAAATTAACAAGAATACAAGTCTTTTTGATTTGATTAAAATGACAAGTATTTGAGTTGCGATTCAGGCATATAAGACTTGTGAAAAGTGTTCCACGAAGTACAATGCTAAGAGTATGCCAATATGTTGACATGTATAAAGAATTGTAATCATAACATATTAGATGTTGTATGGTCTAAAGTAATATCTCAGTGTGTTAGCATTACTATTTATAAAAGATAAATTAGAATAGCAAACACTTATTTGATGTATAAAGAATCATCAAGGGTTTGTGGAAACAACACTTTAAGTGTATGGCACAATGTGGTTTCGAGAAATTCTGAATTAGAACGAATAAAGCTTAGTAGTGTGTTCCTGGGAAACTAAGAATACATATTCCACAACTACAACCAAAGGGGAAATTAGCATTGGTCAAAGTGATTTATCAAGAAGAGTTTCTCAATAAAAGAGTTGGTGGATAAAAGTACAAGCTCAAAAGGGTTTAGAACTTTGCCTCCAAGTGTCAGAGTACCACAACCAAATTGATTGTAGCACAAAACTCTACAAATAGAGGAGAAACTAATATAATGATAAAAAGCTTCAGTGGGAGATTTTACTAAAAGAAAGTAGGATTCATGAATAAGTTCTGCCTCATTGGAGAATTGAATTCATGATTCACTTGTCATGTTAATGGAACAATTGTATACCTACGAACTACAAAGAAGTGATGCTGAACCCAAGAACGAGAAATGACTTAGAGTCATGAAATTATGTACATTAAGTTACATTTAATATGATAAAGTAAAATATTACTGGATCTTATAAAAGTAAAGCTGTTACTTGATCTTCCAAAGGGACTACTAGAGTAAATGATCATGGGGCAAGGTCTAAAGTGTTCGAGCCTCCGTCCACAAGTTCATAGACTCTCTAGGTGAATCTCAAGTAAGAAATGAAGCTTAAAGTAAGACATAAAGCTTTATTTGTGTCAAGAAATGTCTTGAAAAAAATCAAATGGATGACTACAATGTGTAGCAATGCTTAAGTGGGACAAATGGAATCTCATAGCTATAATTCTCAATATGATGAATGATCAAAGGATTTTTGGATTGTGCCTAGAATATTGAGAAGACCTGCATTGACAATAAACTGAGTGGGAGCTAAGAGAGTTCCATACTCTTAGATGTAACTGACATATTTGAGTGGGAGCTTGATGAAACATTCTCATATGTGATCGACATATTGTGAATGGTATTGTTGGTATTAGTAATTATTAGAGAATATTAAGAAGATGAAGTTAAAGGAATATTGAACAATGAAATCTATCAAAATAGATTCATACCTTTAAAAGCATAAATTCGGAATGTTTTCCTAGATTGGATTCTGAAGAAGTTCCGAATGGAATAAGTTAAGAAAGAAGGTCTTACTTGTCTAACTAGGTGAAGCATTGAGATTGTTTCCATATGATGATGGTTAAAAGAAGGAAAATATGTGTAACATCTACTAGGCCTAAGTCATAGGTTCCATCTTCTAAACCTATGGTGTATATACTCGACATAATATGATTGAGTTCTTAATGAAAAGAATAGGTTCCAGAGTGATTTCTGAGTGAATCACTGAACAAGGAGTTAGGTAGAGTCTTTAGTGTCTAGAGAGAGTTGAAGGTATACATCTGACCTGCAAAGGATGGTGAACTTGTCGTAAAAGTGTTATGTTAGAAAGTTCCACCCAACCTAGATGATTGGAATTCTCACAACATTGAGTGCCTTAGAATAAGAGAAGCATGGTTAGACAGCGAAGTGGCATTTATTGCACTGTCGATAAGATATACATTAACAAATAAGTATATGATTACTTCAACGGTAAATATGTAAATTTACGTCTAGGGAAGTCCTTCTTCTCACATAGTTTCTTCCTAATCCTCATGACAATGAAAATGTCATCTTTTGATTGAGTAATCGGATGTCATGGCAGAAGGAAGAAAGACAACACTCTGTTGCCAAAGCATAAATATTTATACCACAAGGTTATCATGTGATGATGATGGGAATGTCAAATTAGGTGACATTAACAATTCACAGAGACATAAGGTTTTGTATAGTAAAATCCATAGACAAAATCTCTTCCACGAGCAAGCATGATAAAAAACACCAAACAATGTTATGGTGCAATGATTCATATCAAATGCAACTAGTATATTTGTACTATAGTGCAAGTGGGAGATTATTAGCAATATGCCCTAGAGACAAATAATAATATAGATTATTGACATATTTCATTAAGTTCATAATATGTTTTATATCGTGCTATAATTGTATTGTTAGGAACATCAATACAGATGTCATATATAAACCACCAGAGTCCCTAGTGATCCTGAAAACACTAGTTCATTGGTAAATCTATGATCGACGTTTCCTGATTATGGACATTCATGTCAATTGACAATGGGGTCCTTTCATTAGGTGAATGAAAATGATGGACATACCCAACAGAGGAATTGTAACACGATTAAGTAACGAAGTTCACATTTACAATGACTGGGAAACATAGATTCATATGTGTGAAGATCGGGATTTGTTTGTCTGGGTGACAGAGAGATACTCTAGGCCCACTCGGAGCCATGACATCCATAAAGCTATAGCGTGAGACTAGGTCATGGGGATGGCATAACTCAGAATGAGTAAAGTTATACTTGTCGATAAAGGGATTGAACACGACATGGCGATGTCATTGATCAGGTCTCAGACAAGTAAAGTATCATAGTAACAAATGGAATTGGACTCTCGTGGAATGCACATGGGTCATCATGGGCATCTAGGTCCCGCTAAATGTCATTGGTTTAAGAGGGATCTCCACCATGTCTAGAGTATTCATGAACCGTTGGGTAACACGCTTAAGGGTTTAACATTGCTCATAGATCGTTTAGGTCTCATAGGAATCACTGAAGAAGAGAGAAGGGAAAACCATAAGGGTTCCAAAAAATTCCGGCAGGTGTCCGGAGTTGTCCGGAAGGAGTTCTGGTGCCATAGGAATTAAATAATATGTCAAATATATGTTAATTAGAGAATTAAACCTTTTTTATATTTATTTAATAATTTAAATATGACTTAATGGGGTAGCCCACCAAAATGGGCCTCCAGAGAGGTCCAACTGGGGTCGCCTCCACATGTGGACACTACTACAAACTCTTTACTTAGAGACTATGCACCTAGACGATTTTCCCCAAGTACAAAAAACATCCGCCTCTGTTGGTCACCCTTAGCCGGTTGTTTCAAGAAGACCTCCTCTACTAGTCTTCGACGTGGTTGTTTACCATATCTGACTCAAAAATTCGGCCGGTGGGAGGCGAATAATAAAAACAAATGCCTTAGTGTATGACCTTAGATGGTGGGAAAACTCAATCGTCCCTAATACTCAGAGTGGTGAGCCGGTTATTATTACTAGCCACCTCTATTTGGTTGCCTCAGAAGTGTAGTTACGACACAACTGGTTGCCCTACCATGTGTAACCCCCGTGAGTGCACCACAGACAGATGATAATAACAACCACCTGTAAGAGTGGTAAGTAGGAAGCTATTAGGGTTTTGCGCCGCCTCCAAGATCTACACTCGGGGCAAACGGAATTTGCACACTCAATGGTCAGTTCCAAAGGACGAGTACGGAGGAACTCTCGCCTGCAGGTTCTCCTTCCTCGCTACTCTTCTTTCTATTTGATTTCTCTCTCTGGATTTAGTCTAATCATACGCATGCGCTTATTCATACATAGATACCGAGTTGCACAGATTGTTCAGACGCTTCTCTAGATATGTACAAATGTGATTTTCTTGCTCTGTTTTCCCCCACTCCGAGTACTGTACAAATGGGGTTTTCAGTTCTTTCTGAATCTTTTCTTGGATCATTTATTTTTCAGTACACAGAAGTAAGTTGTGGTGATGGAAATCTTTCGTGTATGCAACCAGCCAGCGCATAACTATGGCTGTTCAAATAGGACTACAAAGTACTTCACCATTGTCCTGAACCAGCCTAAATTCCAGGAAGGATTGGTCAGTAATTTTAGCCTCAATCTATCTACAAAGTCCTTGACCATCAGTTAATTAGCATGCCTACGTTTGAAATAAAATTATTGTTCCGATGCTTGGTTGCTAGGAATTTGAGTTTTTGTTATTTGAGGAATTAGAAAAATCAATGGGCATATCTTGGAAAGTTTCCTTCAGATTTTAGGAGTGACAAGCCACGTATGCATCTCTGTTTCCTTCGGAATTTGTTAGAGAAACATGAATCAATTGTTTTCTGTTTCTGCCATATATGCATCTCTGTTTGGATCTGATAAGCCACACATGAGTGCATGCATTTATGTTTTTTATATAGGTTGTAGTGATCCAACATCATCAAATTTATTTGGTTAGTATTAAATTTTCCTGCTAGAAAATATTGTACCATGTGTATGTTACAAATATAATTTAAATAGTTTAGGAGTAGTGGAATTGTTTTGGTTGAGCAATTAGAAACATCAATCAATGGTATAGTCTGTTTTTGCCATATAGGCATCTCTATTTGTATCTGATATGCCACACATGAGTACATGCATTTTAGTAGTAAATTAATTCTTCCTACTTTTATATTCATGATCAACATCACATATGTATTTGGTTTTTTTCTCAGACGGTTCCTTGTAACTTCAGGGAAAAACTCAACCGGTCTGCCGATAAGTGGTACCAGATTTGGCTGGAGGGGCGTAGGTTTGAGCTTTTGCTACAGAAAAAGGAAGATGCTACATCCATAGGAGGGCCATTCTGGTTATCTTTCTTGAGGACATATAATGTTTCTATCCATGATGTGGAGACCTTTATGTTAATCACAAAATATGATGATGAAGAAGATGAAGGAGATGAAGATGAAGAGGAAGGAAATGATCAATTTGTGTTTAGTATGGAGTACATGCCCCTAATGGTGACATCAAGGGATACCAGCCTATTTATGGTATGTGTCTTTTCTCCATAAAGTGTATGTATATTAATATTGCCATTTGCGGATCGCTACATTATTTCTCCTTTTAATGATAATTGTACTTTACAGGATTCAAGTGCCATTTGTGGATCCATACATTAGAGGTGTTTTCTACAGTGTTTTCACACATATGAATCTAATTACTATGGAAGACATGTGTGGGGCCCCCGGATTAATCCTCCGAGAATCCCTGTTATGCATACACCACGATCCCATAATCAGTTAGTCGTGGCACATAACCAACAAGTGTCAAAGTAAACATCCATTACTTAATCGGATACATGTCATACCTTACATGCCATTGTGGATACATCAATAATCATCAGCCGAACTTCATCAAGCGTAGAGCCCGAGCCAGGCCTTAACCTACAGGCAACTGACTGGGAGAATGTCCTAGCTCACATAGTTGTCATCGTCACCTTCTTGTTGAGATCTGACCAAGTTAATAGCCAGAGACAATGTCAGTGAGTACATCGAATGTACTCGCAAACCACCTTAAGATAATGATAATAACAAGAGGACATGCAGTATGGATGCAGTAGTAGGAGGCCTCCAAGAGAGGTTATTTTCTCAAATAGTTCTCTTGTAGATATAGCATCTACATATCTTTGTTGAAAATTTTTGTAAACCATTTTGGAAACCTTTCTACAAAGTTTTAGGGAAACTCTAGGATTGGGTTACCCATTTGTTTTGTCCTTCCGGTCATACCATGACCAAACTCTTTTCCTTCCTTTCCGACCATCCCATGGTTAAAACATGTATCCTTTCCGACCCTCCCATGGTAAAAACATTTCCAAAGGAATTGCTTTTCCGAAATCCCTTTTGAAAACAAAACCAGCACCGCTCTACAGCAACCTTCCCAACCGTCCATGACCACGGACACGGCTATTCGAATAGATTTACACTCCGTAGAGGTTATACAGTTTACCCACACCATCCGGGTACCCTACCCTAACCGACACCGATCATGGGTCGAGTAACCGATCAAGACTCTTCGGATGCCCACTCCAATATAAGTGCCTACCCTATGAGTGTTTTCCCCTCAACACCAGGACACCCTATATAGTTCCCAAGCCAATCGGAGCGCTTTTTCCACTGCACAAAGTGTGCACTTTCAATGAGGGGCTCATAGTAACACGTGGAGGCCCGTAGACCCTTCGTTCCATCTCTAGGTCGATGTTTCACATGGACCTTTACTGGAGAAGGCCCGCCCTCCACGGATTTTCTTTCATTCCCATGTAGTCGTTGCGAGGCAGTTTATACCAGAATAAACAAACTTCAAATCCAACCCTGTCCCATTCCAGAGTAATGTGGTTGCACGTGTTAATTGTTCTAGCAAAACTGCAAAGAACCGGGTGCGCTTTTGTAAACCTTTTTCCTCCATCTTTCCTTCAGGATTTTGTAAAACAAAACCCTTTTTTATTTTGTACTTAGCCTATCAGAGTTAAACGAGGGTGGCTCGGAGTTAATGTAGTCCTTCTTTCTTGGAGTCGTTAGATGATGTTAGGTGGATATCACAATCTTCATCCTGGAGTTGAAACCTTCCGATGAAATCCACAAACTAGGTGTTATGATGCTTATATACTACTTTTATTCATACTTAGCCTATCAGAGTAGTTGAATTAGCGGATCGTCCAAACTGTTTAGATCTAACGGGTTAGCGAATCTGTAGTCCCTTAGGATGGTCTTCAATTGAAGTAGCCGAGGGCTTCATAGAATCTTTAGTTAGTTTCTCCTCCGATGACTCGTGAGTTGCTACTTGGCGTAAAGGCGTCGGATCTAGAGATCTTTTCTGGTAGACAATCTTCGGGATTTGAGTAGGAAAGACGCAGTCTTTCCACCTTAGCGCTTCACTAGGGTCATTCGAGAGTGATGCAGATCTTCTATCTTGAAGAGGTGGCGTGATTCTGCAGAAGTAAGTATCTCCTTGGGTCTTGGGTTGAGATCTCCGAGAGACGCTCCATTGCGTGAACGAGGTCGGGGTGGTTTCCTAACGAAGTCTTAGTAGTTAACTCTGGGTAGGTTAGTGGTTAACGACACTTATTGTTAGCCTTCAGTTAGGTTAGAGGCATCCATCTTCGGAGAGGTTATCCTTACTCGAACTATTGACATTGCTTCCGCTTGATGGCGAAGTAGACTCGGTGTCTTGATGCATCCTTGTCTTCAGGATTTTGGTGTATTATGGTCTTCTGGTGAGGATCTTCCTGTTGATTTGGGTGAGGTCGACTAAAATAGTTAGTCTCTTGAGGTGGTTGGAACCTCTAATATACTGAAGGTTAGTAGAGCCAGGTCTTCACTTCTTTTCTTTGTTAGCCGGCCTGGTGGCTTCTTGTGGATGATGCAGATCCTTCTGTGGAAGACTTCCATCTTCGAGGGAATTCTTGCTATGATTGGCAGATGAATGTTGGCGCGCAGTATTGATGACATGTCTTGAGAAGCGAGTTTGACGAGGTATGCCATCCTGCTGGGGAGTAGGCTTTGAGTGATTCTTACTTGACAAGGTCGGCCTTCTGGTTCTAGCGATGCTTTGCCTCTCATAAACTCCCGATGTTAGTCTGGGTTTTTGTTAGAGGCAACAACTAGGAGTGCCTGAGTTACTAGGTGTGTTATCGCTCCTCGAGTCATATGTTACGGAGGTCAGGACACATCAGAACACACATACAAGGCGAACAGAGTGAGGCGACCGCAAAGTCTTTGGCAGACAGCACACATCAAGCAACACATGATGCACTTAGGCAAGCAAACACGACCAACTAGGGGGGAAAGGAGTTAACTACTCGCGATGAAGTGGAATCCTAGTCTTAGGACTATTGATCCTAGAGATCACATTATTGAGGTCTAGGTCACTATCTTGCGGATGAAGCCTTCATCGTGTCATCAAACGCTTCCCGAGAGTGTGGTACTTGATTTCTTCGGATTATGAGGATTCCGCTGGTAGGGCGATCTTGTAGTCTCCTTTTGTTTGATGGTAGTTGCTTCTCTTTATCTTGTTCTCATCGTCTTTACCAAGTTCAAGGTCCTATTTTTTTGAAATCCGTATGTTTGAAATTTGGATGAGAGCTAGAGGAAGTTATTTTCAAAATCATCTAAACTAGATTGAGATAAGAAGTAGAATCTTTCAAACTGTTTTGAGGAATTAGTTATCAAAATCCGGTGTTTCCAAAATAGTTTTCATATCTAACAACCATGCTAACTAAGGTTCTCCTATAGTCAGGATGGCTCTGATACCAAGTCTGTGGGGCCCCCGGATTAATCCTCCGAGAATCCCTGTTATGCATACACCACGATCCCATGATCAGTTAGTCGTGGCACATAACTGACAAGTATCAAAGTAAACATCCATTACTTAATCGGATGCATGTCATACCTTACATGCCATTATGGATACATCAATAATAATCAGCTGAACTTCATCAAGCGTAGATCCCGAGCCAGGCCTTAACGTACAGCCAACTGGCTGGGAGAACGTCCTAGCTTGCATAGTTGTGATCATCACCTTCTTGTTGAGATATGACCAAGTTAATAGCCAGGGACAATGCCAGTGAGTACTTTGAATGTACTCGCAAACCACCTTAAGATAATGATAATAACAAGAGGATATGCAGTATGGCTGCGGTAGTAGGAGGGCTCCAAGAGAGGTTCTTTTCTCAGATAGTTCTCTTGTAGATATACCATCTACATATATTTGTTGAAATGTTTTGTAAAACATTTTGGAAACCTTTTTGCAAAGTTTTAGGGAAACTCTAGGATTGGGTCACCCATTTGTTTTGTCCTTCACGTCATCCCATGACCAAACTCTTTTCCTTCCTTTCCGACCATGGCATGTTCAAAACATGTATCCTTTCCGACCATCCCGTGGTCAAAACATCTCCAAAGCCATTCCTTTTCCGAAATCCCTTTTGAAAACAAAACCAGCACCGCTCTACAGCAACCTTCCCAACCGTCCATGACAACGGACACGGCTATTCGAATACATTTACACTCTGTAGAGGTTATACAGTTTACCCACACCATCCGGGTACCCTACCCTAACCGACACCGATCATGGGTCGAGTAACCGATCAAGACTCTTCGGATGCCCACTCCAATATAAGTGCCTACCCTATGATTGTTTTCCCCTCAACACTAGGACGCCCTATATAGTTCCCAAGCCAACCGGAGCGCTTTTTCCACTGCACAAAGTGTGCACTTTCAATGAGGGGCTCATAGTAACGCGTGGAGGCCCGTAGACCCTTTGTTCCTTCTCTAGGTCGATGTCTCACATGGACCTTTAGAGGAGAAGGCCCACCCTCCAGGGATTTTCTATCATTCCCATGTAGTCGTTGAGAGGCAGTTTATACCAGAATAAGCAAACTTCAAATCCAGCCCTGTCCCATTCCAGAGTAATGTGGTTGCACGTGTTAATTGTTCTAGCAAAACTGCAAAGAACTGGGTGCGTTTTTGTAAACCTTTTTCCTCCATCTTTCCTTCAGCATTTTGTAAAACAAAACCCTTTTTATTTCGTCAAACATCTCTTGGTAAGTCTAACCTCACCAAGGTTTCATCATAAAACATTTTGTAAACTTTTCCGGGGTCTTTCCATCCTATAGCTTTGCTTCGGTTAATACGGGGTCTCCAAAAGGGGTATGGTGTATTACACCATCTACCATACTAGGGACAAGTAGGTGTCGTCAAGGGGGTTGTACTTAGTAGTACCAATGTGTAACGGTTTGGAGGAGCCAAGCGACTACCATGAATAGCTCATCATATATTAAAACAATGCAGTTTCATAAATAGTAGGTAAAACATGCATATGTAAAACAGTAGGACAAGGCTTATGAGCAAGAAGGTGGCTTGACTGTGATTATCAAGATGGCAATATATGTCCCTGGACTTCTTCATAGAATACCATAATAACCAAATATAATAACCATCTTCTTCTGATCTCCGATATAATCGCATCTAGCGTCGTTATGGATCACATGCAATCAAACAAAGGGCACAATCAACACAAGGCATACAATCACAAGGCCAAAAATGATATCAAGGCCAAAAAAAGTACTAATGAAGGGGTTTTGAACTAGGGCTTGGGTCTGTATGATATCAGTGTACAAAAATGATATATACAGATAGGTATTGGAATAACAAGGCCAAAAAAAGTGGTTTCATGATTTTATCAATTTTCTATATTTAGTTATGATTTTTCTAGTGAAATAACCTCTAGTTTAGGTGAATAAATCACTAGAAAAGATTTGTACCTCAATTAAATGTGTTCTCAGAGGTTTTTCTAGACTTTTGTGTTTAAGATATTTGAGAGTTGGATTCATCTCAAAATATTTACCAAAATGCCCTTGGGAAATTCCCAAAGTCAGTTCTACAATCGTTTTGTCTTTTTCACTACATTTAAACTACAGGGTTTATTGATATGAAACCAAGTACACATGTTAGGTATTTCTAATACCTATCTATTGAAATTTGATTCACCCTTTTTGGAGTTGTAACACCGATGTAGTGATTTTTCTATTAGAACAACCCTAGACAGATATATTTAAATCACCAAAAATCAACAGAGGCTTAATAAATTTTTGGTCTACTATGGTTTGTAGGGTAAGCTTGTGTATGAGTCTTGAGATTTATAATTAGTTCAATACCACCTTTCCTTTGACCCGGGGAATTTTCTAAATGCATAATAGGGTTGTTGTTGTTATTTTTACCAAGGGAAATCTAGCAAGCAAAAATACCTAGGGCCAATGTGGCATGCTAGGTATCAGTAATAGCTTTCAGTGCACAAAGGTTTCACATCAAAAGGATTTGTAAAACCCACGGAAAGAATTTATGAAGGAAAAGTATACATCTAGGCATTTTGTTTATTGGGATTAATCTGGACAGAGGTTAGGTAAACCCATGACACTTCCTGTTAGGGAAAACAGGTAGGGACCTAAGAAAAATTAGATCTAGGCATTTGGTGTGGGATTTCATTTTTAAAATGATTTAAACCAATGGCCAATTTGTTTGGATCTGTGAACATGATTAAGCGTCAAGAGTTTGCGGGCTGAGATCTACACGGTGATGGGCCGAAGAGGGGAACCGGCCCAGCCTGCCTTCCCAGCGCACGCACGGGAGCCCACGTTCGAGTTGGTGGCTAGGGCCACCAGTCAGCGGTAGGGAGGTGCGAAGGGGTATGGGGGATCTGGGGCCGTCCGATTAGAAGAGCGACAGACGGTGCTCATTCGTCCTCCTCCCCTGGACACGACGGTGGAGAAGGGAAACCCTAACAGGGTCGGGGCAATGATGGTGAGGCTTACCCGGAGCTCCCTAGCGATGGAGAAGTGGCGGAGTGGAAGCGGTACACGGCGTCAACCTCGTAGACAAGCATCAGGGTGGGTTTTTCCGTCGGAAGGCCTAGCCCGCATCTGCGCCGGTGGAGCTCGCGTCGGTGCTCACTAGAGCTTCTTGGGTGGCTGCATGTGGTGTATGATAGGCTGGGTCGGGTGCGGTGGTCCGGGGGAGTGCACTAGCAATGCATGCAAGGTACTTGGGGCTCCCGATCTTTGGGTTCGCGGGAGGATCTCCATCTCAGGCCTACGCCGGTGGAGATGGCTCTGGTGTCCCTACAGCATGGAGAGGGAATAGGGAGGTAGCTCAGGTTCTTGGGGGAAGAGAGTAAGGAGGGATTTGTAAGAGGTCGGGGGGGGCGGTGTACTTCACCTCTTGGGGGAAGGCCGAGAGGAGAGCGTTATCTTCCCTACAGCGATGGGGAGCTTTGGGGCGGGATTTGGAGCTTGGGGATGGGTAGGTAGAGGGCAAAATGAGAGCGAGAGAGGCCTTAGGGTGGTCTCTGGTTGTCTATGCCGAGTGGGAAGGGTGTTTCATGGACAAAGTCCATGTGGGAGCTATGAGGAGGAGGTGGCTGGGGATTGGCCATAGAGGCGGCGGAGAGGGGAGTGGTGGGGCTTTGGGTCGAGCCCTGAGTGGAGAGAGGGGTGGTCGCTGCTGCCGCTTTTAATTACAATATTTGAAATAAGTGGCTTATCTCTCTTCTTCCTAGGGACATAGGGTAGGGGAAAAGGGGGCTGCTACAGTACCATTTCGATCAGGTCATGGGAGGGTGATGGACTGAGTGATGGTGATGAGGGATGAGAGTTTCCTTTGGTTTTTGGTTCAAGTTTTATCAAGTACCCCATTTTTCCTAAATGATATACCATGAAAAATTTCTCAAAAGTTGATCTTGTAGAGGTGGGACAATGATGTTGGTAGTTAGGTGAGGTTAGGATACACCTCTAGAAATTTATTGAGATTTTTTATATGATATTTGGTGCACTTTTGATCAATTATTCAAAAAGTGCAGAAGTGGTTTATAGAAGCTCATTTGATATTTTTACATGGGACAAGGTTGTTTTTTATGTGAGATTGTTCCACATACCATGTGACACATTGGGGAATTTTCCTAGAATTTATGGAGGAAGAAACGTGTTTTTAAACGATTATTTCTTGTTTCTACCATTTAAGAAAATAGGCAAAAAGAATTATTGAAACTCTTCAAACATATTTATTTTTGGAGTGGGAGGCTAGGGTATGATATACAGGCCTCAAATGTGCTTAAAGTTGGGGAAGTGCTTTGGCAAATACAAAACTTTCCTTTATGGAAGGAGTTTTGGAGGTTTTGCCCATTAAATGAATTAAATAGTTTTTGAGCCATAATAATTATGGATAATTTTTTTATAAATCTTTAAAAATCAAGGTATATGATTTACACAAGGTGTATATAGCATTTGCAACCTTGGGTGTTGAGAATCCAACTTGATTTTTGTGAGGATCTAGGGTGATGTTATTTTCATACCATCAAAACATGGTTGTATCCTGGAGCTAAAGGCTCCCCTTGGTTCAAGGGATATATTGATAGATATACAAAGTTATGTAGATCACCATGGTACAGAAGTTTGGGCTTGATCATGTTTGAGCTCCCCAAGGATTGATTCCAAACTCTGAACAAAATAAGACTACTAAAGCAGATTACCAAATAGCCTTCAAAACCTTGTGGGTTCTTGAAGCACAAGGATCCATTTGGAACAAGTGAAGTAGTTATTGCTAAAAATTTATGAGTAGAACACAATCATACAAGGAGTTGGTGAAAATAAGATAACATGTAGGTGTGAGCTTCTTCCAAAGTAGGCATGTTGATCAGATTTGCAAAAATTATTATTTTCTTGCCTGCCAAACTATCAAGAACGAGGGGGTTAGAGGATGATCTAACCAAGGGAAAGTGTGGGCCTTGGTAGTCCTTATGATGGTCCACAAGATGGTTCAACTGGATTACCAAAAAGGCACAAGGGTTGAGAAAGAGACTAATATGAGGGGGGATGTTTTTTAGGGTTTGCAAGGTATCAAAGCATCATAAAGTGGATGATGTTGAAGTGTAGATTGGTTAGAATAGATCCATGCTTGATATTGGTCTTTATTGACTTGGAAACTTCTAGAATGGATCACTTTAGAATTGATCTAGTTAAGGGTTTTAGATGATCACATAGTGGCTAGAGATCAGATCCATCTTGTATTCTTGCTCAGGGTTTGGGGATTTTAAAGTTTCTTGATCCTAGAGGATGAGCTCCTAGAGTAGCTCATACTACTTCTAAGCAATCAAGTCAAGCAGCAAATCAAGGCAACTCATCTTACAAACAAATCAACTACTTCTAGTGTTACCATCAAGCTTAGCTTGAGGCAAGGATGGGTATTTTGAATAGGTTGGAGTTTGAGCAAGGTAAGGTCCTTGGTACATCTACCAAGAGTAGAGTTCAAAAGATTTATAAAATGGTTTTGGAAAACCTAGAGGTAAGAGTATTTTGAAGGTTCTGTCTTCAAAACATAAGGAGATTATATCTTATAGATCTCCATAATTTTAACAATGCAAGACACTAAAAAGGGTTTTAGGGTTGCAAGGTATCTTGGCTCAGGTTTTTGAAATGCCATAACATTTGAGGATATGAAACATAAGCCAAGAAAGTTTTTTTTCAATAGCTTTTGTCAACTGAGGTTGAGCTAAGGAGTATATCATCTGTTGCACATTTAGAGGCATAAGCACAGACAAGCAATCAAGCAACACTACATTAATCAATAAGAAAATGTTTTTGTTCCCCCTGATTTTTGCATTCTGGACAACTAATCAGGGTTACTGAAATTGAGATGTTACAACATGTATGCCATTACTTTTTAGATGCTGAAGGATGTAAGCAGAATATGTCGGCTACATCATGAGGATGATTTTTCCATCTCTCTAACATGCAGTACTATGTTACAAGTCTTAGTGCACTTAATTTAGCTAATAACACCTTTGTGAGTTATTCTACCTATAAGGACATGGTTTCAATTTTACTTATGTAGTTATAATTACTAATGTGTTTTAATTATTTCATCATTTCAGGTCATGCCATCAAGCTTTGCACTTGGTTACAACATCCCAAAGAATGGAACAACTTTGTTTCATTTTTATGGCATGGACGACACAGTTACTATCCAGTACACTATCTTGCGTGGTAGATTGAACCAGATAGTGTTCTCCAATAGTTGGAATCTCTTCGGCAACATATACCAACTTGAAGGTGGTTCACTAGTTTTTGTGAGGGTGGAAATGAGGAAACACTGCATTGGCTTGTTCGTGATGAAAATTAGCTGAACCGTCCAAGGAAGATCTGCATTGTATTTTGTTTAGCTAGATCTAACGTAGGAACTATGTTTGAACAACTATGTTTGTAATATATTCAACTCCCTTGCCTTTTCGTCCTTAATATAATTCACAAGTTTTAGGATTATCAAAATCAAGAGTGTTTGAATATATCCGGAGTTCCGACTGCACGAATTCATTAAAGAAAATTTTAATTTGTGAAAAAAAGTTTAAATTGATGATAAATTCATATTTGAGTAACTAAAGGATCTACATCGTGATTAAACATTGGAATTAGTCGATTTCTAAACACTTGCACCTTATTGCTATGCAGCAAGCGCATGAACACTAGGAGTTGTCATACCTTTCAGGATAAGATCCAACATTTGTACTACACCATATATTTTTTCTTCCATGCATGAACCTAATTTAGTCTTAGGACTTAATTTAACACTAGTACGCATGTATAACCACCTTCATTTGCCTTTTCGTTCTCAATAATTCTCAAATGTTAGGATCACAAAAATCCAGAGGGTCCAAATATATGCGGATTACCCAAATATAATGTTAAGGTAGAGACGGTTATTTTTATGGGCTGCCTCCTACAGAATCCCCCCTTCTATTCAATATCCAAACCTCCCCCACAGGCCGGATTCCTCTCTTCTAGAACCAGCTCCCCCTTCTGCTGCCCATAAATCTAGAACGAGGCCCCCCCACACATCGACGCCGACTGGCTCAACGACGCCCGCAACGATGACGCCGACCCCCCTCCCCTGCGACAAGATATATGGAAACATGTCATCTTTGCAAGACTCGCTACAAGGAAAGAATCTTGTTAACTAGCTCACTATTAAGTGTTCATATCGTACCTGGTTATTTCAAGAAATCAGTGGTATATTCACTGACACTCGTACAAGTTAAATTCATCTCATACCTGCCAGCATATTAAAATCATTATTTAATGTGTGCTTTTGGTGCACATATTGTCCCATGCGATGCAAGGGCACATTTCAATGAACTCACAGGAGATATGGGGCAATTCTGATCTTGTGGGAAAACATACACGGTTGAAGTGCAAAAAGGGCCATGTAGGAATTGATTGGTAGGTGGATAGTGGCATCGATTCATTATTGTTAACCATCTCACCGAAGATGGTCCGTTGGTGTGCTTTTCCATGCAAGGAGACAAACCAAGGATAACTATCATCTATCTAAAAATGTTGGTGCGGAGGAAGAAGATTAGGATCCGCCTATAGAGCAGTGTTCTCTAATTATCTGCTAGAGATTAAACTTACCTATGGTGAGAATGTTAATCTCCAACAAATCATCCCTCCAAGTATCTCCATCATTGGGGTTCAATTTGTCACCCACTTGACGATGAGGAATGTCGAGAGGCACCTTAGGTTAAGTATATCATGTCAATGAAGCTATACATATCGATCTAGTACTATATATATTACTTTTGATAATGGTCGCGTGTAACATTGTGTCATCTTACCTTTGCATCGTAGAAATTACCTAAGTACATGGTTTATCATCTTCATGTCCCGAAAGATGGCTTGGTTGGACTATGCATTGGAGCACGAGGTGGCATCAACACCATCGAGTACAAGACGGATTTTGATGGCCGCATATCCTTCACCACTAACGGGTGGACTAACTTCCTCCAAACCGAGAATCTCCAGATTGGGGAAGCCATACTCATCACTTCGAGGTTGATCATGTGGGGCCCCCGGATTAATCCTACGAGAATCCCTGTTATGCATAAACCACGATCTTGTGGTTAGTTTGTCATGGCACATAACTGACAAGTATCAAAGTAAACATCCATTGCTTAAGGGGATACCTATCATACCTTATTTCCCATTAGGGCTACATCAAATAACATCAGCGTAACTTTATCAAGCATAGTGACCGAGCCATGCCTTCACCTACAGGCAGCTGACTGGGAGAACATCCTAGCTCGCAAGGGTATCATCATCACCTCCTTCTCGATATTTTACCAAGTTAATAGCCAGGGACAATGCAAGTGAGTACTTTAAATATACTCGCAAACCACCTTAAGAGAATAATAATAACAAGTGGATATGAAAAATGGTTGTGGTAGTAGGAGGGCTCCAAGAGAGGTTCTTTTCTCAAATAGTTTCTCTCGTAGATATAGTGTCGGGCCCTGGATTAATCCTTCGAGAAACCCTGTTATGCATAGCCCATGATCCCGTGATCAGTTTGACATGGCACATAACTGACAAGTATCAAAGTAAACATCCATTACTTAAGCGGATACAAGTCATACCTTAATTGTCATTATGGCTACAATAGTCATCATCAGCGGAACTTTATCGAAGCGTAGAGCCCGAGCCATGCCTTAACCTATAGGAAACTGACTGGGAGAACGTCCTAGCTCGCATAGTCATCGACTTCACCTTCTTCTCAATATCTGACCAAGTTAATAGCCTAGGACAATGCCAGTGAGTACTTTGAAAGTACTCGCAAACCATCTTAAGAGAATAATAAGATCAAGAGGATATGCAATATGGTTGTGGTAGTAGGAGGGCTCCATAATAGGTTCTTTTTTAAATAGTTTCTCTTGTAGATATAGAATCTACATATCTTTGTTGAAAACTTTTGTAAAACATTTTGAAATTTTTTTGGAGAGTTTTGGAAAACACTAGGATTGGGTCCCCCATTTGTTTCTTCCTTCCGATCATCCCATGACCAAACTCCTTTCCTTCCTTTCCGACCATCCCATTGTCAAAACATTTCCAAAGTAATTGCTTTGTCCGAAGTCCTTTTTGAAATCAAAACCAGCACCGCTCTATAGCAACCTTGGACACGGCTATTAGAATAGATTTACACTCTATAGAGGTTGTACACTTTACCTACACCATCCAGGTACTCTGTCGTGATCCCCTACGGATCGTTGGTTGACTAACCAATCAAGACACTCCGGATGCCACTCTAGTATAGGCCCTACCCTATGAGTGGTTCCCCTCAATATTGGTATGTTCGGGTCAAAGTCCAACTAGAGCGCATTCCGACTCCTCGAGAGTTGGCACTTTCAATGAGAGGCTCATAGTATCGACCGGTCGCTCACATGGGCAACCCTACTTCCTCCAGGTGACTGTCTCATAGTTAACCCTTTCTGTAAAGGAAGCCCAGAATTAGAGGGGGCTGATCCCTTATAAGAAGTTATGAGAATTCCCACACCAGTGTAGCAAACTTCAAGTCCAAGCCTGTCACATTCTAGAGTAATGTGGTTGCACGGGTTAATTATTCTGGCAAAACTACAAAGAAACGGGTGGGTATTTGTAATCCTTTTTCCTCCATCTTTCCTACAGCATTCTGTAAAACAAAACCTTTTTCCTTTCTCAAACATCTTTTTGTAGGCCATACCTCACCAAGGTTTTATCATAAAACATTTTGTAGAACTTTTTCGGCATCTTCCCATCCTATAATTTTTCTTCGGATAAAACAGGGTCTCCAAAGGAGTATGGTCTTATACACCATCTACCATACTAGGGACAAGTAGGTGTTGTCAAGGGGGCTGTACTTAATAGGACAACCGTGTATTGGTTTGTGGGATCCAAACCACTACCAAATATAGATCAACATATAATAGAACAGTGTAGTTTTCATAAATAGTAGGTAAAACCATGCATAAGTAAAGTAGTAGGACAGATGTCCCTGGACTTCCCTGTGATCAGTAGTATGGAAAAATGTCCCTTGGCTTCTTATTACAAAACCATGATCAATAGTAATAACCATCTTCTTCGGGTCTCCGATATACTCGCATCTATCGTTGTTATGGATCACATGCAAGCAAAGAAGGGAACCATTAACACAAGGAATACAAACACTAGTACATTAAAACAAACAAACATACAACACATTACTCACTATAGTAAGTTTTGATAAGTTGAGTTTATAACAATTGGAATGACTTTAATTGTAGTTGAGGAATTTGTTTTATGAATTACTTGTCAAATACCACCTAAAGAAGGGGTTTTGAACTAAGGCCTGGGTATGTATGATATCAATATGAAAAAAATGATATCGTTAGATAGGTATTGAAATTACACTACCAACAAAAGCGGTTTTATGATTTTATCAGTTTTCCTTACTTAGTTATGATGATTTTATTGGAAATAACACTAGTTTAGGTGAATAAATTACTAGAAAAGATCTGTGGCTCAAATAAATATGTGCTCATATTATATTGTATATCTTAGAGTTTGTGATATTTGAGAGTTGGAATCACTTCCAAATAATTACGAGAATGTCTTTGAGAAATTCCCAAAGTTAGTTCTACAATCACTTTGTCTTTTTAACCAGATGTAATCTACAGAACCTTTTGACATGAATCCAAGGTTACATAGTACGTTTTTCTATTACCTCTCTATAGAAATTGGATTCACAAATTTTGGAATTGTAGATTTACAAAGTTGATTTATTTGGTGGAATACTCCTCCACAAAGGATTTCAATTCACCAAAAATCATCAGGGGCTCAATAAATCTTGATCTCCTAGGTTTTGTTAGGTACTAATGTACCACTTCACTAGGAGTTGGAATAAACTCAAGGAGTTTTAGATATTCGATACCGTGGCGTTCTTCAAGATGAAGGAGTTCTATTGGAGACAGCTACGTGACGTGCTTTGTTTGTCTCCTCTAGGGCAGATATGCGATGAAGCCTCTTTTGCAGATCCGAACGCAACTGGAACATCCCTTCAGCGACCCTGCTTAGCACATCATTGAGTTTCTTCTTGCTTTCAAGATCAAAGAGGCGTTTTTGCACAATCTCCCGATGGAGGAGTTCTTCCTTCTGATCCTTCTCTATCTTGTGAAAACATTGTTCAGTTTCTCTAGAGTGTGCGGGATGATGAGCATGACTAGAAGGCTAAACTCCCAATATTCTTGTGGCTTCACGATCATGCGCGTGTTCATGTAACCTTCTTTTTTTAAGAAGTGTGTGCCGTAGTCTTCTGATAAGTTCCTACATTAAGTCGGTTAGCTTTCTTATGCTTGGGTGAAGAGTAGTTGGTGATGATGAACTTTAGTGACTCCGTGCACCTGTTCCCATGGGGTTTCCTTGCTTATTCTTCATCCCCAGGCTTCACCATAGCCAGATAATCCAGCTGCTTCCACCCTCTCTTTGTTTGCTCCATGAAGGTCTAAAATTCCTCCTCCTCATCGTCATCAGAGTCATAAGCATACCTCTTATTCTTCGGGCTTAGGTCTTGAGCTTCAAGGTCATCTGCTTCAATGGAGGAAGTATACAAGCTTCAGAGGTTTACCTTTGCCTAGAACTAGGAAGCGTATCAAGGAGATTCGATCTGTTGATATAAGAGGGAGGAAGACCTCCGGGGAGGCTTATTAAGGGTAAACAATAGGGGAAAACTTGTACTATAAGAAAAAGGGTCGGCCAAAAAAGAATCCCAACAAATAAGGAAATAAATAAGAGAAAAAGGAAGAAAATGAAAGCATAACGACCACTGGTACGGGCGGACGCCCGTACTGCGCGCCCGTACCAGGTCTTTTTCCAAAACTCGACTCTTCGACGTCGGTAAGAAATCAACTAACCAAGTAGTACATGCAGTATCCGCCTGTACGGTCTGACCGTAATGGTTACTACTGACTGTGTTTCTTTAGATCAAGTAATAAACCAAAAAAACAAGAGAACCATGGGCAATTAACGACCAGCCATACAGTCAGGTGCGAGCATACGGTGCAGTCGTACCGAAACTCTTAAAAATGGGCTAGGAGTACTGATCGTTAAACCAGCAGTGGTACGGGCGGGTATGATCATACCGTCCACCCGTACTAGACTTGTAAAACTGGTAGAAAATTCGAAGTAACACCACGAAACAAAAACTTTGAATAGAAAAGGCAAACAATCATCCAAAACAAAGATGAATAAAGATTTCAAATATCTTCTTTATCTAGACGAAATGAGTTTACTTGGGTACCTTCATCTCCTTTTAATTCTTGAATCAAACTCTTCTTTCTCCCTTTTCTTTTGTTGGTCACAAGAAATTCCCTTTTCTTTTATTAGTTGTAGTCCCTGAGGGTATACAGATGGATGACACTTCTCCAGGTGGTTGGATTTCCTCAATGTCCATGGATGATTCCTCTGGTTCTTCTTTTCCTTGGAGAATACGTAAATCAAATTCTTGCAAAAGTAAAGTCCAATGGATCATCATTCATTTAACGTCAGTCCTTTCAAGAATTTCTTTCAAGCCAATATGATCAGTATGCACTCTTACTTTAGAGTCAATAATATAAGATCTAAAGTTATCGCAAGAGAAAACCATGGCGAAACATTCATTTTCTGCCATGGGATAATTATTTTGGGTGACATTTAAGGTGTGACTAGCATGATGAATGATATTGAGTTCATCACCATCATACTGGCAAAGAATTGATCCAATAGCTTTGTGACTAGCCTTACACAATAGATCAAAAGGTTTCTTCCAATTAAGAGGTTTTACAAAAGGAGCTTCAAGAAGGGCTTGATTTAATATGTTGAAAGAAGTAAGACAGTCTTTCTCAAAATTAAAAACAACATCCTTTTGGTTAGTGGTCTGGTTGTTTCTGATAAGTTCGTAATGAACCTTCTATAAAATCTAGCATGACCTAATAATCTCCTAATACCTTTTACATCTCGAGGAGGGGGAAGCCTTTCTAAGCTTCTATCTTTTCTTTATCAACTTCTATACCCTTACCTAAAATTTTGTGACCAAGCACTATACCTTCATGAACCATAAATGACATTTTTCCCAATTCAAGACTAGGTTAGTATGTTCACATCTCTGCAAAACTTTATGAATGTTATGGAGACAATGATTAAATGAAGTTCCAGAAAATGAAAAGATCGTCCATGAATACTTCCATAATACTTTCAACATAATCAGCAAATATAGTAGGCATACACCATTGGAAGGTGGCAGGGGCATTGGAAAGACCAAAATTCATATGGCGATAAGCATATAAGATGAAAGGACAAGTGAAGGATGTTTTTAGTTGGTTATAGGGGGAACAATAATTTCAGAAAAAACGGAATAACCGTCTAGGTAGCAAAAGTGAGAATGTATACCAGGCCTCTCTAAAGTTTGATATATAAATGGTAAAGGATAATGATCTTTTCTAGTTTCCTTATTAAGTTTTCTATAATCGATACACATCATGTGAGCAATAACCGTTCTAGTAGGTACCATCTCATTGTGTTTGTTTCGAATGACAATAAATCCACCTTTCTTAGGAACACAATGAACATGACTTACCCAATCACTTTCCTCCACATGAAAGATTATTATTGCATCTAATAAATGTATTTCTTCCTTCCTTACCTCTTCTTTAATGTGAGGCTTAAGTTGCCATTGAAAATTTGCAACCGGTTGAGCTCCTTCTTCCATAAATATTCTATGAGTGTCTATCGAGGGACTAATCCCTTTCAAGTCGCTCATCGAATACCCAAGAGCATTCCAACGCATCTGGACAACCATCATCAAGTTTTCCTCCTCTTTTTCTGCCAGGTTAGAACTTACGGTAATACGGAAATTATTAGTTTCATCAAGAAATCTATATTTTAATTCCTTGGGTAAGGTTTTGAGACTATGAGGTGTAGGTGCTTCATCCCCTTTCCTTATAGGTTCTTCATAATTTTGATTCATCTCGGGATCCACCTCAGGTGTGGAGTTTATTAACAACTAAATCATCATCGGAAGTTTCAATAACTACTGAGGCAAGAATAATGATGTTACCTTCCTCTTCTTTCCCATACTCATATTTGTACAAATCCTTGATAGACGGGTTATGGTGGAATTGAGAAAAATGAAAGCCCATTTTCACTTCACCAAACTTGGGAGATATAGTTTCTCTCTTGGATTCAATGTTCGCTCCTTCGGTATTCAAGAAAGTTCTTCCAATAATAATTGGACAATAAACATCAGCAAGCATATCAATAAGTACAAAGTCAATGGGGTACTTATATGGTACAATACAGATTGGGACATCTCTCATTATTCCCAAAGGAACTCTGAGTGTTTTATCTGCAAGCATTATTGTCATATCAGTATCCTCTAATTCAGCTGAGGCTAGTTCATTTTAGATTCTAAGATAATAATTATAGGGGATTACGCTAACAGCTATTCCAATATCATAGAGTCCATAATAGGAAGATCCACCAAAAGTACAAGGTAGAATAGGTTTACGGATGAGTCAAAAATTGATGCATATATAAGTATATAAATTATTCATATTTTCACGCATTACATGTTACATCTATCTATAACTATGCCTATTGTGTATGATTATTAGTTTTCATTCATTTCCACATGGGCTTTGCACAATACTAGTTTTATTAGGATTTTATTACGTTTTTCGTGTCTTTGATTTGTGTGTAGGTGCTATGGAGAATCATGGATAAAAGGAGCCAAGAGGATTCGATATGGAGGAGCTGCAGGCACCAAACTTAGCCATCCAAGGGGTGGAAAAAGTGATTTTTTCATCAACTCAAAATAAATATCTAAGACCATGGTGTCGTAATCCCCGTCCATACGAATCCAACGACCCGAAGAACACCCAAATCGGAGTTCGTATGAAGAAATGGCGGCCAACATACGAAAGTATTCCGCACCGTTGACGACCACTGGTACGGGTGGGTACGGTTGTACCGACCACCCGTACCACGGGTCTGGACGCATAGAAAACTACGTTTCTGGACGCGTTTCTTCATAGAATCCGTTCCGGTTTGTTCCTAGACGTTCCTTAGGTCATAAGGAACTTATTGGGGACTATTGGAGGATCCCCTAGGCTTATATAAAGAGGTGAGGAGCCAAAGGAGAAGGATACCTCTCCATAGACACCCACGGCGGAGCCCTGCCGCCATGCCATCTCCATAACCGCCACATCTCCAAGATCCAGATATCCATCTACACCCCCACACCATTCAAGAAAGAGGGAGAAGAGAAGGAGGCCATCGTTATCACCACCCCCACTCATCGAGCGCCGACTCCATCACCATCTCCATCCCCATCAATGCCTCCTTCTCCTCTCCCTTGTATTTAGTAATTGTTATATTGAACATGATGATGATCTCCATGAATTCTTCTTTGTGTTATTGTTCATCTATGATTGAGTAATTGATCCGGTTCTAGGTTGAGGTATGATCTAGTATGTAACCCTAGACTTTGTGGCTTGATCTATTATATTACTCTCTCCCCTAGTGACAAAGAGGAGATAGATGAGTTCATGTGATCCTTTGGTCTGGAGTGTATTATTGACTTGTGTGAGTGACAACGACGCGAGGCTCTATGTAGTACACATGTGTGCCAACCCGAATCATTGGGGATCGCTAATTTATTTAAAGATGTATCTTGTGTAATTCCAATAAATGGCTACATAGTTGCCCCTCTAGTACTAGTGAAACCAAAAGCCTAGACACCGCCTTACTCTAGTCGATTCACCATCTACTACCCCCTTCGTTTACTTTCAGTATTCCTTTACTTTGTTCTTACTTAGCTCCTTGTTCTTAGTTACTTCAAACCTCTCTCGAATCATTGACATTCTAGTAACCTATAGAGTAGACTATTTCCAAACACTGTTTTGGGTGCGAACGTGGCCGCATTGACAACCTGGGTGCGGGGTTGTGTTGTTTCCATCCTGCAAAGCTCCTTTGGGATCGACCTTCCTAATAAATAGTTTCCACTACTAGTACTACAATAACCCTGTTGTTTGACGCAGGATCCCAGCTATCAACGTGACGCCGTTGTTGGGGAGCATAGCATTTGGTTATTTCCTACCACTCGCACATAGTTTATTTCCGTTTGTCGCTATTGTCTTACTTCTTTTATTCATTTGAAAAGAACAGAAAAATAGTTAATCTTTTATTGCTAGTCTTGTTATTTGTCTTAGTAAAATATACAAAAATATGGGAACAATGGCACAAAATGATCTTGGGGACTATGGCACTTTCAATTGCATTTATTCACGTTCACCTATTACTCAGCCTGCTGTCATAGCAGAGAATTATGAAATTAATCCTAAACTAATACAAATCATCTAAAGCAAAGGTTTTAAAGGAGATCCAGAGTATGATCCATATGAGCATATTGAGAACTTCACCGAATTGTGTTCTACGGTGAGGTTGGACATTTGGACAGATGATGAGCTGAAATTAATGTTGTTTCCATTCTCATTAAAAGGGGAAACCAAAGAATGGTTACATTCACAATCTGCAGGACGCTTTAAATCATGGCAAGGTATCTCAGATGCTTTTCTCAATTACTATTTTTTAGAAAAGAAAATTTATGACACGAGGTTTGACATCATGACTTTTATTTAAAGCAACAATGAAGATTTAATGCCAGCTTATAATAGGTTCTTAACTTTGTTGTGTTATTGTCCACCTCATATGGTTATTGTTAAAAATATTTTATGGGGGCTTAAATTATATTTCTAAAGATAAGTTAGACATGACGTCTAATGGTTCTTTCCTTAGAAAAACCGTGGATGAAGCTTGGCATCTTTTGAGTAAAATGCAGAATAAGTTTCATTAATGGCATGTTAATATTGTGCATGAGGATAAACCTCTACCTACTGATCTTGAAAGTTTGGTCAATGATTTCTTCAAAGACAAAAATAGTAGAGGAAAGATTCCTTATGGTGACACCATAGTTAGAAATGTTCTTTCTAAAGCAATGCCTTTCATAGATAATTATTTCAATCATATTAAAACGGCTATCACAAACAATGGATAAAAACCCTCTACTCTTACTCCTATATCTTCCACTTTTTGTACTATTGAGGCAGGAAATAAGGTTAAAACCAAGAAGCCTAAGACCAAGAAGCATAAAACCAAGAAGCCTAAAACCAAGAAGCCTTTTGTTGAACATGTCATACCCACGACAAGCTTCCAAGAAGGTAACGGGAATCATGAATTAACTGAATCTGATAAGATGTATACACGTAGGGACTATGAGGCTGGATTAGGATGGGTCACTCTTATGAACAGAAGAGATCCAAAAACCAGGAAGAAAGAAGAAGAAGAAGAAGAAGAAGAAGAAGAAGAAGAAGAAGAAGAAGAATGGGAAGTAAAGTTTCCCGCTCTCAAACCATATCCAAATCCTCATTCTACATCTTATGATGTATACAACTCTAGTGATGTTGACGACATATATAATTCTAGAATTCTTGATGTTTGCCCTGAAGAAATTTTTGATAATTCTAGTAGTGTTTTTTTATATAGTCTTTTTGGGAATAGTGTTGATGATGAGCCCAATACCAAATCTTGTATGCCTTCGATATCTGTTTGCTATGCCATTTGTTTTACTATTGAGGTGTAGGAAAGTCCGTTACTACAAGGAAAACTACTAGCTCCAGAAGAATATTATAAATTATATCCACAAAATGTTAGCCAACGTAAAGATTCGAAGATTGATCATAAATCCTTAACCTTATCTTGGCAGAAAAATACGTGCTCACCACACCTTGTGTATAAATTCTCGCTAACATACGGATACATATTTATTTATATGATGCCAATGCACCGCAATATGGTTCGTCTCCGACTATAGATGGTGCTTGTAGCCTAGCTCTATGGCTTTAAATTGGGATTTTCTTGGGAGACAACGGGAAAGTCATTAGGTGTCTTTCCTAATTTTGTATCATTAGTTAGTTGAATTACTGTCGCATTGGCACATTCCATGTTTTGCTATTAGAGTTGGTTTGGGACATTGTTCAGAAAGTAGGTTCATTGCTCTAATCATGTATTGCTTATCTTGGTTAAATCTTCTCAACCAAAAAATATGTTTGCTTTGTTTGGTGCTGGACTAATGTTTTAGGTCCTTAGTAAAATTTAGGGATAAAATAACTTGTTCTAGAGATTACAATAAGCTTAACGAGCAGCAGTACGGGTGGACCTGTCCGTACCGCGCGCCCTACTGCTCATATGACACAACGGAAGAAGTAGAAAATTTTCCAGGAAGGTGACAACACGCTTAACAACCACTGGTATGGTCGAACGTGTAACGCCCCGGGGATCAGGGTTAGCCTGACATGAGCTTAACCTAGAGCTCGAGGATGTTCAATGAGAAATTGGTAACAAAACAGTAGCCCTATGACATAAAAATTATTACAACAAGCTCATAACTGAGCAAAGAACCAAAATATTACAAGCAGAGGTCACTGACCACAAACATCAAACAACGGAAGGAAAATTATGCTATTAAGTATAGAAAACTTAAAAATGGCCTAAGAGGCCTGAAGCATAACGATGACATCCTAGCCCATAGATTCCAGACTCTTGGCCCGGAACCCCAAGCTACTCATCGGTGTCGATGTCGTACAGAAACCGTCTTCAAGGGAGAACTTACTCTGCTACAGAAGTATTAAAAAGCAAGGGTGAGTATAGGGTGTACTTCACAAGACTTATGGCTGGTGGGGTTATTTTGCATAAAGCCAGTTTTGTTTATAAAACAAGAGGGAGAAGAACCTCGTCTAATCAAAATATTTTAAAAGGGGATAAGAAAGTGTAACACCCTCGAATCGGCCCTATGTAGATTTTAGCGCTTCTCGCCAAACCCGCATACAAACGATTCAAGGACGCCCACCAGACACTTGCGTGCGGGTGGAAAACGAAGTAATACCATTACACATTAGTCCACGATGGAACCCACAGAACATTTATATACGATAATGACTCCATGAGTCAAGAATACAGATATAAGTACAAAGATCCAAATCACCTTGAAAACAATACAACATCCGAGTACGGATAAGATGCAAATGGGGCTAATAGCCCTGAAGAATAACCAATGGCGTCCATAACCCTGCCCAGGCCAAGCCGGAAGGGTAACCCCACGAACGATGTCGAACTTAAACCTGCTAAACAAAAGGGTTGCCAACAAAGGGCGAAGGGAAAAAGAGGAGCGTCAGTACTGAGGCCAGTACACGGCAAGGCTAGAATCCGGCGGCTCCCGCCTATATAGGTATGGTGGACTAAAGCGGTAGTGCAACAATACTAAACAACCTATAGAGACTCAGTAAAACTGGCGGCTATCAGAGAGGGATAAGAAAGACCTATTCGGATCCAACCTGATACTAACACCAAACATACCCATCGTGGCATTTCCCCCTCGAGACCAAACGAGGAAGTCAAACCGAGGAACTCACACAGTTGGCAGTTTTATTCATTCCATTATAGTTGAAGCACTTACTAGTCAGATATAGATAGCATGAGTCATCCCAAATCTAGCAGTTTTTGGTACTTTTATTTCATTCCATTGGAGTTGCGATACTTACTAGGCAGATATAATATGACACGATACACCCCAGTTCCACCAGTTGTTGGCACTTCTATTATCCATTGCATTGTAGTGAAACGGATTACTAGTCACATATTAGGTCAAATTTATAGCACTACTTTAGTTATGCTTGTCTATGATCAAGATACTGTGCTCCAAGTCGTCCATAACCGCGGACACGGCTTTCAGAAAGATTTACCCTGAAGGGGTGCAGAAATAGCAATACACACACGATCAACCTCGGAAAAACCAAATCAAAACCCAACGAGGCTTTCACGACAAAGCAATCACAGGATTCATAAATTATTTCAGGGGGCCACCCCATTAAGCTACCCGCAACGAAGTTGGCCGGCTCCGAGACGAACCCAAGATTTGTGCAAATGGCTGTAAACGACTGGGAACCCGAAAGTGTGACTGGGCTTGTCGATACCGCGAAAACATTCCACATTCCTAAATAGTAAAGGTGCTCCACGCACAATCGTAAATAAAGTAGTAAAGCATGGCATAAGTACAGGATAGTAATAAAGCCCCAAACTAGTTTATGGCCCCAAGATATAAGAAATGAATCAAGCTCTGGCTAAGGGGGATCCATAGAGTCTCCCGGATGTGGATAGTGCGAATAATCAAGGAACATGTATCAAGTACTCGGGGCCTACGGGACATAAGTGGACATGAAAAACCAAATAGAATATATTGCCCACCGCTGCCTCTTTCATTAGTTATCCCAACAGTTTAATAGTTGTGTTTAAAGTCATGATCCTCTCCACCGTAAAGCATATGACAACGTTCCAACAACTGTGTGGTACTTCACGACACGGGATCGCACCTGAGCAAGCGAGTACGACTCGCAAGACCATCTATCTATCAAACAACAGGCAATAGGATGTGTCCAAGGCAATATAGAGGCTGCAAGGTATATAACTGGTGCACGGAAACTAAAGCATCGCAATACGGGTAGCAATAGATCAACATGAGGAAGTAAAGACTATAAATGCACAATAGGTAGAAAGGGGGAGATTGCTCTCCTGGGAAACACTGTGGAAGGTTCATCTCCGAAGAACTTGTCAATACTCGCATCCACTCAATGGCCTAATCCGCCAAGAACAAAACACTAAAAGAAACATCGGATGCACTATTTAATACTACGGTAGAAGATCGGGCATGATGCATGTATGATGTATGACATGACAAAGATGCGATGCAATTAGGCAATATTAAGCGGAACCGGGGTCCCGACAATTAATTAATGGTTCAAGTTATTTAGCTACCCTGCAATTTAAATGTTGACTTAACAAGGAGAAACATGGCAACGGTTCGCTACACAAATTTAAATGGAGCCAATATAAAACTAGAAAAGCCCGCATATGGACTCCATATTTAATTATGAGGTGAATCGACAAAGTATCCCCGAACGAATAAACATATATGCAAGCATGACAATTTATATGCAACAAGTATATGTCATATATTATAAAAATAGGGGTCTCGGCAAGGGAATCACACATTGGGTATCGACGATCTTGGGGTTCGCCGAGGGGGTTCGACGAGATTGGTCTCGGGCGTCGGTTCCGGGAAGGAGAACTTGGCGTGGTGCCGGGTTCGGGATCATCGCCTTCGGAATCTATGAGGAGGAACTCGAGGTCTTCGGTTCCGGTGGCATCACCTTAGGGTTCCATGTCGAAGGAGGGCTCGAGGTTTCTGTGACGGAGATCTTGTCGAGGGAGTCTTTTACTGCATGTTCTCTTGTTTGGTCTTGAGCATCCGAACACCACAACATAGTACCACCAACGGGGCAACATCAAATCTAGAGGCGAGACACGCATGCATCTAGGGAGCCCAGGACCCGGGGCTGAAGTGGATGGCGCGGGGATTCGTTGGCCTTGTGCTGCATAGGTGATTGGTCTGCAGGCCTGGACACGAGCGGAGGTTGGGGCGACGAGAAGCGAAGCGAGTGGAAGTGGCGCCGGTGCTCGGGATCACGCGACGGCAGAAGATGGCGACTCGGTCTAGGACGAAGGCGGGCCCGTGCTCGACGTGCTTGTCCGGTCAGCAGCGGCCGGAGAGGCGGCAGACAGCGGCGCTAGTGGCACCAGTAGGCGGCGGCCGGAGCTTGGAGGTGAGGGAGGCGCAGACCGGTGGTGGAGCTCACTGCGGCACGACGATGCAGAAGGGACCGAGGGCGCGACGATGAGGGGGCCGCCGGAGCAGGGCTCGGCAGCAGCCCGAGGCGAGCGACGCTGGGGCAGAGCGAGGTGAGGGCGAGGAGGCGAGGGAGGTGGCCGGCGACGGGGCCCGGGTCGACGGTGACAGCAGGGAGAGGGCACAGCCGAGTGGCGTCCGGGTCAAGGAGAAGCTCGGCGGTCCGGCGTGCTCGAGCTCGAGCGGCGCGGTGAAGAGGGGATGCTGGCGAGGCGACGCGGCTGCGGGTGGCCAGCACCGGTGGCTCGGTGAGGGGCGGATCAAGGAGGGGGGGATCGAGGAGGGGCGATGGCGCGTGCGGTTGGTGGGTGATGAGAGGCGGCAGGTGAGGTGGGCCCGCGATGGAATCGTGGGGAGCAGGGAATCGAGGGAGAGACGGGGTCTCTCGATCGGACAGGGTACGTGGGGGTCGGGGTTGCGTGCGATGCAGGGGTTGGTCACGCGCAGGCGTGTCGGTGCAACGCTGCTGCTTGCGCAGTGTACGTGGCCACGTGGCCGTGCCGGGCAGAGAGCTGACGGGGTGGCGCGCGCGTCTGTGTGGCGGTGACGGGGTGAGGGAGTAGGTGGGGTGGGGCCAGGCGGGAGAGTGTCGCTGGCGGTTTAGGTGGCGGTGGCTAGGGTGTGGTTAGAGGATTAGGGTTTGGAGGTGGCCGGCTGGGCTTCTGGGCCTGGCAAGTTGCCTCCCAAAAATAATATAATTTTTTATTTATTATTTAAAAGGCTTTTGTAATTTTTTTTAGACAAATAAAATATCCGGAAGAGACCGGGGTTTTAATTTGAAATAAAGACAGGGGATATTTAGAAAACAAATATAGGCTTTTAGAAAATAGTTTTAGACAAACATATGCATGATGATGACGATGCTCAAATGCAATGTGGCATGATGACATGAGCATGCAGTCATTATGATGCACAAAATAAAAACAACACACGATTTTCTAGTGGTGGTTTTATCGGGGTGCTACAGAAAGCGACATCTTTGAAGAATTGATCATCATCTGTTGCTACAGGAAGCATCCTTAAGCACACGTTGAACTTCCAAGTTTGACGATTAGGTTTATGTTCTCTATGATCTTCACGTCTGTTCCCAAGTCGTCCATAACCATGGACACGGCTTTTCAAAAAGATTTAACCCTACAGGGGTGTACAACTTTACCCACACGTCCCAAGAAAGTCTTAATGCCAAGATATTAGCCCTCTTCGTTGGAAGGCTGGCAGAGGGTAGTTGGATACGACCATTACCTTGCTTTCACCAAGACCATGAGTCACACCCTAAGGATGGTTACGCCGTAACGGGTCAAATCTCGAAGCCTATCCCTAGAGATGCGGGCAAGGTTGGTTTACCAGGGGCTCCATCCAACCCAAGCAACCCTGGCCACGCTTACCTACCTGTTATGATGCACCTCCTTCTCCTCTGCTTTCAAAAATGGTTTCAATACGTATGCCAAATGGAAATCCCGAACTAGGTGACTCATGGAATCTACTAGGCAAGTTAATCAGCGGAGGGGTCCCCATAAACCCCGTGTGGCTGTACGCTCGTCTTGGTTCATGAGGCTAGAACACGGGTCCTAGTAGTGGCGAGGATGGGACTATAAAAATCACATTCCAACGTGGCCTTCCATACAAGCATTAGCATGTTTAACCTTTACCACTGATCTTACCTCATCAGTAGACCTCGTTCTCCTATCATACTAGATTCTCAGGATCTGATACATCGTCTGGATGAACCAGAACTAACTTCTATTCATGGCTAAGCAAGACACAGATATAAGCTCTAGTAGTGCACACAAGCCAAGTATAGTTATGCTAGGAGTAGTGGATCAGGTAATATAAGCTCAAAGGGAGTAATGCAACAAATAGGATACTCTATCTATCGATAAAGTGGAATCGTATGCATCATGGCAAGATTGAAATACTTTGAAAGCACAGGATTCTTTTCTGTCTGGGGCTATGCTTGCCTTGTTTGTTGATACATAGATAGATCTTTGGGAGCCTTGTACTTGACTTGGTTAGAGTTGGTCAAGTATTGTTTGTCGATCTTCGATGGTGTTGATCTTGGTCTTCGATCTCGATCTCGATATCGTATTCTATCGGTAAGATGCAAACACCGGAAAGAAAGGAAAACAATCAACACATGGCATCGATGCAATTCTCAAGCAAGGTTGATGATATGACAAGTTTAATAGTATTGAAATGAAACCCTAAAGCATGCTTAGCCATTTTAAACAGGGTCCGAGGGGTATAGACCCTAAAACAGGAGAAATCCCGGAACACCTATGAGGGGTTGATTTTTTTCTCTAATTAAACTTGTAATAAAGGTTGCTTAACAATGCATCATTATGATGCTACTGTGTAGATCTCATTTTTCTGAACATTTTGATATATTATTCATATTTTTTTGACTTATAAATAATTAGATATTGAATTTATAAGATTTATATCAATTTATGGAATTAATAAACTATTTGAGCCTATTATGACATCACCTCTACGTCAGCGTACCCTAACCCTAATCATTTCGACACCGCGCTTGTGTCTAGTTAAACCTATCCACAATACCTAACAAAAGGGGCCCAGGCCACGTCGGTTTGCCACGTAGGCGCCACGCGGGGTCACCGGAAAACGCGTCGGCGATGATGACTGGCGACGACAAAGGGTTTGCTGGGCTACGCGGGTAGGCACGTATGATGCATCCGAGCAAGGCGAGCAAGGAACTGGCGGTGCTTCCCGGATTTGGTCACCGGAGCGAGCTCCCCGGCGATGAGCGGCGGCAGCACATGGAGACTCTGGTGGAGGCGGTACTACGACGCGCGAGGGAGAAGGAGGGGAGGTGCCTGAGCACTAGGGCCTCACCACGAGGAGGACGGAGGTCGCTGGGCTTGATTGAGGGGATGCCGGCCTGATTCTTTCGGGTATACTGAACAGCACGACGAGGCGGATCTTCCAGGCACTAGGGCGAGGCTCAGGCCAGCCTGCAATGGTGGCGATGGATGGCGACTGCGGCGACTAGGGTTCAGGCCCAGACGGAATCCGCGCGAGAGAGAGAGCTCGAGAGGAGGGGATAAGAGCAGGGGAGGAGAGACGTGCATGGCGCGGTGCTCTTATCTTCTCTTGGACAGCGGCGGGCGCATTGCAGCGGTTGCACGCATCGCGTTGGTGGCGAGCGGCGGAGGCAGCGACATGGAGCTGCTTCCCTCATCGACGAAGACGACGAACCGAAGGGGTACGTGGGTTGGGCCACTGCTGGGCCGGCTAAGGGTTGCGGCTTGCGCGCATGGGTGGCAGAGAGGGAAAAGGGGAGATAGGCCGCGGGCTGGGCTGCGACTGCTGGCTCCAGTTCCTTTTTTTACAGAAATCTGTTTTCCTTTTTCTGAAATCCTTTTCTCATTTGTATTTCAAATTATTTTACTTATTTGAATCATTTGAGAAAATACCAGAGAGTTGTAGAAATAAATAAAACACTTAGGGGCCCTTTATATCAAGTTGGGCTCCACACTTTTGTACTTTTCAAATATATTTAAAACTTTTTGAGAGGTTTTCAAAGAGAGGGAGAATTAGGGTTTAGGGTTTGCATTTTATTTTTGCATGCATTTTTATTTCTTAGAAAAATAATGATGCTCATGAATGCACAATCAACCCTAAGTAATATTAGCCAAAGAAAGGAGTAACTACTATATAAGGAGGCACACAAGGCGAAAGGAAACTTCGAGGCCTAAAATAGATCACTATGGAACCATCAGCATAATGTTGTGGGCCCATAAGATAGAGAGATCATGATAGAGAGAAATCTCTCAGTTGAAGAGGAGCAAAGGAAACAAACAATACACACACATTGACTCTAGAAAACTCAACACTAGGTCAACAGGTTGAGAATCGACATGCCAAAAGGCACCTAAGCTTTGAAAAACGAGACGAGATAGAAAAACTTTTCCAAAACAACACAAGATAAGTTGACCTAGAGTTAGAGCGAAACTAGATAAGGAGAAAAAGAAGCATACTAGAGTCAACATCGACCAGTAGAAAGGTTTTCCTACGGATGGTACTGCTTTGATACCAAAAACGGTAACGCCCCCGAGATCAGGGTTAAACAAATCCCAGACCTTGGCCTGACATGAGCTTAACCTAGAGCTCGAGGATATTCAGTGAGAAATCGGTAACACAATAGTAACCCTGCGACACAAAATTATCAAAGCAAGCTCATAACTGAGCAAAGAACCAAAATATTACAAGCAGAGGTCCCTGACCACAAACATCATACAACGGAAGGCAAATTATGCTATTAGGTATAGCAAACTTAACAAATGGCCTAAGAGGCCTGAAGCATAACGACGACGTCCCAGTCCATAGATTCCAGGCTCTTGGCCGGGAACCCCAAGCTACTCGTCGTTGTGGATGTCGTACGGAACACGTCTTCAAGGGAGCACTTACTCTGCTACAAAAGTATCAACAAAGCAAGGGTGAGTATAGGGTGTACTTCGCAAGACTTAAGACTGGTGGGGTTATTTTGCATAAAGCTAGTTTTGTTTATAAAATAAGAGGGAGAAGAACCTCTTATAATCAGAATATTTTAAAAGGGGATAAGAGAGCGACATCTCCGAAGAATTGATCATCATCTCTTGATATCCACCAAAGTAATCCTCATCTCACAACTAGGATCACCCCCTCGTACCCATGAGGAAGCATCCTTAAGAACACGTTGAACTTCCAAGTTTTACGATTAGGTTTATGTTATGTATGATCTTCATGTCCGTTCCCAAGATATCCATAACCGTGGACACAGCTATTCGAAAAGATTTAACCTTGTAGGGGTGTACAACTTTACCCACACGTACCAACCGACTCTTAATTACAAGCTATTAATCCTCTTCCTTGGAAGGTTGGCAGAGGGTGGTTGGACACGACCTTTACCTTGCTTTCGCTGAGACCATGAGTCACACCCTAAGGATGGTTCCAAAATAACGGGTCAAATCCCGAAGCCGGTCCCTAGAGATGTGGGCGAGGTTGGTTTACCAGGAGCTCCATCCACCCCAAGCAACCCCGGCCACGCTTACCTACCTGTTATGATGCACCTCCTTCTCCTCCGCTTTCGAAAATGTTTTCAATGCGTATGCCAAATGGAAATCCTGAACTAGGTGACTCATGGAATCTACTAGGCAAGTTAATGAGCAGAGGGGTCCCTATAAACCCCATGTAGTTGTACGCTCGTCTTGGTTCAAGAGGCTAGAACTCGGGTCCTAGTAGTGGCGAGCATGGGACTATAAAAACCACATTCCACCTTGGCCTCCCATACAAGCCTTAGTATGTTTAACCTTTACCATTGATCTTACCTCATGAGTAGACCTCGTTCTCCTGTCATACTAGATTCTCTGCATCTGATACATCATCTGGATGAACCAGAACTAACTTCTATGCATGGCTAAGCAAGACACAGATATAAGCTCTAGTAGTGCACACAAGCCAAACCTAGTTATGCTAGGAGCAGTGGATCAGGTAATATAAGCTCAAAGGGAGTAATGCAATAGATAGGGTACTCTATCTATCGATAAAAGACCACAGTGTAATCGTATCCATCATGGCAAGAATGAAATACTTTGAAAGCATAGTATTCTTTTATGTGTGGGGTTATGCTTTCCTTGTTTGTTGATACCAATATATAGATCTTTGGGAGCCTTGTACTTGACTTGGTTACAGTTGGTCAAGTATTGTTCGTCGATCTTCGATGATGTTGATCTCGGTCTTCGATCTCGATCTCGATATCGTATTCTATCGGGAAGAAGCAAACACCGAAAAGAAAGGAAAACAATTAACACATGGCACCGATGCAATTCTCAAGCAAGGATGATGATATGACAAGTTTAATAGTATTGAAATGAAACCCTAAAGCATGCTTGGCCATTTTAAATAGGGTCCGAGGGGTATAAACCCTAAAACAGGAGAAACCCCGGAACACCAATGAGGGGTTGATTTTGTTCTCTAATTAACCTTGTAATAAAAGTTGCTTAACAATGCATGATTCTGATGCTACTGTGTAGATGTCATTTTTCCGAATATTTTGATATATTATTCATATTTTTGACTTATAAATAATTAGATATTGAATTTATAAGATTTATATCAATTTATAGAATTAATAAACCATTAAAACCTATTATGACATCACCTCTATGCCAGCGTACCGTAACCCTAATCATTTCTACACCACGGCTGCGTCTAGCCACAGGCACTGACGAAAGGGGCCTAGGCCACGTCGGTTTGCCATGTAGGCGCCACGCTGGCTCGCCGAAAAACGCGTCGGCGAAGGTGACTGGGGGCGACACGGGGCTTGCTAGGCTACGCGTGTAGGCGTGTTCGATGCCGCCGAGCAAGGCGAGCAAGGAACTAGCGGCCCTGCCCGGCGACGAGCGGCGGCTGGACTTCCAGACGCTGGTGGAGGCGGTACTACGGCACACAAGGGAGAAGGAGGGGAGGTTCCTGAGCACTAGGGGCTCACCATGAGGCTGGCGGAGGGGTTGGAAAGGAGCGGGGTGGCCAGAGTTGGCGGCTCTTGACGACGGTGAGCTTCGTTGGGGTTGGGGGAGATGAGGGCACGCCGGCCCGATTCTTCCGGCTAGGCTGAACAACATAGCGAGGCAGACCTTCAAGGCGCTAGGGCGAGGCTCGGGGCGGACTACAACAGAGGTGATGGACGGCGACTGCGGCGACTAGGGTTCAGGTCCGGACGGAATCCGCGCTAGAGAGAGATCGAGAGGAGGGCATAAGAGCATGGGAGGGGAGACGTGCACGGCACGATGGTCTTATCTTCTTCTGGATGGCGGCGGGGGGCATCGCGTCGGCGGTGGAGGCAGGGACATAGAGATTCTTCTATTGTCGACGAAGACAACGAACCAAAGGGGTACATGGGTTAGACCGCTGCTGGGCCAGCTGCGGGCTGTGGCTTGCGCGCGTGGGTGGCAGAGAGGGAAAAGGGGAGATGGGCCGCGGGCTGGGCTGCGGCTGCTGGCTCCAGTTCCATTTTTTTTACAGAAATCCCTTTTCCTTTTTCTTAAATCCTTTTCTCTTTTGTATTTCAAATTATTTTACTGATTTGAAGCATTTGATAAAATACCAGAGAGTTGTAGAAAAAAAGAAAACACTCAGGGGCCCTTTATATCAAGTTGGGCTCCACACTTTTGTACATTTCAAATATATTTAAAACTGTTTGAGAGGTTTTCAAAGAGAGGGAGGATTAGGGTTTCGGGTTTGCATTTTATTTTTGCATGCATTTTTTATTTCTTACCAAAATAATTATGCTCATGAATGCACAAGCAACAATAATTAATATTAGCTAAAATTGGGGTGTTACAGGACGCATTCGTACCGTCCGCCCGTACCGACCTCGTTATCAGGCAAAGGAAACATGAAGAGGAACCTAAAGTTTTAACGACCACCCATATGGACGCATCCCGCCCGTACCACGCGGTCGTACCAATTTCATCGGAAACCTTCAAAAAAAGAGAAGACAAGGTGCAGTACGGGCGAAGCCCATCGGTACCACGCGCCCATACCAAGGAGCACCATCACGCAGTAAGGGAAGGGACGAGTACAAATAGGTTATAACCTCTCAAATCTATTTATTTTGACAATCTTAGGTCAATGGGTTACCTTTTACATGTTCATTCATACTTCATTTTATTTTACCTACCTTCGAAACTTCCTAGCCTATAATTCTATGTAGTGTTTCGTGTTTCTTTTATTTTCTTCTCCCGGTTGGGTGAACGAACTCCGTTCGTATATCGAATCGTTTGCTTTTATTTCATTTCTTTTTTTCGTAGGGACTTGAACCTTGTGTGATGACGTGCATCGTTTGTGCCAACCATGTAAATACTTGCACAAGCCACTTGGTTGATTCAATTCAACACTTTAATAAGGAAGTATTTGTTGAACCAAAGGTCCATGTCCATCAAAAGTGAGGTTATTCGTACCTCGACGGTAAAGTGTATCACCCTTGTTTTATTCAAGATTGGGGGGGTAACCACCTTTCAAACTCTCTTTTGATAACTGCATTTTCTCTTTTATTTTTGGTAATCTATTCAAGTTTGTTTCTTACAAAAGTTCTAGCTAGGGGAAGTTACTTCTGCATGTGTAGTGTCTTGTGGAATGTTCTTGTTTGATGAAAAATTTGTGCGATCATGTATCCCAATGTTTTTGAATGCTTTCTTGGGTAAGTTATGTTTCATGTTTATATAATGGATGCACTTGGTTTTGTTGGGATTCATAAGACTTGAGTTAGAGCTTGATGCACATTGTTAATATCTTTATCTGCCTTGAGAAGAACATTTTGATCCTCTAAAAATATATTGCCATGATTTCTACACTTAAAACCTTTGTCTCCCACTTTTGAAGTTTGAATTGTTTATCTTAGTTGGTTGATTTCTGAAGATGCCATGCTAGTGGGAGTAATTCAAAATAGTTAGAGTAAAGCTTTTTATCGGTATGATGATTAGTTGTGGAAGCTTTTGCTCTAGTTCTTTTAGCTAACAGAGTATTGCCATGCAAATAATATTACCAAACATGTACAATAAGAAAAAGTCTGAAATTTATGACTTGTTTGATGATTGATTATCTTGAGAGTTTACCGTTGAAGATACTTAACCCCATAGATGTTTTGATAAACTTGAAGACACTCTTGAAAGGAGTTGTTTGATTGAAATAAAGGCTAGTGCTAATTGTGATGCATGCCAAAGATAACCTTGTGCATCAAACCATGGTACTAGCATAAAAAAAGAGTGACAAGATAAAAAGGGGTTCTATCTCTCTCATGCACACCTTTGGATGCCAACAACTCCGCTAGCCTACGAACGATCTACGGTACAACCCCTAATTTCGGCTATGATTTTATGACATGAGTGGCATAAATGTCACTATAATGGGAAAAAGTATTGGTACTCTAAAGGTTGTGCAAGCCATTGTTTAAAGAAACAATCAATGATCCTTGAAATAAGAAAGAAAAAATATGAAAATGAAGATCTACATAACAAGTCCTTCGCATGGTCTCATTACTACTTGATGAATTTTCTTGAAAGACAATGATTGGATTAGAAGTGTTTTTGATAGCCTTTATTTACTGATGTGTGTTTCAATAAGACACTTCACCGTTATGCTACTTAGGACATGAAATATCTTACTCAACTTTCCTATTAAAACATCCTAGTGTTCCTTGGGAAGATGAGAGTTAACTAGAAGAATTGGATTGATTGTTACACTTCTAGTTATTTATACTTATATTAAACTCTACTTTGATTGTCTTGATTTACCGAAGCTTATATAGTGTTCTTGTCATCTCTCTAACTTTGATGAGCTTTACAAATGGATGAAGTGTTGAACGCATATGAATGCCAACCATGAGTAAATTCATATTCTCATTGAATCCCCTACTCTACAAAAGTAAGGATATACAAAACTTATTAAAAGGCTCAATAAGAGGATCACAAGTTTGCTTTGAAACTAGATTTACTTTTTGACATGGAGCATTGAAGTTTTAATTGATCTTTTATGGATTGACATAACTAAGCTTTTGTTGCCTTGTATGAATATGTTCTTTCTTACTTTGAGCTTTCAGGGAAAATAAAGATATAATGCATTGCTCTTCTACATCAGGTATTGTACTTTTGTTTCAATTTTTGCCTCATTTATATTATTGAATCATGCCTCATAAACACGATGACCTTGTCCATAAGCTACTTTATTGCTCATAACAAGCAACAATCTACCTTGGGGAAGTTGATGAGTACAAAATTGATGCATATATAAGTATATAAATTATTCATATTTTCACTCATTACATGTTACATCTATCTATAACTATGCCTATTGTGTATGATTATTAGTTTTCATTCATTTCCACATGGGCTTTGCACAATATTAGTTTTCTTAGGATTTTATTACGTTTTTCTTGTCTTTGATTTGTGTGTAGGTTCTATGGAGAATCATGGATAAAAGGAGCCAAGAGGATTCGATATGGAGGAGTTGTAGGCACCATACTTAGCCATTCAAGGGGTGGAAAAAGTAATTTTGTTCATCAACTAAAAATAACTATCCAAGACCATGGTGTTGTAGCCCTTTTCCGTATGAACCCAACAAGTCGAAGAACACCCAAATTGGAGTTCGTATGAAGAAATGGTGGCTAAAAAACGAAAGTATACCGCGCCGTTAACAACCACTGGTACGGGAGGGTACGGTCGTACCGTCCGCCCGTACCACGTGTCTAGACGCACGGAAACCGCGTTTCTGGACGTGTTTCTTCACAGAATCTGTTCCAGTTTGTTCCTAGACCTTCCTTAGGTCATAAGGAACATACTGGGGACTATTGGGGTTCCCCTCCGCCTATATAAAGAGGTGAGGAGCCAAGGGAGAAGCATACCTCTCCATATACATCCACGGCGGAGCCCTGCCGCCGTGCCATCTCCATAGCCGCCACACCTTCAAGTTCCAGATCTCCATCTAAACCCCCACACCATTCAAGAAAGAGGAAGAATATAAGGAGGCCATTGTCATCACCACCACCACGCATCGAGCGCCGACTCCATCACCATCTCCATCTCTATCAACGCCTCCATCTCCCTCTATTGTATTTAGTAATTGTTATATTGAACATCATGATGATCTCCATAAATTCTTCTTTATGTTATTGTTCATATATGATTGATTAATGGATTCGATTCTAGGTTGAGGTATGATCTAGTATGTAACCCTAGACTTCATGGCTTGATCTATTGTATTACTCTCTCCCCTAGTGACAAGCAGGAGATAGATGAGTTCACGTGAGTGACAGTGACATGAGGCTCTATGTGGGACACATGTGTGACAACCTGGAATCATTGGGGATCATTTATTTATCTAAAGATGTATCTTGTGTAATTCCAATAAATTGTTACATAGTCACCTCTCTAGTACTAGTGAAACCGAAAGCCTAGACACCGCCTTACTCTAGTCGATTCTACATCTACAACCCCCTTCGTTTAGTTTCAGTATTGCTTTAATTTGTTCTTACTTAGCTCATTGTTCTTAGTTACTTCAAAACTCTCTTGAATCATTGCCATTCTAGTAACCTATAGAGTAGACTATTTCCAAATACTAATTTGGGTGCGAACATGGCCGCATTGACAACATGGCTATGGGGTTGTGTTGTTTCCATCCTGCAAAGCTCCTTTGGGATCGATCTTTTTAATAAATAGTTGCCACTACTAGTACTGCAATAACCCTGTTGTTGGACACAAGAACCCAGCTATCATTTACCAACTTTTTATCTTTTACGTTTCCTTCAACAAACTAACAAGCTTCAGTATCTACCTCTATCATGTTGCAATGTGCAAACATGATTAAGATATCTTCTTTCATTGGTTCCCAGGTCTCTTGCATACTTACTTCATTAGTTATTCTTGCTTAGGCCTCTTCTTCAAGCATCTTGAGGAACATTCTTTCTTCATCATGTTGATCGTTGAGTTGTTGAGCCATCATATGTTTTCTCACGGTCCTTGGAAAAGGAAGGGGTTCAACATATGGGGGTATCTCCCTTAATGGCTCTATATGATCTATTATTATTTAATCAACATATTCAACTGGCTCAGGTGGGGGAATATATTGAAGCCAATCTTTTTTTGGAGATTCAATGTGTTTTGTAAAAGACTGAAGGATTTTCAAAATAATATCATCATCAGGTTGAAGTTCATTTGTAGTTTAATTTACCTTACCGGATTCCTTATAAGCATTGAGACAATCATATTCAAATTATATATTGCAACGAATATGTTCTAGGAGTTCCCAACCTTTAGTTATAGTTAGCTCCATAAAAGAGCCTCTAGAATTTGTGTCTATCTCATGTTTAATTTCTTGATTAAGTTCCCATAGAAAATATGTAAAACATAACATTTAGGTAAATCATGGTGAGGACATTTATTAAGTATGGAGTTATACCTTTTGAATGCCCTTAGCAAGCCTTCACCTGGGCAGTTTTTTAGGTTTGTGACTGCCCTTCTTACCTCAGCCATCTTTACCTTGGGAAAGAATCGAAATACGAATTCTCCTTTGAGTTTTTTCCAAGTATGAATTTTCTCTGCAGGGCAAATTCTTTACCAAGCCAAAGCAGTGTTGGTTAGAGATTGGCTAAACAATTTAAGTTTAAATTCATCATTATAATATCCTCTCAATTTAAGTGTCCAACATAACTCAGTAAAATGCATTAAATTAGTGTAAGGATCGTTATCTAGATCATCTCATGCAAAAGTTTTCTCTTTAATAATAGCAATAAAGCGAGGGTCAAGCTCGTATTTCGGTTCGCTCCCACTCAGGAATTCTTTGACAAGTCCTCTATTGAATTTCCCGAGGTGTTTAGTTCCATCGAGCTGATTGATTAGTCCGAGTGCAGTCATGGTGCTTACCTGAAACTAGTAAAGAAGTTTAGTAAAACAAGTAGTAGAAGAGTAACGAACACACAGACAGCTATTTGGTTAAGGTCTTTATGCCCCTCATCACTGTCTACCAAAGGATACTTGTAAGCTGCCTTTGATTTCAAGTAAACTGTGTTTGAAAGGTTTTTTGGTTGAATGCAGACAACTAATTAAAATAAGTAAAAAAATGTAACAACATTGTTTGAAATGGTGGTTGGACTCAATAAGGCTACAATGTTCTCGGGGATGTAGAATACACCCCTAGCATATTGTAAGTAATCATAATTAGGATAACCTATTTGTTATGCCATGAGATGTGTGGAGAGATGATACGTCCAAAACGTATCTACTTTCCCGAACACTTTTGCTATTGTTTCTCCTCTATACTTGTGTGATTTGGATACAACTTATGCGGACTGACGCTGTTTTCAGCAGAATTGCCTTCGTGTCTACATTTTGTGCAGAAAACCAACTATCAGGAAAAATCCGGGAAAATATGTCAAAAATCCTATTTCACCTAAAGACTCCAGGAGCCAGCATACGAGACGGAGAAGAGCCAGGGGTGGCCACACCACCTGGTGGCGCGGGCCAGGCCAGGCCGCGCGACGGGGTGGTGTGGGCCCCCCAAGCACCCCCTCGGCCTCTCTCTTCGCCTATAAGGAGCCTTCTGACCTAAAAACTTCAGGGGGGTTCGACGTTTTTCTAGAAGGAGTTCTACTCCGCCGCCACCACCAGATTCCACGAAACAGCACCAGAAACTCCGTTCTGGCACCCTGCCGGGACGGGGAATTGGAGGAGATCATCACCATCATCATCACCATCGCTTTTCCATCGACCATCCATGTTTCCCCCATCTATGAGTCAATAACCCCCCGCTGTAGGCTATGGGGATGGTAGGGATTGGATGAGATCGTTCATGCAATGGCATCAGATTGTTAGGGCATGGTGCCTAGTATCTTTTATTAGTGCTTTATGACTTTGTTGCGACTTGTTATGCTTAATGCTTGTCACTAGGGCCCGAGGGCCATGATTTCAGATCTGAACATGTTATTGATTCATTATGATAGTATTGTTTTTGGTCTTATCTACAAGTTATATACACATGTTGTTTTCCGGAACCAATGGCCCCGAAGTGACAGAAATCGGGATAACCGGAAGGGAATGGCTTTGATGTGAGGATCACATGTGTTCATGGAGTGTTAATTCTTTGCTCTGGTGCTCTATTAAAAGGAGCACCTTAATTGCCATTAGTTCCCTAGAGGCCCCGCTGCAAACGGGTTGGCAGGACAAAAGATGTTGTGCAAGTTCTCATTGCGAGCACGTATGACTATATATGGAACACATGCCTAGGATTATCTAGTACTTGGATGATTTATCTTATTTATCTGCAATTGCCCTATGTTCTGTTTGCTATGTGAATTGTCTTGTCCATACAACGCCCGTCCATCCATCCCTATTCCTACCGCACTCGAATCACGCTGTTTACTACTTTTGTCACTACTGTCTTTGCTTTACTACTACTTTTACTTTATTATTCCTACTACAAAACTGTTGCTACTGATAAACTACTGTGAGCAAGATTGTTTCCAGGTGCAGCTAAATTCACAACTCAGTTGTTAAGGCTTATAAATATTCTTTGGCTCCCCTTATGTCGAATCAATAAATTGGGTTTCACTTCCCTCGAAAATACTGCGATACACCCCCTATACTTGTGGGTCATCAAGACTATTTTCTGGCGCTGTTGCCGGGGAGCATAGCTTTATTTATCAAGTTCACTTGGATTCTCTATTGTTCGCTGCTATCCATCCATCATGGGTAAGTTTCTTGATGGCAAAGTTCCTATTTTACCATCCACTACAAGAAGAGGTACGGTTCTAAACACCTCTGCTACTCTTGATTCACCATCTGTTATGTGTAAGTTCCTTACACCACCACATACACATGCTACACACACTGCTACTACTGCTGAATCTGAAACTTCTGATGCTTATGATGCTGCTTCTATTATGCCTGATAAGAGTGGTTCATTAGGTCCTTTCCTAGATGCTACGATTGCTAGAACTATAGCTGGAAATACCGAATACTAAATACTAAATACACCAAAGAAGATTTTATTGCTAAGAAACATGGTAGTGAAAGAGAACCTTGGGTCCAAAAACCTATGTCTTTCCCTGATAAGAAACACAAGTCAAAGGAAGATGAACATTATAATAAGTTTTGTGAGTGGATGAAGCCTTTATTCTTGCAAATTCCTTTGACTGATGATATTAAAGTGCCTCCTTACTCAAAGTATATGAAGGACATTGTCTCGAATAAAAGGAAGATCCCTAATGAAGAAATTTCTACTTTGCTTGCTAATTATTCCTTCAATGGCAAGGTTCCTAAGAAACTTGGAGACCCAAGGATTCCAACTACCCCTTGCTCTATTAAGAATAGTTATGTTAGAACTACTTTGTGTGATTTGGGAGCTGGAGTTAGTGTTATGCCTTTCTCTCTCTCTATAAGAGGCTTCAGCTTAAAAAATTGATACCAACTGATATATCTTTGCAAATGGCTGATAAATCTACCACTATTCCTGTGGGTATATGTCAGGATGTACCTGTTCAAGTGGCTCATAATTTCTTGATATTAACTGATTTTTTTGTGCTTGAAATGCCTGAAGATGATAATATGTCTATTATTCTTGGGAGACCTTTTCTTAATACTGCAGGAGCTGTTATTAATTGTAATCAAGGAAAGGTGACTTTCAATGTTAATGACAAGGAACATACTGGATTGAAAGGACTTATGGTTTGAATTCAATTGAACATGTTGAAGGCATTCAAGTTGGAGAAATATATTGCCCATACCAAGAGAAAAATTTGAAACTATTATGATTGGGACCATTGCTATCAAGGTTGAGGTAACATAATCATTAGTGGAATACAAAGTTTTTTCTCATATGCAATTGTTTGGTAGAAAGAATTGATCAACCTTGTTAACAAAAGGATACCATTGAACAAAACAATGTTTTCATTATGATTATCTCCGTTTGTTTCTATCCTTTGCATTTTAGTTTTTGCTTTCGTTTAGTTTTCTTTTTGTGGTTAGTTGCTTGCATGTTAGAACTTCTATAGTTCTAGCCTTGTTTTGTCCTTGCATCATGTTTCTAAAAAAAATTCTGTCTGTTAGAAAAATCATTCTTCTATGCCCAAAAATAAAGTGTCTCGAAAAATTCCAGAAAATTCATATTAAATTTTTACGTGAAAAAGGGGCATATGAGTACCTAGGAGGTACCAGGGGGCCGACCAGGCAGGCACACCACATGGTGGCGCGGCCAGCCTTGGGTGGCGCGATGCCCTGGTGTGGGCCACCCCTGGCCCCCCACTAACTCTCTCACCTGCCACTTTCTTCTCTCTCCCGAGTAAGCTCCAGTTCATAGCTCAAAATCGCATTCTTGTTGTGCTTGCTCTCGATTTTTTTGATCTCCTTGCTCAGCCCATCTTTCTTGCTGAAATTTGGACCATTTGTTCCCTGGTATGTGACTCCTCCCCTTGTCCAAGTAGATTTGTGTTTAGTGGATTATATGTTGAGTATTTTGCTGCTGTAGATGACTGGTTATGAGAGCTTGTAAGCTTGTTTGATGCTTAGAGATATAATTTTGATGCATGTTTAGGCCTCTTGCAAGTCCCTATGAGTAGAATCCTTCATTATATTTACTTTGCAATCACTAGTTTAATAGGTATTTAAATTTCAGAATAGAAGATGAGTGAACACCACCTAAACCAACATGAGCTTTGGGTACCTGAGGTCATGAAGGTCCACCGGGAGGAGCAAGTTTTTCCCTCCATTTATCCATGCTCTGAGTTCATCAGAGCTGCAGGAATTCTACAAGATTTCCACACTTTGGTTTCTAATGCAGGGTTAGAGCACTTTTTGAAGATGAACGTTGTCAATTTGTGAAGCTAACCATGTCTGTGGTGCAGGATTTCCAATTTAGTCACTCTTTGCATAACCCCATGGTCCATTACAAAATTTACAATATTGCTGTCAACCTTTCTCTTGATGATTTATGTGGAGCAATTAAGGTACCTCAATGGGGATCATGTAGGAAGATTAAGGAGAGACCTGAACCACTCATGGATTTATATGCAGAAATTTGCCAAGGGAGTAGCTTCTCAAAGGAGAGTGGAAAAATCCGTAACATTCATCTTCCCTCCATTCACTACTTTGCCTACTTTATTGCCAAGTGTGTTCTTGCTAGGAAAACTGCCAATAAGTTATCTTCGTTTGATCTAGCTTTTCTCTCTGCTGCTCTTAGACGAGATAGGTCTTACATATTGGGTGCTTTGATAGCTTTCCGTCTTGCAGCTAACCATGAGAAAGGTGGAATTTGTGGAGGCCTCATTGCTTCTCGATTACTAGCATTGCATGGTTTAGTGCCTCATCATCTAGACCTACAGTTTCCCATAGAGAGGCTTGATGTTAATTCCATGATACAACATAAATTTGTTTCCTCGTGGGCTAGTATGAGTGAGTTATCTTATGAAATAACCTTTCTCAAAGCTGGTTGGAGAAAGAGCAAGTCCGAGCGTGTTGTTCTTTTGCCTGCACCTATTTTGTTTAACCTTGATAACATGGAAGGATGGTCCCTCACTGAGGAGGAGCTTGACACGTACTTGGGAGAGCTCTCCCAACAGGAGCAGGACACTAGAAGGGAGGTCATAGATGATTCGGTCCAGCCCTCGAATGAGGGAGAATCTTCATATCAGCAGCCCGCTTATGATTGGGGAGCTTCTTCTTCTCATGGGCCCAGCTATGACCATTCTTACCAAGATCCGCCCGCTTGGAACCCCTATTCGTACATGGATTGATAACCACTTAGGCCAAAAGCCTAAGCTTGGGGGGAGGTACGCCGACACCGCACTCATGTCCATATCATGTTGCGTCGGTACTTTGTATATTCATGTTTTCGTTCTCTTTTTAGTTTACGTTTTTCTTTTGCTTTTGCTTTCTAAAACACAAAAAGACCAAAAATATTTCTGTTGTTTCTCTTTGGTTTGCTTCTTCTTTTTGCCTTGGTTTGTTTTTCCCTTTTTGCTTTGTTTGAACTATTCGAAAAACCCCAAAAAGATTTTGCTTTGCTTGTTTTTCCTTTTTGGTTCTTGTTTAAAAATCAAAAACAACAAAAATATTTGTCGTTCTTCTTTTGTTTTTGTGAGTTTGTTATAGGGTTCAGCAGTCCTCAGTGGATATTGGTTTCACATTATTATTCAAGCCACACAAGTGAAGAGCAATAATGAGGATTAATAACAACTTGAGGCGTGGTAAGAGGCTGGTAACGAACTCTATTTGTTTTCATTTTTGTACATATACTCATCACTGTGGACATGCTTAGTCTGTTCATGTAGGGTGTATGTTATCTTCGGATGCTTAGTAGTTCTTGCTTTCATATGATTAGCTCCATCTTGCTAATAGCTTGTAGCATGTCTTATGAATCTTTGCTTCCATTGCTCTATTCATAAATTGGTATGACACTATGGTATCCTCCTCTGAATGTTTCATTTGATTGACTTGGCACATGCTCACGCATGCACATGACTGTAATAATCAGTTAAGCCTCGATGAATTATTTTTCCTTGAGGATCTTGAATCATTTTCATGCTATGAGTAGTCCTGTTTTGTTGCAAGCACAATAATGATAGATATTTCTCTCTCGTTTGTCGCTCCCTTACTATTGCTAGCCTTCACTTTTACTGAGTATGTTTTACTCAAGTTCCCAACTCCCTAAACCAAATATTTCCAAAGTGTCCACCATACCCACCCATTAGCATCATTTGCTACTTCCGTGCATATTCATTATGCCTTGTTTTCTTCCGAATAAAATGTTTGCTTGTTATGAGAAAGTTAGTTAGTAAATCTCTCACGAACTTGACGGCACACTTTATTTTCCACACTTAATAAACCCGAACCATTGTGAACTCTCCATGAAAGTTATATGCTTGAAAATTATAGGCTGAGGATTAGCAGAACCGTGCTGTCACAGGGAACGCTTTCAACAGTTGTAAATATACACACAGTTGATACCTTGCTCTTTTCTTTACGGATGTCGTCGGTGTGAAATAAAAGGGGAGCTTGTAAGTCCATGGAGTTATGTATGTGTGTTAGAGAAACGCCTGGGCCGCTGGTCTAATCCATTCTGACATGGTGGAAACCTATAGCGTAACCATAATGATATCTATGAAGGATTCTTCTTATAAAAAAGAGAGAGATAGCTATTGAGAAAAAGAAAAAAAAAAGAGATTTATGAAAAGAGGAAAGAGAGAAAAAAGTACCATTTTCCCATGCTAAATAAGAAGAATGCTGAGATACTCATTGTCTGCTTGCGTTGTCATTTCGATATGGGGATTCTTCCGTATCATCGGGCAATTGGTACCCCGTTGGTGGTTCTCAATGATACGCACATACTTACGATGACAAGAACGTACCGGTAACTAAAGTTGAGTAGCATGAGGAGCGGCCCTGTACTCAAGGGACTTGGGATTTTCAGTTTATAGTCTGTCAAGCATATAACTCAGATTGGACCTCACTTTCACCTTAACCACATTAAAGATGCTTATTATAGGGGCAATGAGAGCTCAAAGCTAATGAGTACCATACTTTCAGCATTTGGAAGCCTTTCAAATTATTCAAAACCTTTTCTTCTACTTGTTGAGTCTCCACATATTCTTTGAGCACCTTCTTGAGAGCATAGTTGTCATTCTTTGTGTTTGTTCCATTACTTGATTATTTGTGTTATGACTTTGATGATTGTATCCTTGATATCTTTACTTCTAGTCATCGCTTGAACTTCAGAGGTGCCTTGACATTTTAATCAAAGGCAAGCGAGATACCACTCTATCATACCTTTCTATGAGCATTGTAATGTTGCTTATGTTTGTGCTTCATGCTACTTATTATTTTTGAGTGGGAATCTCTTCATAGCTTGCAATGACTATTAAGTAGACCTGGTTGCATACTCTTTATTATGACTTGTCTAAGTAGTTGATCACATTGCTGAGAATATTAACATCTAATGAAGCAAATGTGTTCGTGAAAGTTCTTTTATCGCACTCAGTTTTCAACTGAATTGCTTGAGGACAAGAAATAAGCTAAGCTTGGGGGGAGTTGATACGTCCAAAATGTATCTACTTTCCTGAACACTTTTGCTATTGTTTCTCCTCTATACTTGTGTGATTTGGATATAAGTAATGCAGACTGACGATGTTTTTAGCAGAATTGCCTTGGTGTCTACTTTTTTGTGCAGAAAACCAACTATCAGGAAAAATCCAGGAAAATATGCCAAAAATCCTATTTCACCCGAAGACTCCACGAGCCAGAATACGAGACAGAGAAGAGCCAGGGGGTGGCCACACCACCTGGTGGTGCGGGCCAGGCCAGGCCGCGCCAGGGGGTGGTGTGGGCCCCCAAGCACCCCCTCGGCCTCTCTCTTCGTCTATAAGGAGCCTTCTGACCTAAAAACTTCGGGAGGGTTCGACGTTTTTCCAGAAGGATTTCCGCTCCACCGCCACCACTAGATTCCACGAAACAGCACCAGAAACTCCGTTCTGGGACCCTGCCGGGACAGGGAATTGGAGGAGATCATCACCATCATCATCACCATCGCTTCTCCATCGACCATCCATGTTCCCCCCATCTATGAGTGAGTAATCCCCCGCTGTAGGCTATGGGGATGGTAGGGATTGGATGAGATCGTTCATGTAATGGCATCAGATTGTTAGGGCATGGTGCCTAGTATCTTTTATTAGTGCTTTATGACTTTGTTGCGACTTGTTATGCTTAATGCTTGTCACTAGGGCCCGAATGCCATGATTCCAGATCTGAACATGTTATTGATTCATTATGATATTATTGTTTTTGGTCTTATCTGCAAGTTGTATACACATGTTGTTGTCCGGAACCAATGGCCCCGAAGTGACAGAAATCAGGATAACCGGAAGGGAATGGCTTTGATGTGACTATAACGTGTGTTCACGGAGTGTTAATGCTTTTCTCCGGTGCTCTATTAAAAGGAGCACCTTAATTGCTAGTAGTTCCCTAGAGGGCCCGCTACAAACGGGCTGGCAGGACAAAAGATGTTGTGCAAGTTCTCATTGCGAGTACGTATGACTATATATGGAACACATGCCTAGGATTATCTAGTACTTGGATGCTTTATCTTATTTATCTGCAATTGCCCTATGTTCTGTTTGCTATGTGAATTGTCTTGTCCATGCAACGCCCGTCCATCCATCCCTATGCCTACCGCACTCGAATCCCACTGTTTACTGCTTTTGTCACTACTGTCTTTGCTTTACTACTGCTGTTACTTTACTATTCCTACTACAAAATTGTTGCTACTGATAAACTGCTGTGAGAAAGATTGTTTCCAGGTGCAGCTGAATTGACAACTCAGTTGCTAAGGCTTATAAATATTCTTTGGCTCCCCTTGTGTCGAATCAATAAATTGGGTTTCACTTCCCTCGAAAATACTGCGATACACCCCCTATACTTGTGGGTCATCAAGAGAGCTCCATAATAAGATGTTCACTACAGGGCTCGTAGGAATCCACTTTGTTGAGCCATGAATGAGGTCATCTCTCAATAACCACTACGATGCCTAAGAGAAGTTACCCATACAGACCACCGCAATTAAGTGTCTCCTCGTGGATATCGTAATTATCTTAGTGAATCTCTCTTTATTCCTCCTTTGACCGTGCAGGTTGCTAGCTGGTGCTTCTAGTTACAATACCTTTGGGCACACTTCCAAACATGTCCAAAGGGTTTGACCCTTTTCCTTAGACCCGAAGGAAAATGATATGTGGCCAACTACACATACCATCTAAAGGGAGAGATCAAACACACAACATAGATCAATAGATCATGGACACAGGTAATATATCATCTTTATTTCATTTCATAATAGTTCTTGGGTTTCTCCATCTCCCCAAGAACGAAGGAAACTACTCACACATGGAAGCAATCAACAACATCATCATAATCTACTACAAACCATAATTGACTCTGGAATTACAACAAGAGCTAGTGAATCGAAGATGGGGGTAGTACGTAGTGGTGATGGTGATGCAGCGGTTGATGATGAAGGGGATGACGTGATGTCCTACAATGAACCATGAAGCCGCAGGGATTTTCCCTTCTCCAAGTTCCTCCTCCAAATCTCTTTCTGGTGTAGTTTTTCATGGCTGTGAGTTTCTGTGAATGTCGGATATATTAGATCCGTCTTTACGAGGTGAAAGTATTTGACAAGACGGTCAAGCTGCCACACGGTATGGGAGAACGATACAGGCAGGCTCTGCAAGTACCAGTGGTCATTAAGACCCATATGACCTCCTTCGCGTGTGTAAATCTACCAAGTGTGATGATAAATCAACTAAATGACTTTTATCACTTAAAATATCATATTACAACATAATTCGATAGTTGTAGTTGATATGTTCATGAGAGACTTAGTAATTCGGGATTCTATTGAAACAAGGACAAAAGGTGCACGCAAACGCAGTAAAATAGACAAAACCCTACTCTACTTATGCAAAACAAAAGGAAATATGCTTAGATTTTGGACTCATCAGTGCTTGTCTCTTATGTTTGCATCTTTATGCACTCATATTTGATCTCTCATGCCTTGCATTGTTAAATGAGCTGGAGGTGTGAGGATTCCATTATTGTGCAGCTTATTTAAAATGAAATTATTATAATTCGAGGATAATCCTTGGGGAACTCCTCTAATTCACTTAAGAATGCTCTTTTGCCTTCTTGCTCACCTTTTGTGTTTTAAATGTTTATGGGGTTGAGTGAGGATTTCGTATTTATGCATGTTGTATTAAAATGCAACTGTTCTCATGTGTGCACAAATCTTGGGAAGCTTCTCTATTTAATTTAAGTACTCATTTGACCTTGTCATAATATCTTGTTGTATTCACTTGGTTATTTCAGATCTTGTGATTGCTTGCGTCATTTGTTGATGCTTCGTTCATTTTATTTCTCTTGTAATCTTCGGGTCCTCAATATAGTTCAAGTTCCTCCCAAGTATTCATGATTGGATATGTGGAAATGAACACCTTTGGAGGAATTATCACTATATTGTCCTTCTAGAGCTTTTCGCCCATTTCGGCAATCAATGCCAATGGGGGAGAAGTTTTAGAGGGTTTAAGAGAAGTTGGTTTATGCTTTGAGTTTGTTCATAAGCATTTTACTTTCATGTTGCATCTTTTTTTTGCTTAGCTTATGGAATATATATATGAAACTCCACAAACGGTAATGGTTGGCAATATATACAAAGTTCATCACACATGCATATATTGTGGGTGAGTTTGCTCTATATATTGTGATGGTACCGATATCACATACTTGTGTAGTATTATTGGTGCTACCATTTTATTCGTTAAAATTACTTATATAAACCCTCTCCAAGGGATTGTCATCAATTACCAAAATGGGGGAGATTGAAAGAGCATGTGTGTCCCGTGTGTGGTTTTGGTAATTAATGACAATCTCTATGGACTATTGTTTGCATTAAGTTGCACTTGTAGGAATTGTCCATTGGCATCACTTGGAGCATGTGTTGGCTTCCTGGTAGAAGGAATGAAGAAGCAATGGCCAATTGAATCATGTAGAAGAAGAAGAATAAAGAAATTAATAAGATAAAGTGTGTGTTGAAGAAAAAGATGGAGTTCCTCATGAGTATCTGATGAGTGCATATGTGCATCATGTTTTACATTATTATTTTGCATTGTAGATGTAGGATCTTGGTATTTTACGGCGCTCATGCGCACATTTCATGCCTGTTTTCACCAGGATCATGATAGATGGTGGATCCAATAGATTCAATTCTTGGAGTAGTTGTACTATGGCGAAAAGGAGTGAAAAACAATGTAAATCGCTTATTTGGGAAATATTAATAACACTAGAAGAAAATCAGAAGCGAACAAGGGAGGCAGAAGGTTCAACGACCAACTATACGGTGGGAGCAAATTTTCCGGCCGTATAGTTGGTGCCGCCTCCGCCTCCTCAAATAGTTTCACCCTGTGCAAGTGGTTCAGAGAGACGAAATACAAAACACCTAGAAATCGTAGAAACCTAACCTTCAGAAGGCATCTGGAGGGGGAACTCATCCACCGGGGATCCATCTTCACCCTACGCAGATCCGGGAGGCTAAGGCATTGATCTTCATCAACCACTGCTGCATCACCACCATCTCCATCCATCCCATCTACATCTTGTCTAGATCTTGTTGTAATTCATGTATTTGTTGTGGATTTATACAAGTACTATTCATCTATGATTGTTGCCATTACCATTGCCATGATGTTGATTGCCTCCATGTCTGAGTAGATCTCTAGATTTGGGGGAGATGGAGAAACCCTAGAATGAGATTGAAATAAGATAAAGTCTATTATGATATTCATCACTGTGACCATGTGTTAGATTTTCTACATCTTGATGTTGAGAGAAGTTGGCCTCTCAATATTTGTCTCTCATGGGGACTTGATGGAGGGAACTACTAGGTTGTAGACGAAGGCGTGCTAGCACTTATAGTGACTATAAAGCTGTTGGAAACCCTTACATATCAAACTGGGAAATCGAGGAGAAACTCACGGAACATTATCCATGCCATGGGATACGTCCTATGGGATTATGTCTCTTAGTAGCACAGCAATTCGATTCATGTCGATTGCTAACTGTTGTTGTTATGAGGATGATGTGAGAAGCGGTTGCTACCTAATTCTACAAATATGGAGTTCCTCCCACACATACATAGTTGAGAATGTTCATGATGATAATCTTTATCTTAGATCCTTATAATATACTAATGGTGCATCTGCTACTCCCTAAGAATGCTTTTCCCTATTGGAGTTCCAATCTCTCTTACATACGCGATACTTACTTTCTGTATTAAGTTATTTTCCTTTACTTTATTATTTCTCTTATACCAAAAACCCAAGAACACCTTTTTACACAATACTCGCATTTTATATTGTTACTTAGAAATTAATCTAGCATTTCTATGACAATATTTATTTCAAGAGTTATTAGACTTCAGACTCCTGCTCCCTGTGGGATCGATATCTTTCTTTCGAAACTAGCTACAAACGATCTCTGCACTTGCAGTCATCAAGCTATTTTCTGGCGCCGTTGCGAGGGAGCTAAGCATTGTAGGTCTTTTATTTTTTGCTTATTAATTGGTGTCTTGCTAAATTTTGTTTTGAGTTACAGGTTCCCTCCAACATGTTGGAGTTTGACCATATGAGTAGTGCTAACCCACTCAACTGCTTTGGGAAGCCCTATGATATTTATAAATGAGACAACTCCAATGAGAAGACAGGGGGTTTGAAATAAATGCTCTACTACTTGGTATTTTACACAAGAAGCAATTTACTGGAGATGAAGAAGATCCTGATCCATATGAGCATATTCCATGTTTCAAAGATATATGTGGGACTTTTCTATTGACGGGATATACCCCTGATGAGGTAAGGGTGAAACTTTTTAGTCAGACTTTGACTAGTACAACTCTCTCATGGTATAAATCTCTACCACCTGAAGCCACTACTACTTGGGATAATCTAGCATGTGAATTTCTAGCAAATATTATCCATTGTCAAAATCTTTTGGAATCAGGCATCTTATAATGACTAGGAAAAACAGTTCTAATGAAGGACTAGTAAGAGCTTATACCAGATTTAAAGATTTACTACGTCTATGTCCGCATCATTATTTACCTGAATGGTACTTAATGCATATATTTTATGGCGGTTTAATTGAACCTAATAAAATTTAACTAGACTCTTTTGCGTAAGGAGCCTTTATGAATCTTCCTATACCGAAAGCTTGGTCTTTACTTAATAGAATTCGTGATCATAGAGTTTCATGGAATTTTGGTCTAGGAAGTGAAGGAGGCATAGAAATAGAACATGATTGTATTCATGACTATAATAAAAAAGGCCATGTTAAAGAATTATCTAAAGAACTTTATTTGGATTTAGATCTTGTGTTGCAAGTTGTTAAAGCTTTTAGAGAAAATATTAAAGATCTAAAAGAGGGACCAATCAAGTATGATCCACCACCCGAACCTGAGAAGAAAAGAGAAGATAAAGCAACACTAGCCTCCTTAGAACCGATAAATGAAATGCCTTTTCCTAACACTGAACAAAAGCATATTCTTGAATATGAACAGGTCAAAGTAGTACAGGATCAAAAGTAAGAAGAAAATATGCCATAAGTCGTGGAACATCTAGAGGAAACCAAAGATGAAGAGGTAACCAAGGAAGAAATTATGGCTATGTACCCAGATTGTAACATAGATGAACTTGATGAAGAGACTTATGTATTGGTTGAAGGTAAAACAAACGTAAAAGTTGTGGGTAAGCGTATTCTTCCCTGTATTTAAAGAAACTTCACATTATGGTTTATGTGATCTTGGCATCGAAGTTAATGTTATATCTTATGATTTCTATTTAGAACTAAAAGAGGAAATAGAACCGGCTACAATTGAAAATACTGATATGGCAATTATGTTAGCCAATAAAAATCTTAGAATTCCAATGGGAGTAGTTGAAGATGCAACTATCACAATTAGGAATAGAAACTTTCCCAACGATATGCCAGCTGACACTCTTCGCCCTATTATATTTGGAAGAAACTTTTTGGGAGATATAGGTGCCTATGTTAATTTCAAGAAGGATATTGTGTCTCTTAAGCTTGGGGGAACTGAAAATAAATTACATTTTTCCAAATTTAAAGACAGGCCTCCACAAATACAAGAAGAAGAGGAAGAGAGAACTATTGAACAAATGGCGGCTCTTTTCTTTGGTAATCAAGAAGAAGAAATAAATGAAGATCCAAATTATGAACAAATAGTTATGGAGGACAAGTCCTTGGAAGAACTAGAAAATGAATTCGATTCACTTCCCATAGTGGGACCTCCAACTGATGAGGCTTTTGAAGAGCCAGAAAAGAGAGGGGACGAGGAACTACCACCCCATGAGTTAAAGACTCTACTAGATAATCTCAAATACAGGTTTCTAGATGATATAAATAAATTACATGTTATTATCAGTGTTAATCTTTCCGGAAAAGAAGAAGAAGAACTTATGGAGATAATTAAGGAGCATCGCAAGGACTTTGGGTACTCAATGGATGACTTGAAGGGCATCAGTCCCATGATAGCCGTCCATTGAATATTCATGGAGGAAGGTGCTAAACAAGTTGCGGAATTTAATAGAAGATTGAAGCCTAAAATGAAAGAAGTGGTAAGAAAAGAAATTGTACGCCTACTAGACACATGTATAATCTATCTTGTTAAAGAAAGTGAATGGGTAAGTCATGTTCATTGTGTCCCTAAGAAGGGCGGTTTCACTATTGTTACTAATGAAAATAATGAATTGATACCTACTAGAACTATTGTTGGGCATAGGATGTACATAGACTTCAGGAAATTAAATAAATAAACTAGGAAAGATCACTATCCTTTTCCGTTCATAGATCAAACTTTAGTGAGGTTAGCAAACCATACTCATTTTTGTTACTTGGACGGATACTCTAGTTTTTCTCAAATAGTTGTTCATCCTGATGACCAATTTAAAACAACTTTCATTAGTACTTATGGTTTACATGCTTACCAACGTATGCCTTTTCGTTTAGGTATTGCTTCGGCTACTTTTCAAAGATGCATGACTTTTCTGTCTATGGAACTTCGTTTACTAGTTCCTTGGATAATCTCAAAAGAGTTTCACAGCGTTGCGAAGAAACCAATCTTGTTCTAAACTAGTTGAAGTGCCATTTTATGGTCAAAGAAGGTATAGTCCCTGGACACAAGGTATCAGGTAAGGGAATTGAAGTTGATAGAGCTAAGGCTAAGGCAATAGAGAGAATGCCATGACCTAAGGATATTAAAGGTGTAAGAAGTTTTCTTGGTCATGTGGGTTTTTATAGAAGGTTCATTAGAAATTTCTCTAGAATATCTAAATTGTTGGGGATATACTTTGCAGGTATCCTCACAGTTCCTCACTGACCAGGGTGGCCCACTTCGGGTTAGAGCTTTGCTTCACGGGTGGCCCAGTTAGGGAGAAAGACGGAGTCCAATCCGGCTACGGGACGGCCCAGAAGACTTACCGACTTAGGCCCATAATGTTACTTGTAGGTCAAGATGTACTCTATAACCGACTCTTAGTCATAGCCAGATAGATCTCTCCTATAAACCCTAGGCCGGATATCTATATAAGCCATTCTAGGGAGAGCCTTTAGGGCACCCAATACTTTAGACCCTCAACTCGCACAGGCAAAACCCTTGTAACCCATATTCCGGCTCCGCCGTATTACTGGATTGCTAGCACGAGTAGGATTTGTCCAAAGCCGGCGGATTCGAACCTCGGTAAACTTGTGTGCTCACCGTCTCGGAATACCGTACGTCTCACACCCCTCTCTTCCGCACGCCTCGAGGACCCCCTCATGGCGTACTTGTCCTCAATCCGACCACAGTTGGCGCCCACCGTGGGGCAAGTGAGCTTCGGATCTGCGTTCTGAGCGAAATATGCAAGAATCGGAATCGGCGAGACTATCGCCGTCGGTCGCATCCTCTACGCCAGCGATGTCCCTCTCATTGTTCTCGGCGAGACTTGGATTCCGGCTAGGGAGGCCGTGACTGCCTACACAATCATGTCTTTTGGCGAGATCGAATTTTACATCGGCTTCGCTGAACCTCCCCAACCCACCCCAGTGGTGATGATAGAGGCAGAAGAATCTTCTGGGTCCCCTTTGTCTGCAGAGGCGGCAGAGTTCCGGATCTCAGAAAAGCCTAATCCCACCCAGCTCGCACCAGTTGCGGAGATAGTGGAGAAATCTGAGCCCGAAGAAGACCTTGCGGTCCAAGTCGAATCTGGAGTGGATCCCCCTAGAGAAGCCGGATCCCAGATCGACCCACCCGTGGAAGTCGAAATTCAGGAGGAGCATACGAACGATACTGATTCCGGCTCTGACGATGTCGGGACAGACAGGCCTTTCCTGAGGTACACACTAAGACGTATGATACTGCAAGGCGAAAGCGCAGATGCAATCCTCGAGACTATCAAAAGTTTCGATATGGCTGATCGCGAAAGCCGCAGGTACCTCTGGAAGCACGCATCGCACTTCGTCGGATATGTGGGATCCGGATCCGGCTCTGCCGATGCCGGAGAAAACACTGACTCTGTGCTGGAGGCAATTGGAACAAACGCCGACATACCCGCATCCTCGGATGAATCGATGACGTCAGCAGATTTCCGAAAGTTCTCCGCAGAATATGAAGAGGAGTATAACTCCAAAGCCGCAGAAGAAGGAGAAGCCATGGATGAAGGATCCGGGGAACACTCTCCCAAAGCGCAGGATGACATGGACGTCGCAGACAATCCCGAAGTCCAGATGACCGAAAGTACCGATCAAAGCTTGACTCCGGGAAACGGACCCAAAGCCGTCTTTGCCACCGGTGCTGCCAAGAAGGCAAAGAAGAAGAACAAGAAGAACAAGACCCTGGCAAAAGACCCTCTGATAGAGGAGGTGATTGCCGAGGAATATGAAGAAGACTCGGATGGAGCACTTATCCTAGAAGAGCCGAAAAAGAAGAATCGGTGGATGGACACGTGATCACCGAAGGTGCGCGTAAACTCATCGATGCTGCATTAACCACACCTATCCCTACAACTGCAGAACTTACTGCTGAAGGGCTAGACAAAAGGGCCCAAGCCCTAGAAGCGCGTCGGCAACAACTCCTCGATGAAGCCAAAAACATCGAGGTGGAGAAGAAACACATGGCAACTAAGGACTACATGTCTCGGTTGCATCAGAAGACACGGAAGCGTCACACCGATGACGACCAGTTCCCAACTGTCTGTGCCGTCCTTTTCGGAGATGAGATGGGGAAGCCACAGAAAGATAGCAATGGAGATTGGGTATACCCAACCCCAGTACAGAATACCGTGGCGGCCCGAGAAATTCTATGGGCTAATCCAGGACCGGAGGAGATCCGTTTGGGTATCAAACTACTCAACAAGGGACTGGAGCAGCAAAAGGTCGCCCTGTCCGGAAGTCAAAAACTGGTCTCGGATTCTGACCAATGTGGCACAGATCCGGCATGGGCTGGTGTAAGATCCCATTACGTCCGGGCGCAGTATCATCACCCCGAACGCCGGGAAGACAATTATTCAAGAACCGGATCGTCAGGACAGCATCACAAAACTTCACGTAACTGGAGCAACATCGCTCCAGCGGTCGAGGAAGACGCCATCGCTGCACTGAATCCGAAGAACCCTCCCCGAGGAGAATCTAACGATCGAAGGGGAGAAGATAAAGAGAAACGATAGGAGGAGGATCGTAAAAAAATGCCACCTCCTAAACATACAAGCCGTCCGGCTGAGCCTCACCGTGGTGGGAACAACGGAAACCATGCTGGGACAAGCCGGCAGGGGGCTCGTCATAGTCAAGATCCTCCTCGGAACAGGAATAATGACGCTCCGGATGGAGGCCGGCGATCAGCCGGAAACTATCCAGCTGCCCCACCATCTCCACCACACAGTCATCACAAAGGCTCCCATGGAGGGCAAGGAGGACGACATGGCGGTGGAGGTGGTGGCAGAAGCCGAAGTCCGGCTCCACGGCACCGCAGCCACAGCCGGCATTCGGGACGATCTCTATCCCCGAACGACGCAAGGCACAGGATCAACTCCAACATAGAGGCGCGGCGCTATGAAAATAATGACATGTACGTGGGCCCAAAATGCTTCGGACCACGCATCAGACCTACAAGATTCCCGGAAGGATTCGCTATCTCAAGGCACATCCAAGCCTACGATGGCATTGCTCGGCCAGATACGGCTACAGGATTTTTTTCAAGCTTGCTGCATCGCCAAAGGCGGAAACAGCCTGGTCGCAACCCGATATCTCCCACTTATGTTGTGGAAGACAGCGCGATCATGGCTCAATGAACTTCCGGAGAACACCATCCATAACTGGTATGACATGCAAAGTGTGTTCTTTCGGAATTTCGAAGGCACATATCGGAGGCCCTGTTCGGTCGGAGACCTACAACGTTGCACCCAGGAAGCGGGAGCAACTTGCCGGGATTACCTCGGACGATGGATCGACAGCAACAACTCCTGTGGAGGAGTAAACGATCAAACTGCGATTGAAGCTTTCATCGCAGGGCTCCCAATTGGTCTACTACGTCCCTGCTTGAAGTGTGACAAGGTCACTGATTTGGGAGAGATGATAGAAACAGCGAGCAAGTATGCGGATGCTGACGACAATGCAGAAGGATTACTCAACGTCCTAGCTATGCCTCAGTCGGCAAGACAACCAAAGCAACAAGCTTAGAAGCGCAAAAATACCTCGGAAGAAAAACCCAATGCGGAAACAGCGGTGGTTACTACTGTTTCCGGGTCTGGAGGACAAGCAGGACGTGGTGGAGGCCGCGGGCGTGGCCGTGGGACTTCAAGGGTCCAAGGTAGAAGAGAACATCAACTAGGCAAAACCTATTCTTGGGTCGACATGGCCAATAACCCATGTGTGCATCACCTAGACGCCAATGGGGGCTCGTCCCACACCAACGCCGAATGTCGTTTCAATGACGACATCAAAAGAGATGATACCATGGGCTACAAAGCTAAGCGGAAGAAGAGAAAGAAAAATCCCGAAAAGGACAAGGAGACCAAGGAAGATTCCGACATGGAGGAAGAAGATGTTTCAAATCCCAAGCCGGAAGGGAAGAAGACTTTTCCCACCAAGAAGGCCACTTACGTTACCTTCCTCGGATCTCAACCAGTGAAGGTCAAGAAAGTAGTTCTCCACAAGCTCAATGCAACAGTTCCGCGCTGATCATCCGCCTAAGTTGCACAGGCGAGGATAATACGCCTTAATCGTCAACCCACTTATTGACGGTTATTGTTTCTCCAAGACCCTCATGGACGGTGGTAGCAGCATCAATATTCTCTATGTCGAAACGCTACGCCAGATGAAGATCTCGGAAAACCAGCTGAACCATAGCTCTGTGATCTTTCACGGAGTTGTCCCAGGAAAACAAGCTAATTCCCTGGGAGAGATTACTTTGGATGTTACCTTTGGGACTCCAAAGAATTATTGGACGGAGGCACTTTCCTTCGAAGTGGTCCCGTTCAAGAGCGCGTACCACGCTATATTCGGGCGTCCGGCTTACTGGGCTTTTATGGCTCGTCCGTGTTACATTTACAATATGATGAAAATTCCAGGTCCCAACGGCGTGATCACCATTAGGGGAGACCCGAAGAAAGTGCGAGAGTGCGAGGATGGAAATGCCGCCTTTGCTGAAGCCGTGTTGCACGCCTAGGAGTACCAGGAGATCAAGAAGAGCATAGATCCGTACGAGATGCCCGCAACGAAGAAGGAGGTGACAAAGCCAAATTCGGAGTTCAAGGCATCAAAAGAGACGAAGAAGGCGCCACTGGAGGATGATGATCCCTCCAAGGTGACCCAGATAGGCGTAGGCCTAGGTAGCGCATAGGAAAGCGCGCTCGTCAAGTTCCTCCAAGCAAATCGAGATATCTTCGCATGGCAGCCATCTGACATGACCGGAGTACCTAGGGAACTTGTCGAGCACCCTCTAAATGTAAACCCAAACGCTAAACCCGTCAAACAGTCCCTATGATGGTTTGGCGACAAAAAGCATAAGGCAATAGCTAAGGAACTAGCGTGGCTCGAGTTATCCAGATTCATAGAAGAGGTCATCCACACTGAGTGGTCGGCCAATCCTGTAATGGTCCCTCAAAAGGACACCACTGATTTAAGGATGTGTGTTGATTATACTTTCTTGAGCAAGGCTTGTCCAAAAGATCCGTTCGCTCTGCCTAGAATTGATCAAGTTATTGATTCTACGACAGGCTCGGAACTCCTCTGTTTTCTCGATGCATATTCCGGTTATCAGCAAATCTAGATGAAGGAATCTGACAAAGTCAAAACTTCATTCATAACCCCCTTCGGAACCTTCAGTTTTGTTACGATGCCCTTTGGGCTGAAGAACGCAGGAGCTACGTACCAGCGCACGATGCAGCGTTGCCTCCATGACCAACTCGGATGCAATGTACATACATACGTGGATGATACCGCGGTGATGTCAAAAAAGAAGGAAACACTGATTTCCGACTTGGAGGAGACATTTGCCAATCCACAAAAATATAACATCATGCTTAACCCGAAGAAATGCTTCTTTGGAATACCAACCGGAAAATTGTTAGGTTTCATCGTGTCTCAGAGAGGCATAGAGGTGAACCGAGACAAAATCAAGGCTATACTCAATATTTCCAGGCCAACTCACCTGAAGGACGTACAAAGATTAACTGGCTGCATCGTTGCGGTCAGTCGATTTGTAAGCGGGCTTGGTGAAAGAGCCGCACCATTATACAAACTCCTGAAAAAGACCAAGGATTTTGTTTGGACTGACGAAGCTGAAGCTGCACTACAAGACTTGAAGAAAGTACTCTCATCTGCTCCTATCCTTGCAGCCCCGGAACCTCAGGAACTGATGTTGCTTTACATTGCTGCGACAAATAAGGTCGTTAGTATCGTCATGGTGGTGGAGAGACCAGAGGAAAATCAGGAACACCTGGTGTAGCGTCCGACTTACTTTGTCAGCGAGGTCCCGACAGAATCAAAACAGCGGTATCCGCACTATCATAAGTTGGCTTACGGTGTTTTCCTAGCATCTCGTAAGTTACGACACTATTTTCAGGAGCATCCAATTACCACGAGATAAATAAGATGCAAATGCGACATAGAAAAACACAATAAACACGATGAAACTAGACACTCGAGGGTAGCTTCACGAACAGCTTCATCTTGCACCTTGGCCACCTTCACCACTGCCGTCTTCAACTTCACTCATCCTCCTCATAGGGGAGGCAGAGCATCTGGTTTGGGGTCGGGAAGATGCAGTCAATATTGGTGAAGATGTTGTACATCGTGAAGAAGATTGACTCATAGCCACACCAAAAGACTTGGCCGAGCAGTGCGTACGCGTCGAACGGGTTGGCGAAGGTGACCATGAGCAACTTGAGGGCGACGCCATCATAAACGTCATTGAGGCGATACATCACCGGTGAGCCCTATGGGAGGTGGGCAAAGCCTGTGGTGAGGAAGCCGAGGGCGAGCTTGACGGGGCCCCTCCACCGCGACTGCGCCCACACACGGAGCATGCTCTCCACGAGGACACCCGCTGGGTAGCGCAGCTCTGGCACGGTAGGCGGTCGGCGAAGGGTTGGTCCGTTGTACTGCATGTTCGGTGGTGCTTGGGTTGAGAGGATGGAGGGCTCGCTCGGTGTTTGGAGTGGAGATTTCTGCTCTGGCTTGGGTGGTGTGAGGGAGAGGAAAAGGGTTGTATAAATAGGCTAGAAATGGTGGCTTAGGGTTAGGAAATGAAACGATGGGCATATGAACGCATGTGTATTCGTGCATCTGAATCAAGTAGGCAGCGGCGTGTGGAACTGAATCGAGCAGGCGACAGCGCGTGGAACTGAATCGAGCAGGCGGCGACGCGTGAATCAGAATCGGGGAGGTGGCTGAATCACTGTGGTGAGGCGCGCACGCATGCGGACGACGCATCTGAATTGACTTAATGGCTCTGTTGCGATGAATCACTGCGATGAGGCACGCATGCATGGCGACATCCTCGCTTCCCGCGCATGCATGGCCACGTCATCGCTTCCCGCACATGCTTGGAAAGACTGAGACCTAGCGTGCCTGCGTATTGCACAACAGACACGAGCACAGACCGCGACACTGCCCAACGGTCCATCTAGCGTGCCCGCTCGGAACACCCATCTATGTTGAGAAAAAAAGCATCCAGCCAATCAGATAGCAGGATGAGCTTCTCGCGGATCGCCCAAGCTTGCCCATAGATTCCTTCTAGAAGGACGATCGGACGGCTGCAGTTCAGCCTTAGGGTTACATCAACGGTCATTGTTCAGTGCTAGGGTTAGATCGTTCAGGGTTTGGAAGCAAGTTTAACTAGGGTTTGACCAAATACTCAAGTGAATTTGAAATAGTTTTAAGTTTCCAAAACCACATCAAAGCTTCATATTGGAGTGACTAAGAAGGATCCAGGCTTAGTTCTTCATTTTCTTTTGAAAAACTTGTTTAAATGTTCGTCAAAGTTAGGTTTGACCAAATAGTCAAATGAGCATAAAAAATTCAAAAAAACTCAAAAAAAATGAAAAACCTGCGCATATAGTCTTCTTATGTCATATACTAAGGATTCAAGTCAATAAACAAGGTCTACATAGTTTCAAACAGAAGGTTCATGTACAATATGCGATATCTCGAACTCTGTTGTACGAAGTCAAGGGTGTAGAGAAGGGGTTTAGGTATGGATCATGAAAAGTTTCAAAAACCACACCAAAGCTTCATTTTGGAGTGACTAAGAAGGATCTAGGCTAAGTTTTTTCATTTTCTTTTGAAAAACTTGTTTAAATGTTGGTCAAAGTTAGGTTTGACCAAATAGTCAAATGAGCATAAAAAATTCAAAAAAATCTAAAAAAATGAAAAACCTGCGCACATAGTCTTCTTATGTCATATACTAAGGATTCAAGTCGATAAAACAAGGTCTACATAGTTTCAAACAGAAGGTTCATGTACAATATGGGATATCTCAAACTCCGTTGTACGAAGTCAAGGGGGAAGAGAAGGGGGTTAGGTTTGGATAATGAAAAGTTTCAAAAACCACACCAAAGCTTCATTTTGGAATGACTAATAAGGATCCAGGCTTAGTTTTTCATTTTCTTTTGAAAAACTTGTTTAAATGTTTGTCAAAGTTAGGTTTGACCAAATAGTCAAATGAGCATAAAAAATTCAAAAAAATTCAAAAAATGAAAAACCTACGCCCATAGTCTTATTATGTCATATACTAAGGATTTAAGTCGATAAACAAGGTCTACATAGTTTCAAACAGAAGGTTCATGTACAGTATGCGATATCTCGAACTCTGTTGTACGAAGTCAAGGGTGAAGAGAAGGGTTTAGGTTTGGATCATGAAAAGTTTCAAAAACCACAACAAAGCTTCATTTTGGAGTGACTAAGAAGGATTCAGGCTTAGTTTTTCATTTTCTTCTGAAAAACTTGTTTAAATGTTGGTCAAAGTTAGGTTTGACCGAATAGTCAAAACATAAAAAAAATCAAAAAAATGAAAAACCTGCGCACATCGTCTTCTTATGTCATATATTAAGGACTCAAGTTGATAAAAAAGGTCTACATAGTTTCAAACAGCAAGTTCATGTACAATATGCGATATCTCGAACTCCGTTGTACGAAGTCAAGGGCGAAGAGAAGGGGTTTAGGTTTGGAACAGTTTAAGTTTCAAAAACCACACCAAAGCTTCATTTTGGAGTGACTAAGAAGGATCCATGCTTAATTTTTCATTTTCTTTTCAAAAACTTGTTTAAATGTTGGTCAAATTTAGGTTTGACCAAATAGTCAAATGAGCTTAAAAATTCAAAAAAAATTAAAAACCTTGGTCATATAAACAAAGTTAGGTTTGACCAAATAGACTTCTTATGTCATATAAACAAAGTCTACATACTTGGAAACACAAATACAACAACATTGGTCCAAATAAGCATTGCAACATCCAAATAAGTGGTCAACACAAATACAACAACATTCATAATGTTTCAAACATTATACTTGGTTCTTGCCAACACTTTGCTCCTTGTGTTTCTTGCCACCACTTTGCACCTTGTGATCACTGTGCTTATTGCCACCACTTTCCTCCTTGTGCTCCTTCTGCTCTTCTCTTCTACTCTTCTCCTATTTGTTGGAGGCACCTTAAGTACCTCAGAGCTCACTACCACCACTTTGTTCGAACCTACCATAGAGCTATACAACCCAAACATAAAGGGTTGTGAGATCATGTCAAGTGATAAATGTAAAATAGTATTGGCAAGATTTACATACCAAGCAGAACTCACAACCACAGAAGGTTGGTCACTATCATTTGGAGCCTCAGTTGGAGCATTATTTTGCTCATCAGTTTGATAATCATTTGGAGCCTCAATTTGATCATCATTTGGAGCGTCAGTTGGAGCATTATTTTGCTCATCAATTTGATCATCATTTGGAGCCTCAATTTGATCATCAGTTTGATAATCATCTGAAGCCTCATTTTGATCATCATCTGGAGCCTCATTTTAATCATCGTTTGCAACCGGCAGCTGACCATCATTTTCATCGTTGAAACACTCTCTAAATGCTGGATCTACTGCGTTATCACAATACTTTGCGAAATTACCAAACCCACCACACCTTGTGCACTTACGCTTCCTTGCTCCAAGTCCAGCTCCTTCGCTGCGAGGTCTTATTCGACTCTTCCTTGGTCTACCTGCTGCCCTCTTCAAAACTAGAGCACAAAGTTTGAAACCAGGCTCCACTATGTCCCATTGTTGTTTTCCCTCCAGAGCAGGTAAGGCATGTGCATATGTAGCTTTGAACCTTGCAACAGAGTAGTATTCATGCACATACTATTGTATGTTCCCTGCTTGACTAGAGAGAATTGTGATGAAAAACAAGGCATGAATGCATGGCAACCCAGTTATCTGCCATTGCCTACAACTACAAGTTCTAGCTTCTAAATCCACTGGATATCTCCATTCCCTCTTCTCTTTATCCAAAAATGACACCTCTGCTATGGTGGCTGAGCAAAGAGTGATGTCCATTTCCAAGCCTCTTCTTTTGTGCTTCAATTCATTCATCACAGAGGGGATGATAATGTGGCCCATGAATTTTGCGGTGGCTATTCCTGCACGAACTTGAAAGATCTTAATGTATTCTATCCTTATCTTATCAAGCAAATCCACCAAATAAATACCCTTTAGTTTCCGGATCATTGCATTGAAAGACTCTGCAAGATTATTGTGCACATAGTCAACTTTGCCTAGTTCACTGAATTGGCTTCTAGCCCATAACTTGGAGTGGTGTGTTTCCAAGTATTCCTTCACTTTGACATTCTTGTATAGCTGCCTCATGTGGTAGTTGTGCTTCTTCACACTACAAGTCAAAGATGTTGGCCACAAATTGTCGGCATACACCTTTCCTTTGAATTTCTTCCCAAAATTTGCAGCAAGGTGACACATGCATTCCCTATGCTCTACTCCAGGGAACACATTGTTCATGGCCACTTCTATACCCTTGCAGGCATCTGTATGAATTACCAACCCATTGGGATGTGCAATAGCCTGGCGCAGATTCTGCAAAAACCAAGTCCAGCTCTCCTCAGACTCTGTCTCTAGCACACCGTACGCAACTGGAAATACAAAATTGTGTCCATGAACTGCACAAGGTGCTACTAATTGTCCTTTAAACCTTCATGTGAGGAAAGTTGCATCAATAGCTAAATAAGGCCTACAGCCTTCCAAAAAACCCCAGCGACAAGCCTCAAAGCAGACAAAAACCCTCCCGAAGAATTCCTTGGTCATTGTCACTCCCCTCAATGTGTACTCCATGGAGTGGTGGTCAATCTCTAGAATACTACCTGGGCTGGTCCTCTCCACTTCACCTTTGAATGAATAGAACATTTTAAAACTTTCTTGCCAATTACCATAAATAGATTCCATAGCATGTTGTTTACCATTGGACACCCTCATGTATGGTATCTCTATCTTGAACTTTTCTTTGAGGTTCTTCTACAACTCCTTTGTACCCACCTGATTGTTTTCTGTCACCCACCACTTTACTTCATCAGCCAACCATCTTGACTTGGCTCTACTGATTGTTTCCTTTCTAAGGGTTGATTCTAGGCATGTGTGCATAAAAGGGTTCACTTTGACCTGAATATTCGTGCTATTTCGCATTTTAGATGCGTGCATCCTCCATGGACAATCATCAGTTGGATAGTGCACTCTGTAACGAATAGTGTCACTATGGTCAACTACGAATGTATGTTCTGCTTTGATGCAGTACGTCACAAGTGCATTTCTACACTCACTCATGGATGAAAAAATGGAACCTACTTCCATCTGAGGGTTCTCAGGGTCCCATTGAACAGGTGGAAGGTCTTCCTGCTCACCCTTCTCGTCATCAATTACAGAAGCATCATTGTCAAACTCATCTTGGTTTTTAGCACGACATGCCTGTCGTAAATTCTGAATAACATCAGAATATAGGCTCTCTTCATCATCTACGTAGTCAGGCTCCACTTCTCGAGGGACCCTAATGCGGGTGCCCACGCTTGTCAAGCCACCATGTCGCTGTGCACTAACTGAATGTCCTCTAACTGAACTATTCTGGCTAGAGCTGCCATTACGACGACATGATTCTGCCCGAGAAGGTCCAAGTGCTGGCACAACCACGTCATTTTGCAGCCTCACATGAAATTTCCCTTTCTCCTTATGCTTAGAAAACATGGTAGCAAGCTTTGCATCAGTGCTAACTTTCACCCATTCAGTTCCTCCAACATAGTATCTGAATTCCACTTCATCATGCAAACCCCTAGGATATGGACTTCAAATTACCTCCCCAAACTGTCTAAAACTCCAATTACAATCCATTGGCAATGGATAATCGAACCCTCCTTGGAATTTCTTGTTATCATTTGCATCCACGATGTACCAGTCCCTAATGTTCACCAAGAAAGAAAACCACAACTCCATCCTAACCCATGAAAAACAGAGGGACAATTAGCACACAAATACCAAAATCAACCGCAAAACTAATTAAACCATGTGGAATCGACTATTGCAATGCACAAAAAAGCTCAATGGTAACAATACTTACCCCTCGGGAACCTAGTCGTGGATGCGAAGGGTCTCTCGCTCGACCGCTGCCTCATCAAGGTCGTCGCTGCCGCTTGCCATTTTGTCGAACATGTGGCGGGCGCACAAGCGGAACAACCACCCTATCGATGGCGTCTCAAGATGGTAGCGGCGGAGAAGGTGGCGGCGGATCAAGTGGAGGTGGAGCATCTGGCGTCAGAGGAGTGAGTGGGGGAGCAGGTGGACACACCGGACGGCCGCGGCGGCCCAGGTGGCGGCCCTGTGAAGGGAGTATGCCCGAGAGGCAATAATAAAGTAGTTATTATCTTATTCCATGTTTATGATAAATGTTTATTTTGCATCTATAATTGTATTAATTGGAAACGTTAATACATGTGTGTTTGATAAACAAAATATAAAGATCCTAGTAATGCCTCTCATATAAACTAGCTCGTTGATTAACAAGATGATCAAGGTTTCCTGACCATGGACATTGGATGTTGTTAATAACGAGGTCACAACATTGGTGGAATGATGTGATAAACATTCATCTGAAGTATAGCATTACGATCAAAGTCATTATGTTTATATTGCTATAACATCATACGAAGTAATCTTAGTCCTTAGACCATGAGATCATGTTAATTGCTAACACCAGAAGAGTATCTTGATAACACCAAACGTCACACCGTAACAGGGTGACTATAAAGGTGGGTTCAGTGCTACAAAGGTGTTATGTTGAGGCTCATGGATCAAGAGTGGGATTTGTCCATCCCGATGACGGATAGATATACTCTGGGCCCTCTCGGTGATATCACGTTAAGATAGCTTGCAAGCAAGTGATGTGATCACTAAAATGTTATATCACGGGAACGAGAAAAGAGTGCATGTCGGTAACGAGATCAAACTAGGTATTTGGATGCCAATGATCGAATCTCGGACATGTAATATATCGAGAGACAAAGGGATTTAGTTACGATGTTAAAGGTTCACACGATTAGAAGAGTCATCGTTGAATATGTGGGAGTCACTACGGATCTTCAAGTCCCGCTGCTGATTATTGATCGGAGAGGGGTCTCGATCATGTCTGCATTATTCGCGAACCATAGGGTGACACACTTAAGGGATACGAACACCATTTGGATCAAATATGCTTCAGACAAAGATTTAAGAAAGCGCTGGAATTATTTCAATAGACACCAAAACTGTTTCTGGTGAAATTGCTGAAATTGGTTCTGCATGTAATATTGAATGTTACAGGGGATTTTATGTGAATGTTTGGTAATCAAAGTAATTAACAAAATTCTGAATAAAATTAATAAAAGAGTTTTATTAAATGAGAGAGCATTAAATTTGGAGAAATTTAATGCATTTAAAGTGGAGACTTTAAAAGAGAATGTGAAGGGGCATATTAATGTGGAGGGGGTTACCACCACATGAATGGGGGAGGTGAAGGGACACCCTCCCCTCCTCCTATAAAAGGCCCCCCGCTCACCCCTTCTTCCTCACACCTCCTCGTGAAGGATCTCTCTCCCCCGTATTTTTCCCCCATGGTCTCGGATTAGCGAGATACATGTTCCCGGTGGCTTTATCTAGAAAGGAGTTGCTGCTTCCGCTGCTTTGCTGGAGCGAGGGACGGAGGTTGTCAGGGTACCAGACGTGTGTGCGATCACGGATGCACCGCTACTTTGCGGTGCTGGACTTGGTGGTGCTAGACTTGCTGGAGGTGGATCTGATGGACGTGCTGGAGCTGGACTTGCTGGACTTCACAACAATCTTTAGATCGGCAAGCGTACGACTACATCTATCTAAACTCGTTGTCTTCGAGGGTAAGTTCTCCATGGATGTATATCCACCTGTTTATCTGTATCTAGTAGATAGATCTTGGAGTATAGTTCTCATCGTAGGAATTTTTTGTTTTCTATGCTGCGAACCCCAACACCCTGGTGGTGGCGGGAGCAGGGGTGGTTCGAGAGCGAGAATAGGGGCGATGGTCCTCATAGTCGAACATGTAAGATCAAGGAGCGAGAAAAGGGGCGGGAGCACCGTTGCGCGGTCCGACCTGCAAGATCTGGACCCACCCGATCACTAACGGCATGAGACAGAATCGGGCCAAAACTGGCCGTTTGGGCTCGCCAGAGCAGATGCGCCCGAGACTGTGGTAAAACTGAGGATAATTTGGCTCTAGTGGCAAAACTGAGTATATAGAAACCTCAAGTGGCAAATGAATAAATAACCCTTGGTATTAATGGAACACATAAAGATAATTTGGTCAATATGCTATAAGTCCACGGTTTGATTTACAAAGAGAAATTATCTATAAAATTAAGTTGAAAAACAAACCTTGAACAAAGGAAAATGAAAGCGCTATCAAAATAGAGTGAGAACAAGTCGAGGTAGAATCTCCAAGTCATAAGAATGCTTCATATACAGTTGGAATTTGATAATTGAGATCGTTAAACTTTGAATTTCTACATAAGGTGGAATATATGGCTAGCTCCTTTGCACAACACTTAGAACAAAAGTGTGAGCATATATGCAAAAGAAAAGAAAAGAAAGAAGAAACAGAGCGTGCAAAGAGCAAATACGCATATACCACTGTATTGTAGTACGACAAAGAGACACTTTTGAGATTTTGAATTCCAAGTGAATACATTGATCCTAAAACACTTGGGACTACCTCGTTAACTCATTCGGTTGAACGGGATACTTTTACATTATGTTGAGATTCATCTTTTATGAACTGTTGATAAATAAGGTGTGGAAGCCTGCTAATACTATTCAGAAGGTTCGAGTAAGTTACTATTCACGAACTTATTCCTATGTATTGTATATGATAAACACATGCTGCAACCGCCTCATTTATTTTAATCTACTCATCTTCATGAATATGAGGATCATATCCATTAAGCTAAAACTTGCTCGGGACGAGCAAGAGTCTAAGCTTGGTGAAGTTGATGAGTGCATATTTGCATCATGTTTTACATTATTATTTTGTATTGTAGATGTAGGATGTTGGTATTTTACGGCGCTCGCACACACATTATATGTCTGTTTTTCACCAGGATCAGGACAGATGATGGATCCAATGGATACAATTCTTAGAGCAGTTGTACTGTGGAGAAAAGGAGTCAAAAACAACTTAAATCGCTTATTTGGGAAATATTAATAGTACCAGAAGAAAACCAGAAGCGAACAAGGGAGGCAGAAGGTTCAACGACCAACTATACGACGGGAGAAAATTTTCCGGCCATATAGTTGGCGCCTCCTCCGCCTCTGATGGCCCAAAATATATCGAGCTCGCTGGGGAACCCCAAGAGGAAGGTATGATGAGCACAGCAGCAAGTTTTCCCTCAGTTATGAAACCAAGGTTATCCAACCAGTAGGAGCAAGGAAACACCTCCAAGGTGTTGTTTTCCAGTTGGAATCCTGCACAACACAACCACAGAACTTTTCCCCCAACTTATAGTGAGGTTGTCAATCTCGTCGGTTTTGCTGAAAACAAAGGATAAAATGTATTATGTGGAAGATAGTAATAGCTCACAGAAAGTAAACGGAAAATACTAAGTAGTTGTAGATTGATGGTAAAAGAAAGGACTGGGGTCTGTAATTCACTAGTGGTGATTCTTCTTAAGATAGACGACATGTTGGGTGAACAAATTATAGCGGGGCAATTGACAAACATTGAGAAAGCATACATGCATATACTAATCATCTTGACTCCTATGAGATTTGATTGGGCATTACAACTTATACATTGACCGTATCCAACTCCATCTAAGACAAATAATCCACCTTCAGGTTATCATCCGAACCCCCTCCAGTATTAAGTTGCAAGTAATAGATAATTGCATTAAGCATTGAGTGTAAAGTAAACAATACTATTGTTATATGAACAAAGGATTGATGTTTTCTCCCTAGTAGCAACAACACATCTAGTACCTTAGAGATTTATGTCACTTCCCTAGATTACTAGTGTTGGGTTCGCAGCATAGAAAACAAAAAAATTCCTATGATGGGAACTATACGCCAAGATCTATCTACTAGATACAAGCAACGGGTGGATATACATCCATAGAGAACTTACCCTTGAAGAAAACAAAGCTTTGTTAACGAGTTGGAACTCGTGCATGATGTAGTCGTACACTTGCCGATCTCAAAATCGTGATGAAGTCCAGCAGGTCTGGCTCCAGCACGTCCATCAGATCCAGCTCCAACAAGTCCAGCACTGCAAAGCAGTGGTGCATCCGTGATCGTACACACGTCCGGTACCCCGACAACCTCCATCCCTCGCTGTAGCAAAGCAGTAGAAGCAGCAAGTCCTTTCCAGATAAAGCCACTGGGAACATGTATCTCGCTAATCCGAGACTATGGGGAATAACTATAGGGGGAGAGAGATCCTTCACGAGGAGGTGTGTCTTGAGAGGAGGAGAGGGGGGCCTTTTATAGGCGAGAGGGGGGCACCCAAGGGCCATGGCGTGGCATCCATGGTGGTGCCCCCACCTCTTCCACATTCATGTGAGTGGATCTCCCACTCCCATAAAAAGCCTCCACTCGAAATTCCACTCACGCATGCATTAAAGTTACACCAAATTTAATGCAAGCTCTCATTAAATAAAACTATTTTATTTATTTTATTCATAATTTTTTCAATTGCATTAATTAACAAACATTCACATAAAACCCCCTGCAACATTTCAATATCACATGCAAAACCAGTTTCTGCAATTTCACCCGAAACAGTTTTGGTTTCCATCGAAATGATTCCAGCGCTTTTTTAAATCTTTATCTGAAACATATTTGCTCCAAATGGTGACGGTATCCTTTAAGTGTCTCACCCTACGGTTCGCGAATAATGCAGACATGATCGAGACCCCTCTCCGATTAATCCGCAGCGGGACCTGGAGATCCGTACTGACTCCCACATATTCAACGATGACTCTTGTGATCGTGTGAACCTTTAATGTCGTAACTAAATCCCTTTCTCTCGTGATATATTACATGTCCGAGATTCGATCATCGGTATCCAAATACCTAGTTTGATCTTGTTACCCGACATGCACTCTTTTCTCGTTCCCGTGATATAACATTCTAGTGATCACATCACTTGCTTGCAAGCTATTTCAATGTGATATCACTGAGAGGGCCCAGAGTATATGTATCCGTCATCGGGATGGACAAATCCCACTCTTGATCCATGAGCCTCAACATAACACCTTCGTAGCACTGGACCAACCTTTATAGTCACCCTATTACGGTGTGACGTTTGATGTTATCAAGATACTCTTCTGGTGTTAGGAATTAACATGATCTCATGGTCTAAGGACTAAGATTACTTCGTATGATGTTATAGCTATATAAACATAATGAATTTGATCGTAATGCTATACTTCGGATGAATGTTCATCACATCATTCCACCAATGTTGTGACCTCGTTATTAACAACATCCAATGTCCATGATCAGGAAACCTTGATCATCTTGTTAATCAACGAGCTTGTTTATATGAAAGGCATTACTAGGAACTTTGTATTTTGTTTATTAAACACACATGTATTAATGTTTCTAATTAATACAATTATAGCATGCAAAATAAACATTTATCATAAACATGGAATAAGTTAATAACCACTTTATTATTGCCTCTCGGACATATTCCCTTCAGTCTCCCACATGCACTAGAGTCAATAATCTAGTTTGTAAACTTGTATATACAACACCTAGGTGTTGAATATATGCGTTTGCTAGTGGTTAACATAATCTTTGGATCTAGCACTTTCAGGTTTGTGTGTATTTGCATGTCTTTGCGTCTCTACGCATCACTCATTCTCAAATGAGATGACATTGTATAAATTTGGTCCTTTGGTGAGACCTTTAGTTCGTTCGGGTTAAAATATGTTGATATTATTGTCATACAATATATCTTCATAGTATTAGCCCACTTTGAACCACACCTAGTTTGATAACAAACTACTTAACACAAATGCCCTCCTTTGCTGCTACTATAGCAGTTATATACTTAGCCTTTTTTGTAGTATCCGTCGCAATGTTTCAACTTTGGAACTGATCCAAATCCATCATGGAACAATCTTTCCATTACATTGTGCCACCCATAGTCTAAATTGAGATAATTTTAATTTGTATCTTGTGACAATACTAGTATCAATGTAACACTTTACAATGAACTACCTTTAACTATTTGTCACTTATACATGATATATTCTTAGTTCTTCCAAAGTTCATAAGAATATCTTTACTATTGTCCAATGATAATCTTATGAATCATTCTGGTATGTGCTGATTACATTTAGAGAATAGGACATTCTGGATATATACATATCGCGATATAATCGATCAAAATCTTCATGTGATTTTACTCACCAAGTGTTGAAACACTTGAATCTTGATACAATCCTTTCCATGCAGCAAGAACCTTTCTGGTTGTTTTTATATTGAACCCTTTCAATATCTCATATATGTATGTCTTGCACAACCATATTAGCGCCTCCATACAGATATTGATGCCAAATATTCTGGTTTTACCCAAGTCTTTTCATCGAAGTCTTATTTTAATGAAATTCTTAACTTGTGGCAATACAAGATACATCATTTCCAATCAACAATATGTCCTCTACATAATGTATTAGAAATATGTCTCAGCGCTCCCACTTAATTTCTTGCAAATGCAAGCATCTTCATCATCTCCGATGAATTTAAACTCTTTTAACAGTTTCATCATGGTGAAGATTCCAACTCCACTATGCTTACTTCAACTATTGAAGTTTGCATGCCCTTTTAGCACCCTTTGAATTAACAAAACCCTTCGGACCATGTCTTGTACACATCCTAGGTAACCATTCTATAAGAAGAACATTGTTTTGTTTGTTCAACTACCATACATCAAATTATATGTAGTGGTTGCTACATTTATCCGTCAAGACTAAATATCGCTATGAAAGATCAAAGCTTGTCATAGTCAACTCCTTGAACATTGCCGTAAATTTCTTACCGACATGTCGACTATTTCATAGATGTTAAACATCCATGTCTATTTCTTTATATATCCAAACACGATCGATAGGCTTCACGCCTTTCCGTAGGGTCTTCCAAGTTCAAAAACTTGATTTCTCATGTATGGATACTATCACGGATTCTATGACTTCTAGTAATTTTATGGAGTCAGGGCACATCATCGCTTCTTTGCATGTAGTCGGTTCATCATTGTCAAAACAATAACGACTTGCTTATCAAATCACACTATTCTATTCTTACCGACCCACACAGTTCAATAGGAACTCTAATCTCCGAGATCACTACCTTTGAAATCACGGGAGCCATGAGCATTGTGGCCGCCACCGGGACACTTTATCCAAACCATAACTTATATGGTGTCATTTCAAAGGATCACGATGGTGCTCTTTTTCAGTGTAAAAATCAGTAGCCTCTAAAGCTTTAATCCTTAAAACATAATGGCAGTTTTATAAATGACACCTTTGATCTTACCATGTCAAACATGGTTTGATTTCATCTCTCGAATATGCCATACTCCTATGGTTTACCGGGAAACACAAATCATGGAACAATTCCTCAAATCTTAAGTGTTTTGCTAAACATGTAACTCAAATATCTTCCTTTATGATCGAATCATAAACTCTTTATTTTCTTATTACAATGATTTTTCACTTCATCTTGAAAGTCTTTGAACAATTTTCAAATATTTCATACTTCTTCCTTATTAAGTAAATATATAGATATATTCACTCAAATTTCTAGAGAAAGAATATGAAGCAAAAAGATCCATCGCATATGGCTACACATAATGGACTATGCACATCAGCATGCACAATTTCCAACAAGCTAGTCATCCGTTCCTCTTTGGCCTATGAACGGAGTTTCAATTATCTCGAGAAAAGTCTCACAAGCGTCAATTGATCAAAATCAAAGACACCAAAAATCCATCTGCATGGTTTTTCTTCATGTTTTCTTTCCAATATAATTTAAACAGCGATGTCACTTCATGAGTGATCTTGCAATCATTTGTCATGCAACATTTTAGCAATAGTGTTTATGGATGCGATTTCTCCCACTAGACCTGTAAAAGTTCATCCATCCTTTATGGAATACGGTAATTATTTGAACAACCATTGTTCTCGTAATACCGAACCAAAATAACAATTATTAAAACAAATCTTGAAGGCTAGGTTTGACGACAACGAAAAACACAATAACACTTTATTTGTTTTCGATTAACATCATCACTTATTCTCTTGCCAGTTACTTAGGCCGTTGTAGTTCATGAATTGTGTTTTTATGTATGACACTTCATACCAGCCAATTCGGTATCCAATACCGGTATCCAATACCTTAGAACCACATTGTTTAACAAGCAAGGAATACAGCCATAACATGTATATCTTCTATATACCTAAGTTGGACATCTCCAACCTTTTATTTTCTGCCAAATATTTTATAGATTCTATTTCAACAATTCCTTTTCTTTTAAAAGAATCTATCAACATCAATAGTGGTGTCATTCACATGACACATAGTACAAAGTGTATATAGTCAAATACTAATACCTTTGAACTTGCACTTTGAAGGGGATCACCATCATCAAATGTTTGGTGTTCTTTAAAAAATCCATTCTTTAGTAATCTATTAGTGTAGTAAACATTTTACCTATATCTTCTATTCATCCTTATCATGACAACTTTCATGATCAAGCTACTATAGCCTATAAGGAAGAATCACGAGTATAATGTTAGTTCCCAAAAACCTTTTTGGGAGATTCAGATGCCTATCATCTCCATCCTTCACAAATTCGCATACAATATGAGAACATGTATTTTGCTAAATTATACTCTATCATAATGCAACCAAAAACATTGTTTCAGATATCACAATATCTTCCACACATGATGGTGTTTGAAACAATTTTTCAGCTCCTAGATAATCTTGATATTAAAACAACTTTTGAATATCAATAATCATGGAGGCAAACATGATACTTTAGATACTAACATTGGAATTCTTACTCTTGATTTAATACTACTTATTAAACTTCATGGAGTAGATAGAGTTTGCTGAAAGTTTGCAGTAGGACTTATAAACTTTAAATTAACATTCAAAACAATACGATACTGGTTCGTAAAGTAAATATCCAGAATTCTGTAGTTCTATTATCTCAATTAAAACTAAGCATAAGGTAGTGAACATATGCCAATGACTACAACAAATTATGCAAATTCACTTTGATTTAGTTTATGACAAATTGAGTTCGACTAATCCAAATTAGAAATGAACTCCCACTCAAAAATGACATCCCTCGTGCCTTTTTGGTGATTACATGAACCAAATCCACTACACCAAGTCCAATCATCATGTGAGTCGGTGTATCTTCAAAGGCGAGCATCAATATGGCCATCATATCAACTATATGACTCATGCTTAACCTTTCGGTCCGTGTTCTGAGGCCATGTATGTACATGCTAGGCTCGCCAAGTAAGAACCTTAGTACTCGCATGTGTAAAACTGTCTTACACCCGTTGTATGAAAGCGTAGACTCGAGTACACCCGATCCTCACGTGATGTCTCGAAACATGATCCATAGAACGGTGCATACTTAAGGAAGAACACATTTTTATCTTGACATCTAAATGAGGGATCATCTTAAAATGCTACTAAAACGCCAAACTAGCAATATAAGATGCAAACATCTAATGTGTAAAGTGAGATGATATGGTCCATGCATTTGATCTCTATCATATGCATCATGGTATGATCTCTATCATTCCTTTGTGTGTAAGGCCAAGGTCTATGGAACTTACATGTTAGGTGTGTTGTAAGAGTATCTATCATACATCTACTTACAACATTACCATATCATGACACTAGCCCAGCAACAATCTAAACTAGACGCCTCTAATTTATCCATTGCAAGTTTTACGTGGCTTAGGGCTTTCAGAGATAGAACCGGTCTTACCTACGAACATGAACCACAACGAGGATAACCAAGTTATTAGCAACTCGTTGTAAATCAGATATTGACTATAGTAGGAGAGACAGACACCCGCCAGCCACTTATGCAAAACAAGTTGCATGTCAGTCGTGGAACCGGTCTCATGTACGATGACATGTAAGGTTGGTCCGGGCGCTTCATCCTACTATGCCACCAATATCCAAAATACATGAAAGAAGCAATAACATGATCATCATCGCCCACATATAAACATATGTGTCCTACCCGTGCAAATCACCTACGCATAGATCAGGCTCTGATACCACTATTGGGTACACAGCATAGAAAACAAAAAAAATTCCTACGATAGGAACTATACGCCAAGATCTATCTACTAGATACAATCAACGGGTGGATATGCATCCATAGAGAACTTACCCTCGAAGACAACAAAGCTTTGTTAACGAGTTGGAACTCGTGGATGATGTAGTCGTACACTTGCCGATCTCAAGATCGTGATGAAGTCCAGCAGGTCCGGCTCCAGCACGTCCTTCAGATCTAGCTCCAGCAAGTCCAGCACCACCAAGTCCAGCACCGCAAAGCAGCGGTGCATCAGTGATCGCACACACGTCCGGTATCCCGACAACCTCCATCCCTCGCTCCAGCAAAGCAGCGGAAGCAGCAACTCCTTTCCAGATAAAGCCACCGGGAACATGTATCTCGCTAATCCGAGACCATGGGGGAATAATACTAGAGGTGGAGAGAGATCCTTCACGAGGAGGTGTGAGGAAGAACGAGTGAGAGGGGGCCTTTTATAGGAGGAGGGGAGTGTGTCCCTTCACCTCCCCCATTCATGTGGTGGTAACCCCCTCCACATTAAAATGCCCCTTCACATTCTCTTTTAAAGTCTCCACTTTAAATGCATTAAATTTCTCCAAATTTAATTCTCTCTGATTTAATAAAACTCTTTTATTAATTTTATTCAGAATTTTGTTAATTACTTTAATTAACAAACATTCACATAAAGCCCCCTGCAACATTTCAATATTACATGAAGAACCAATTTCACCCGAAACAGTTTCGGTGTCTATTGAAATAATTCCAGCGCTTTCTTAAATCTTTATCTGAAACATATTTGCTCCAAATGGTGTTGGTATCCCTTAAGTGTCTCACCCTACGGTTCACGAATAATGCAGACACTATCGAGACCCCTCTCAGATCAATAATCAGAAGCGGGACCTGGAGATCCATACTAACTCCTACACATTCAACGATGACTTCTGTGATCGTGAGAACCTTTAATGCTAGTAACTAAATCCCTTTGTCTCGTGATATATTACATGTCCGAGATTCGATCATCGGTATCTCCATACGTAGTTTGATCTCGTTTCCGACATGTACTCTTTTCTCGTTCCCGTGATATAATATTCTAGTGATCATATCACTTGCTTGCAAGCTATTTCAATGTGATATCACCGAGAGGGCCTAGAGTATATCTATCGGCCATCGGGATGGACAAATCCCACTCTTGATCCATGAGCCTCGACATAACACCTTCGTAGCACTTAACCCACCTTTATAGTCACCCTGTGACGTGTGATGTTATCAAGATACTCTTCTGGTGTTAGCAATTAAAATGATATCATGGTCTAAGGACTAAGATTACTTCGTATGATGTTATAGCAATATAAACATAATGACTCTGATCGTAATGTTGTTATACTTCGGATGAATGTTCATCACATCATTCAACTAATGTTGTGACCTCGTTATTAATAACATCCAATGTTCATGATCAGGAAACCTTGATCATCTTGTTAATCAACTAGCTAGTTTATATGAGAGGCATTACTAGGAACTTTGTATTTTGTTTATTAAACACACATGTATTAACGTTTCAAATTAATACAATTATAGCATGCAAAATTAACATTTATCATAAACATGGAATAAGATAATAACCACTTTATTATTGCCTCTCCGGCATTTTCCCTTTAGTATTGACGTTTCCAATCAATAAAATTATAGGATGCAATATAAACATTTATCATAAACATGGAATAAGATAATAACTACTTTATTATTGCCTCTCGGGCATATTCCTTTCAGTCTCCCACTTCTACTAGAGTCAATAATCTAGTTTGAAAAACTTTGCATATTGAACACCTATGGCTTTCTGGTGTTGCATATACGCGATTGCTAGTGGTTAACATAATCTCTAGATATGACAATTTCAGGTCCGTGTGTATTTGCATGTCTTTGCGTCTCTACGCATCACTCATTCTCAAATGAGATGGCATTGTATAAATTTGGTCCTTTGGTGAGACCTTTAGTTTGTTCGGGTTAAAATATGTTGATATTATTGTCATACAGTATATCTTCATAGTATTAGCCCACTTTGAACCAGACCTAGTTTGATAACAAACTACATAACACAAATGCCCTCCTTTGCTGCTACTATAGCAGTCATATACTTAGCCTTTTGTTGTAGTATCTGTCACAATGCCTCAACTTTGGAACTCATCCAAATCCATCATGGAACATCCTTTCCATTACATTCTGCCACCCATAGTCTAAATTGAGATAAATTTAATTTGTATCTTGTGAAAAAACTAGTAGCAATGTAACACTTTACAATGAACTACCTTTAACTATTTGTCACTTATACATAATATATTCTTAGTTCTTCCTAAGCTCATAAGAATATCTTTACTATCGTCCAATGATCATCTTATGAATCATTCTGGTATGTGCTCATAACTTTTAGAGCATAGGACATATCTGAATATATACATATCACGGTATAATCGATCAAAATATTCATGTGATTTTACTCACCAAGTGTTGAAACACTTGAATCTTGATACAATCCTTTCCATGCAGCAAGAACCTTTCTTGTTGTTTCCATATTGAACCCTTTCAATATCTCATATATGTATGTCTGACATAACCATATTAGCGCCTCAATCTATCCGTATAGACATTATGCCAAATATTCCGGTTTTGCCCAAGTCTTTCATCAAAATCCTATTTTAATGAAATTCTTACCTTATGTCAATACAAGATACATCATTTCCAATCAACACCATCTCCTCTACTTAATGTATTAGAAATATGTCTCAGTGCTCCCACTTAATTTCTTGCAAATGCAAGTATCTTCATCATCTCCGATGAAATTAAACTCTTTTAACATTTTCATCATGGTGAAGATTCCAACTCCACTATGCTCACTTCAACTATTGAAGTTTGCATGCCCTTTTAGAACCCTTTGAATTAACAAAACCCTTCGGACCGTGTCATGTACACGTCCTAGGTAACCATTCTATTACAAGAACCTTGTTTTGTTTATTCAACTACCATATACCAAACTATATGTAGTGGTTGCTACATTAATCCGTCAAGACTAAATATCACTATGAAAGATCAAATCTTGTCATAGTCAACTCCTTGAACATTGCCATAAACATCTTTCTGACATGTCGACTATTTCATAGATGTTAAACATCCATGTCTATTTCTTTATATATCCAAACACGACCGATAGGCTTCACGCCTTTCCGGAGGGTCTTCCAAGTTTTCAGAAACTTGATTTCTCGTGTATGGATACTATCACGGATTCTATGACTTCTAGTAATTTTATGGAGTCAGGGCCCATCATCGCTTCTCTGCATGCAGTCAGTTCATCATTGTCAAAACAATAACGACTTCTGTTTCAAATCTTACCATTTGATTCTTACCGACCCACATGGTTCAATAGGTACTCTAATCTCCAAGATCACACCCTTTGTAATCACGGAGCCATGAGCATTGTGGATGCCACCGAGACACTCTCCGGCGCTGCGCTACTTAGCACATATGGCTAAGGTTCAACAACCTTATCAAAGTTCTATTGTCCTCCCACTTAACTTTTCACGAAAAATTCCTTCTCAAGAAACTTGACGTTCCAAGCGATAAACTCTTTTCTCCTCGGTGTTCTGGAGGAATTCCCAACAAAATCTTTGGGACAACCTACAAAGACGTGCTTATCCGACTTTGGTTGTAAACATTTTTCTTATGCATAGCATACCAAAATTTAAGAAAAGACAATTCGGGTTTTATCCCAAACCTTAACTCATATGGTGTCATTTCAACGGATCACGATGGTGCTCTTTTCAGTGTAAAAGCAGTAGTCTCTAAAGCTTTAATCCTTAAAACATAATGGCAGTTTTATAAAAGACACCTTTGATCTTGCCATGTCAAACAAGGTTTGATTTGATCTCTCGAATATACCATACTCCTGTGGTTTATCGGGAAATGCAAATTCATGGAACAATTCCTGAAATCTTAGGTGATTTGCTAAACGTGTAACTCAAATATCTTCCTTTATGATCAAATCATAAACTCTTTTATTTTCTTGTTACAATGATTTTTCACTTCATCTTAAAACTCTTTGAACAATTTTCAAATGTTTCCTACTTCTTCCTTATTAAGTAAATATATAGATATATTCACTCAAATTTCTGGAGAAAGTATATGAAGCAAAAAAGACCCATCGCATATGGCTACACATAATGGGCTATATACATCAACATGCATAATATCCAATAAGTTAGTCATCCGTTCCTGTTTGGCCTATGGACGGAGTTTCAATTATCTCGAGGAAAGTTTTACAAGCGTCAATTGATCAAAATCAGAAGACTCCAAAAATCCATCAACATGGAGTTTTTTCATGTTTACTTTCCAATATAATCCAAACAGCGATGTCACTTCATAAGTGTTCTTCCAATCATTTGTCTTACGACATTTTAGCAATAATGTTTATTGATGTGATTTCTCCAACTAGACTTGTAAAAGTTCATCCACCCTCTATGGAATACGGTAATTATTTGAACAACCATTGTTCTCATAATACCGGAACAAAATAACAATTATTAAAACAAAATCTTGAATGCTAGGTTTGACGACAACGAAAACACAATAACACTTTATTTGTTTTTGATGAACATCATCACTTATTCTCTTGCCAGTTACTTAGGCCATTGCAGTTCATGAATTGTGTTGTTCTCTATGACAGTTCACACCAACCAATTCGGTATCCAATACGGGTATCCAATACCTCAGAACCACATTGTTTAACAAGTAAGGAATACAGCCATAACATGTATATCTTCTATATACCTAAGTTGGACATCTCCAACATTTTCCTTTCTGTCAAATATTTGATAGATTCTCTTTCAACAATTTCTTTTCTTTTAAAACAATCCATCAACATCAATAGTGGTGTCATTCACATGACACATAGTACAAAGAGTATATAGTCAAATACTAATACCTTTGGACTTGCACTTTGAAGTGGATCACCATCATCAAATGTTTGGTGTTCTTTCAAAAAATCCATTCTTTAGTAATCTATTCGTGTAGTAAACATTTTACTTACATCTTCTATTCATCCTTATCATGACAACTTTCATGATCAAGCTACTGTAGCCTATAAGGAAGAATCGCGAGTATAATGTTAGTTCCCAAAACCTTTTTGGGAGATCCGGATGCTTAGCAACTCCATCCTTCACAAATTCTCATACAATATGAGAACATGTATTTTGCTAAATTATACTCTATCATAATGCAACCAAAAACATTATTTCAGATATCACAATATCTTCCACACATGATGGTTTCTGAAACAATTTTTTCAGCTCCTAGATAATCTTGATATTAAAACAACTTTTTAATATCAATAATCATGGAGGCAAACATGATACTATAGATACTAACATTGGAATTCTTACTCTTGATTTAATACTACTTATTAAACTTCATGGAGTAAATAGAGTTTGCTGAAAGTTTGCAATAGGACTTCTAAACCTTAAATTCACATTCAAAACAATACGATACCAGTTCGGAAAGTAAATATCCAGAATTCTATAGTTCTATTATCTCAATTAAATTGAAGCATAAGGTAGTGAACAGACGCCAATGACTACAACAAATTTTGCAAATTCACTTCGATTTAGTTTATGACAAATTGAGTTCGACTAATCAAAATTAGAAATGAAATCCCACTCAAAAACGACATCCCTCGTGCCTTTTTGGTGATTACATGAACCAAATCCACTACACCAAGTCCGATCATCACGTGAGTCGGTGTAGCTTCAAAGACGAGCATCAATATGGGCATCACATCAACTATATGACTCATGCTTAACCATTCGGTCCGTGTTACGATGCCATGTCTGTACATGCTAGGCTCGCCAAGTAAGAACCTTAGTATTTGCGTGTGTAAAACTGTCTTACACCCGTTGTATGAAAGCATAGAGTCGAGTACACTTGATCAGCACGTGATGTCTCGAAAACACGATCCATAGAACGATGCATACTTTAAGGAAGAACACATTTTATCTTGATATTTAAACGAGGGATCATCTTATAATGATACTAAAACGCCAAACTACCAATATAAGATGCAAACATCATATGTGTAAAGTGGAATGATATGGTCCATGCATTTGATCACCATCATGTGCATCGTGGTATGATCTCTATCATTCCTTTGTGTGTAAGGCCAAGGTCTATGGAACTTACACGTTAAGTGTGTTGTAAGGGTATCTACCATACATCAACTTACATCATTACCATATCATGACACTAGCCCAGCAACAATCTAAACTAGACGCCTCTAATTTATCCATTGCAAGTTTTACGTGGCCTAGGGCCTTCGGAGACAGAACCGGTCTAACTACGAACATGGAACCACAACGATGATAACTAAGTTATTAGCAACTCGTTGTAAATCATATATTGACTATAGTAGGAGATACAGACACCCGCCAGCCACTTATGCAAAACTAATTGCATGTCAGTCGTGGACCTGGTCTCATGTGCGATGACATGTAAGGTTGGTCCGGGCCGCTTCATCCCACTTTGCCACCAATATCCAAAATACATGAAATAAGTAATAACATGATCACCATCGCCACATATAAATATATGTGTACTTCGCGTGCAAAGCATGTATGCATAGATCAGGCTCTGATACCACGGTTGGATTCATAGCATAGAAAACAATAAATTTCCTACGATGGGAACTATTCGCCAAGATCTATCTACTAGATACAAGCAACGGCTGGATATACATCCATAGAGAACTTACCCTCAAAGACAACAAAGCTTTGTTAACGAGTTGGAACTCGTGGATGATGTAGTCGTACACTTGCCGATCTCAAGATCGTGATGAAGTCCAGCAGGTCCGGCTCCAGCACGTCCATCAGATCCAACTCTAGCAAGTCCAGCACCACCAAGTCCAGCACCGCAAAGCAGCAGTGCATCCGTGATCGCACACACGTCCGGTACCCCGACAACCTCCATTCCTCGCTCCAGCAAAGCAGCAGAAGTAGCAACTCCTTTCCAGATAAAGCCATCGGGAACATGTATCTCGCTAATCCGAGACCATGGGGAATAACTAGAGGGGGAGAGAGATCCTTCACGAGGAGGTGTGTCTTGTGAGGAGGAGAGGGGGCCTTTTATAGGGGAGAGGGGGCACCCAAGGGACATGGCATGGCAACCATGGTGGTGCCCCCACCTCTTCCACATTCATGTGGGTGGAGCTGCCACTCTCATAAAAAGCCTCCACTCAAAATTCCACTCACACATGCATTAAATTTCCACCAAATTTAATGCAAGCTCTCATTAAATAAAACTATTTTATTTATTTTATTCAGAATTTTGTCAATTACATTAATTAACAAACATTCACATAAAAGCCCCTGCAACATTTCAATATCACATGCAGAACCAATTTCTACAATTTCACCTGAAACAATTTCGGTTTCAATCGACATGATTCCAGCGCTTTCTTAAATCTTTATCTGAAACATATTTGCTCCAAATGGTGTCGATATCCCTTAAGTGTGTCGCCCTATGGTTCACGAATAATGCAGACATGATCGAGACCGCTCTCCTATCAATAATCAGTAGCGGGACCTAGAGATCTGTATTGACTCCCACATATTCAACGATGACTCTTGTGATCGTGTGAACCTTTAACGTCGTAACTAAATCCCTTTGTCTCGTGATATATTACATGTCCGAGATTCGATCATCGGTATCCAAATACCTAGTTTGATATCGTTACCGACATGCACTCTTTTCTCGTTCCCGTGATATAACATTCTAGTGATCACATCACTTGCTTGCAAGCTATTTCAATGTGATATCACCGAGAGGGCCAGAGTATATCAATCCATCATCGGGATGGACAAATCCCACTCTTGATCCATGAGCCTCAACATAACACATTTATAGCACTGAACCCACCTTTATAGTCACCCTGTTACGGTGTGACATTTGATGTTATCAAGATACTCTTTTGGTGTTTGCAATTAACATGATCGCATGGTCTAAGGACTAATATTACTTCGTAGCAATATAAACATAATGACTTTGATCGTAATGCTATACTTCAGATGAATGTTCATCACATCATTCCACCAATGTTGTGACCTCATTATTAACAACATCCAATGTCCATGATCAGGAAACCTTGATCATCTTGTTAATCAATGAGCTTGTTTATATGAAAGGCATTACTAGGAACTTTGTATTTTGTTTATTAAACACACATGTATTGACGTTTCCAATCAATACAATTATAGCATGCAAAATAAACATTTATCATAAACATGGAATAAGATAATAACCACTTTATTATTGCCTCTCGGGCATATTCCCTTCAACTAGAGGCATGAACCCACTATCGAGCATAAATACTCCCTCTTGGAGTTGCTAGCATCTACTCGGCCAAGATAGATACTAACAACGGAGAGCATGCAAGATCACAAATAACAAAGACATGATAGAATCAATAATCAATCTGAAATAGCATATCAACATCCATCGGATCCCCGCAAACACAACATGTATGATTATAAATAGATGATCTTGATCATGCACGGAGCTCACAAGATCTAGACATGGTATCACAAAGGAGAAGAACCAACCATCTAGCTACTACTTGGACCCGTAGTCCAGGGATGAATTACTCACGCATCACACTAGATGCAGGCATGGTGATGAAGAAGGCCTCTAGGGTGAATTTTCCCCTCCGGTAGGGTGCCGGGAAGAGCTTCAGATCCCCCCGATCTAGGGATGGAGATGACAGCGTCTACAGACTCTTTCGTGGAATTTTGATCGGGTACTTAGGGTTTCTGTATCGGAGGCAATATATAGGCGAAAGGGGAGGCCGAGGGGGTGCCCTAGGCGGCCACACCACCCCTGGCGCGGGACATGCCTGGGCGCGTGGCTAGGTGGTGTGGCCGGCCTCTGGCCCCTCTCCGTCTTGTCTTCTGGCTCCGTGTCACCCTCAGTGAAATATTGACTTTGGCTTTTGTCCAGTCCAATTCCGAGAATATTCATTTTCTGACTTTCCTGGAACCAAAAACAGCTGAAAACTGGCAGCTGGCACTTTGGCATGTTGTTAATAGGTTAGTCCAAGAAAGTGTATAAAAATACTCCAAAGTGTGGACAAAACATAAGAAAGTAGATAAAAACAAGCATGGAACATCAAAGATTATAGATACGTTTGGAACGTATCAACATCCCCAAGCTTAACTCCTGCTCGTCCTCGAGTAGGTAAGTGATAAAAAGAAAGAATAATTTTTGAGGTGACATGCACCATCATAGACTTGATCAAAGTATTTGTAAAACATTGATAGTTGGGAGCATAGTACTTCAACATAGCATGAAAGATATAGTTCTAATAATAAGACATGGCAACTATGTTGTAACATGAAAAGGCACAAACAAAAAATTCATGAAAAACAATGCTTTGCAAGACATTTGTTTGTTTCACATAAAGAAAGCATAATTAGAAGGGTATTCATCTTGTCCCTCATAGAGTAGCAAAACATAAATGCATAGGACACCTTCAAAGTTCATAAGGGTGACTAGATAAAAATAGTTTAAGAACAAGCAATATCAAAGTTATGAATCAATCAATAAGTCTTGGGACAATGCACATTAAACTAAGAATGTCCACTATGCTCTCCCAATAGGTGCATAAAGATAGAAGATGGAGACTCAACATAAAAGTAAAAGAAAGGCCTTCATAGAAGGAAGCAGGGATTCAAGTCTCATAAAGAGCTTCCAAAAATTATGGTACTTATTAGCTTTCAGCTCTCATTGCCCCTATCATAAGCATCTTGAAGTGATTAAGGTTAAATTGAACAAACTATGGAGTATATGCTTGAGAAAATATAAGTTGGCAAAATAATGTCCCTTGAATACGAGGGCTGCTCCTCATGCTACTCACGTTTAGTTACCGGTAAGTTCTTGTCATAGTAAGTACATGTGTATCATAGAGAACCGCCAATGGGGTACCCCTTACCCAATGATAAGGCAAGCAGACAATGAGCATCTCAGCAATCTTCTTATTTACCACGGGAAAATGGTGCTTTTTCTCTCTTTCCTCTTCTCTCATCTCTTTTTTTTTCTTTTTTTTCTCGATAACTATCTTTTTTATAAGAAGAATGCTTCATAGATTGCTCATTATGGTTACTCTGCAGGTTTCCACCATGATTACGCATGGATTAGACCATCGGCCCAGGTGTTTCTCTAACACACATACATAACTCCATGGACTTACAAGCTCCCCTTTCATTTCACACCGACGACATCCATAGACAAAAGAGCATGATATCAACTGGGTACAATGTACAAGTGCAATGTGGAAAGCGTTCCCCATGACACCATGGTTCTGCTAGTCCCCAACATATAAGTGCAAGCATATACAACATAGATGACATATTTGTTCAAGTTTATTAGGGGCGAGAAAAGTAAAGTGTTGCATCAAGTTCGTGAGAGCTTTAATCACTAGTTTTCTCATAACAAGTTTAATTCGGAAGGTAGATAAAAACATGAATATACTTGGGATAGCAAATGCTAATTGGTAGGTATGGTGGACTCTTTTGAATAACTTGGTTTTATTTGGAGTTGGATGCATGAGTGGAACTCATACTTGGTTATGGAGGCTAGCAAAGGACTGGGAGCGACCAACTAAGAGAGCAATAATGGCCATAATCATGCAAAGCGACAAAATATCATTAATTAAAGCATAATGTGATATTACAAGTCGAAAACTAAACGATCATCGAGGCTATTGTGACTTGGTATAGTCTTAACATGGTGTGAGCATGCGCCAAGTCAACCCAAATAAAGCATCAAAGGAGATACCACAATACTATGCTTTAATATGCTAAAACAACACATGATTCTTTCAAGGCACATTAAGAAATCTCAATTGTTTATAACATGTCATGCTACAGCAAAAATCACTAAGCATAAAGCCAAAACAATATCAAGCATGACATGACAAAGCATAGGCCACAGTAAAAAACAAGCTCCTTTTACCACTTAGGCATGAAGTTTTCCTACTCTTTTCCAATCCAGACCAAACTTATTTGAAAACTAATGTATGAATGAGGGGGTCCAACCAATTTATTCAAGCAAACTAAGCAAACCAAGCAAACTAAAACCAAAAACAAAAACAAAGACGCTCCAAGAACAACACAACTATGCATGAAACAATAAAAATGAAGTGTTTGGAAGAAACCTGGGATTTTTATTGATGAAGAAGGGGATTCCTTGGGCATCCCCAAGCTTTGATGCTTGTACTTCTTAAATATTTCTTGGGGTGACATGGGTGGAATCACCAAGATTGATATTTAGTCCATTCTTCATCTCATTACCTCATTCTTTCCCTACACCTGAAATTTTTCCTTCATACAAAACTTCACACAATCTTCATTAGCAACATTAGTGTACTCAAGATAATAAGTCTTTGGGTTCAGTTCCAACACAAGTAAAACTTCCATTAAAACACAAGGTACTGTTTCACTTCCCTCAAAAAGCTCAATTTCCCAAAAAGAACCCAAAAAGGAATCAACAAGAAGCAAATGCAAATAATGGTAGAAATCTGTCAAAACAGACCGGCAGGTAGAAACCGGTTTTTTAGAAGACCTTATGTTGCTCATATCGCAAAGTGTTCGAAAGTTGTATAACAACCTGGGGCATAAGCACAAAAAATTACAGCTCAAACCGATGTACAGAGATTGTACACAAATGTTTACAGCGAAGCACAAAAATCTGTTTCGGGACAGCAACTTTCCCAAGCATTACGTCTCTCTCATTAGAGGTTACTCCTGGCACAAAAAGAAAATAAAAAGGATAAGGAGAGGTTATTAATGAAGATATAACTTCCAAGACTCAACTAAAACTTTTGGGTTATCTCCCAATAAGTATTTTTCTTTAACGCCTTTAAGTTAGGCATAAGAAGCAAGAAAAAAATCAAGTATTCTCAAATGAAGAAGCATTAAGAGAAAATTTTGTTTTAATAGGAGCGGCAAAAGGAATATTCTGTCTATTCTTAGGGAAGTGTCTTATACCTTTCTTGAGTGGGAGTTGATATTTAATGGTCCCTTCTTTCATATCAATAATGGCACCAACAGTTCTAAGAAAAGGTCTTCCCAAAGTAATAGGACAAGAAGCATTGTATTAAACATCCAAAACATAGAAATCAACGCGGGCATAGGCATTTTTAACCATAATAAGAACATCATTAATACTGCCCATGAGTTTATTTTTAGCATTATCATCAAGTGGGACATTTAAATAACAATCTTCCAATGGGGGCAAATCAAGCATATCATAAATCCTTCTAGGCATAATAGAAGCACTACTATCAAGATCACATAGAGCTTTGACATCAAAATCATTCACTTTCATATTAATGATGGGTTCCCAACCATCTTCTAGTTTCATAGGAATAGAAGCTTTATGTTTCATCTTTTCTTCTTTAATTTTTATGAGAGCATCAGTAATGTGTTTTGTAAACGCCATATTCACAGCACTAGCATTAGGACTTTTAGCAAGCTTTTGTAGGAACATAATAACTTTAGAGATGTTGCAACCATCAAGATCAAAATCATAATTATCATCTAAAGTAGTAGAGCTATTGTTTCCCATATTTCGAACAATTTCAGCATTTTTATTAGAAAAGGTTCCATTGGGTTTACTAGCTTCAACATTAGTGGTAGTGATAGTAAAAATACTAACATTTCTAGCAATCTCATCTTCTCTTTCCCACTTATCATGCAATTCAGCTAATAGTCTAACATTTTCATCAATTCTAACTTGTATGGCATTAGTAGCAGCAAAGAGATTATCAATAGTTTCAGGTTTAGCAGCCATTTTATTAAAAGAAGATTGTGCTTCCGCCAATGATGCTATATCTCTTTCAGCATTAGAGAGTTTTTCCTCAATAGTTTTATTGAAAGAAGTTTGTGTACAAATAAAATCTTTAAGCATAACTTCAAGTTCACAGGGTGCACTTCTATTATTGTTGTTGGAATTTCCATAAGCATTACCATTGTTGGGAGGATATGGCCTATAATTATTATTACCAAAATTATTCCTGTAGGCATTGTTGATAAAATTATTATTTCTTATAAAGTTCACATCAACTTGCTCTTCTTGAGAAACCAAAGAGGCTAAGGGAATATGATTTGGATCCCCATTAACAAGCATAGACATAATATCATCAATTTTATCCCTCAAGTAAGAGGTCTCTTCAACAGAATTTACGTTCTTACCCTGTGGAGCTCTCTTGGTATGCCATTCAGAATAGTTAACCATCATATTATCCAGAAGCTTTGTTGCAGAACCCAAAGTAATGGTCATAAAGGTACCTCTAGCAGCAGAATCCATTAGATTTCTTGAAGAATAATTCAATCCTGCTAAAAGTTTTGGATAATCATCCAAGCGGTCAGTCCATGAGTGGGACAATTCTTTACCAAAGATTTCATTCTTTCCCAAGCTTGCGCAACATGTTCATTATCAGATTGTTTAAATTTCATTATTTCACTTCTCATAGATATAATCTTAGCAAGGGGATAGTATTTTCCAATGAAAGCATCTATGCATTTAGTCCAAGAATCAATACTATTTCTTGTTAGGGATTGCAACCATTCTTTAGCTTTTCCTCTCAAAGAGAAAGGAAAAAATTTAAGCTTAATAATATCTCCATCTATATCCCTATGCTTTTGCATCTCACAAAGTTCAACAAAGTTTTTTAGATGAGCAGCAACATCTTCAGTACCAATTCCAGAAAATTGTTCTCTCATAACAAGATTGAGTAAAGTAGGTTTAATTTCAAAGAAAGTGGCTTCAGGAACAGGTGGAGCAATAGGTGTGCACATGAAATCATTGTTGTTGGTTCTAGTGAAGTCACACAACTTAGTGTTTTCAAGAGTAGTCATTTTTTTGTTTTTAATAAAGAAAGCAAACTAGTACAACTAATTTTTTGTGTGTTTTTGATAAAGAAACAAGCAAACAAAGCAAAAATAAACTAACCAAAAAAATAAAGACATTGGTTATGAGGGACTCCCCTTGTGAAGATGTACTTGACTCCTCGGCAACGGCACCAGAAAAACATCTTGATGACCCAAAATATATCGAGCTTGTTGGGGAACCCCAAGAGGAAGGTATGATGAGCACAACAACAAGTTTTCCCTCAGTTATGAAACAAGGTTATCAAACCAGTAGGAGCAAGGAAACACCTCCAAGGTGTTGTTTCCAACTTGGAATCCTGCACAACACAACCATAGAACTTTGCCCCCAACTTACAGTTAGGTCGTCAATCTCACCGGTTTTGCTGAAAACAAAGGATTAAACGTATTGTGTGGAAGATAGTAATAGCTTGCAGAAAGTAAATAGAAAATAGTAAATAGTTGTATATTGACGGTAAAAGAAAGGACAGGGGTCCATAGTTCACTAGTGGTGATTCTCCTTAAGATAGATGACATGTTGGGTGAACAAATTACAGCGGGGAAATTGACAAACATTGAGAAAGCATACATGCATATACTAATCATCTTGACTCGTATGAGATTTGATTGGGCATTACAACATTATACATAGAACGTAATCCAACTACATCTATGACTAATAATCCACCTTCAGGTTATCATCAAAACCCCCTCCAGTATTAAGTTGCAAGCAACAGATAATTACATTAAGCATTGCATGTAAAGTAAACAATAAGATTGTTCTATGAACAAAGGATTGTTGTTTTCTCCCTAGTAGCAACAACACGTCTAGTACCTTAGAGATTTCTTTCACTTCCCCAGATTACTATAGGCATGAACCCACTATCGAGCATAAATACTCCCTCTTGGACTTGCTAGCATCTACTCGGCAGAGAGAGCTACTAACAACAGAGAGCATGCAAGATCACAAATAACAAAGACATGATAGAATAATTAATCAATCTGAAATAGCATCTCAATATCCATCGGATCCCCGCAAACACAACATGTATGATTACAAATAGATGATCTTGATCATGAACGGAGCTCACAAGATCTAGACATGGTAGCACAAAGGAGAAGAACCAACCATCTAGCTACTACATGGACCCGTAGTCTAGGGATGAACTACTCACGCATCACACCGGAGGCAGGCATGGTGATGAAAAAGGCCTCCAGGGTGAATTCTCACCTTCGGCAGGGTGCCAGGAAGAGCTTCAGATCCTTCCCGATCTAGGGATGGAGATGACAGCGGCTACAGACTCTTTCGTGAAATTGTGATTGGGTACTTAGGGTTTGTGTATCGGAGGCGATATATAGGTGAAAGGGGAGGGCAAGGGGGTGCCCTAGGTGGCCACACCACCCCCTGGCGCGTGCCAGACCTGGCTGCGTGGCTAGGTGGTGTGGCCGGCTTCTGGCCCCTCTCCGTCTCGTCTTTTGGCTCTGTGTCCCCCTCGGTGAAATATTGACTTTGACTTTTGTCCCGTGCAATTCCGAGAATATTCATTTTTTGACTTTCCTGGTACCAAAAACAGCAAAAAAACAGGAAGTTGGCACTGTGGCATCTTGTTAATAGGTTAGTCCAAGAAAGTGTATAAAAATACCCCAAAGTGTGGAAAAAACGTAAGAAAGTAGATATAAAACAAGCATGGAACATCAAAAATTATAGATACGTTTGCAGCATATCACCCTCCTCACATAGTTTCACCCCGTGCAACTGGTTCGGCGAGACGACATATAGAACACCCAGAAATTGTAGAAACCTCACCTTAGAAGGCATCTGTAGGGGGAACTCATCCACTGGGGATCCATCTTCGCCCTGCGCAGATCTGGGAGGCTAAGGCATCGATCTTCATCAACCACCACAGCATCACCATCATCTCCATTCATCCCAGCTGCATCTTGTCTAGATCTTGTTCTAATTCCCGTATTCATTGTGGATTTATATAAGTACTATTCATCTATGATTGTTTCCATTACCATTGCCATGATGTTGATTGCCTCCATGTCTGACTAGATCTCTAGTTCTTGGGGAGATGGAGAAACCCTAGTATGAGATTGAAATAAGATAAAGTCTATTATGATATTCATCGTTGTGACCATGTGTTAGATTTTCTACATCTTGATATTCAAAGAAGTCGAACTCTCAATATTTTCCTCTCATGGGGACTTGATGGAGCCAACTATTAGTTGGTAGATAGAGGCGTGCTAGCACTTACAGTGACTATAAAGCTGTTGGCACCCCTTATGTATCAACTTGGGAAACAGAGGAAACTCACGGAACACAATCCATGCCATGAGATACGTCCTACGGGATTACGTCCCTTAATAGTGTAGTAATTCGATTGATGTTGATTGCTGATTGATGTGGATATGAGGATGATGTGAGCAGTGGTTGCTGCCTAATTGTCCAAATACGGAGTTCCTCCACACATACATAGTTTAGAATATTCATGATGATAATCTTTATCTTAGATCCTTATAGTACTAGTAGTGTATCCGCTACTCCCTGAGAATGCTTTTCCCCTATTGCAGTTCCAATCTCTCTTATATATGCGATACTTACTTTCTGTATTAAGTTATTTTTCTTTACTTTATTATTTCTCTTATACCAAAAACCGAAAAACACCTTTTTACACAATACTCGCATTTTATCTTGTTACTTAAACTTAATCTAGCATTTCTATCACAATATTTATTTCAAGAGTTATTAGACTTCAAACTCCTACTCCCTGTGGGATCGATATCTTTATTTTGAATCTAGCTACAAATGATCTGTGTAGTTGCAGTCATTAGTATCTTCAAGAAATCATCCAAAGGAAGTTAGAAGAAATGGAATCCAAGCTAAAGATGCACCATCTCTTGAAGATATCATGTGCTTGAAGCTTGCCATGCTCAGTGTTCATGGATCGATGAAGACAAGTTCCAAGAATATGTTTCCCCATGATGTATGGGGGAGCAAGTCACAATTCTTCATTGAGTGCATGCGAGCAAGAGCAATCAAGAAATATGTTCCATCTTGAGGAGGACATGATCGTCTACATCATGCTCAAGTTGAATTCTCAAGGAAAAAGTATGATGTTGATTGGTTTTCCCTTTATCGGTCTCATGTTGGGGACCGGATTTAGGATAGGTATTTGTACTATCAAGAGGGGCTCTCGAGTGAGTAACTCGATCGTATCTTTCAGAGAGAGCTCAAACCTTTGCATACTTAACATCATCCTTTTTGGTTGTTATTTGGATTGTAACCATGTGAAGTTTTAGAAGCTTCTAGTAATGTTCATAACAAGCTCTAGTTCATCAAATACGGATTTCGCATGTATATCCTATTACGTTTTTTATCTTGGATTTTTTCTGGATCCTCACCTGGGGAGGTATCCAACATAATAATTCTTGATATTTTCCCCATTGGTGGTATCCAATATTTCTGATTCTACATGTCGTTATCTCTCCAACAAAATTGGCTTCATCGGATTTGGAGTTCGGTTGCTTGAGGTACTGCATTTGCTGCTGCTACCTACGCTATCTGTAAAGACTGGTAGTACCACACTTTACGTCCGGTACCACAACTTCGAACCGGTAGTACCGTCCGGCGGTACCGGACGGGTCAGAGCCCAACTACGAGTTGGGGCTCCTCCTCTGACCCAGCCGGTACAACCTGCCCAACACTACCACAACTTCCGGTAGTACCGTTGCACCTCCGGTAGTACTGGTTGGCGGTAGTATCGGATCGTGCAGCGTGTCTACTAGTGGCATCTGAGCTGTTTTCTTCTCAACTTGTTTTCGCCTGGTACATATTCTGGTACCAGTCTAGTAGTACCGGTCATTTACGGTACTACCGCTGCTAGGTCCGGTACTACCGGTCATTGGAGCTGTCCAACAGGCAGATTTCGCCCCCCTATAAAAGGGGCCTTCCTTCTCTATTGGACTAAATCCTTTTGAGCTCTTTGCCCCATCCATTGTTGATTCTCTTGAGCTTTCTTCCTCCCTCTCCCTCCCATGATTCTCACATCTATTTGAGGGAAAAGAGAGAGGATGTCTAGATCTACAATCTCACCAATCCATCTCTCCACTAAGTGAGGGAAACATATTGGGATCTAGATCGTGAAGACATTTGTGGTTTTCCTCTAGTGTTCTTCCTCTCTTATTCCCCTAATAGCTTTTGTATATTTGGTGGAATTTGGGAGTGAAGGACTTGCCATTGCATTAGGTGCATTGCTTTGAGTTCTCCACAGAGGATTTGGTTGGTGAAATTAAGAAGCTTCCGACTCTTGGGTTCTTGGAACCCTAGACGGTGTTGTGGCCTTTGTGGTGAGTTCTTGGGGCCTCCAATTAAGTTTTGGAGATCTCCCAAAGTTATTGGCCTTGGTGGTGTTTATTGGGAGCCTCCAATTAAGTTATGGAGATTTCCCCATTCTTGTACGGGTTTGGTGACCGCCCTCAAGTCTCCCATAGAGGATCGGGTGCTTGCCGTGTGGCAGGTTCTCTAGAGAATAGTGTGAGGCCTCTTGTTGTGCTGGTGGTCTTAGTACCACTCACCCCTCCAACGAGACGTACTCCCTTGAAGGGAGGAACTTGGTAAAACATCATAGTCCCCATGTGCTCGGTTATCTATATACCCGAGCCCTTTACTTATGCACTTTACATTGTGATAGCCTTCATGCTTGAAGTAATCGCTCTTTCTATCACTTTCTTGGTTGTCTTGCTTAGCATAAGTTGTTGGTGCACATAGGGGAACCATAGTATATATAGGATTTGTGCTTAATAAAAGAAAAGGCTAGTTTTATTCCGCCTTTGTTAAGCCCATCTCATAGAAGTTTTTAACCCCCTATTCACCCCCCCTTTTAGGCAGCATCCGTGATCTTTCAATTGGTATCAGAGCAAGGTCTCTCGCTTTTATTCTTCACTGCCCTGAGAGTAAAGATGTCGAGTAGGGGATTACTGCATGTTTCCTTCTATATATTCGATGGCACCAACTATGTTGTTTGGAAATATCGCATGCTTGATTATTTCCGGGGAATTCACCCAACAATTGAGGGAATTATTAGAAGAACACATCCAATGACTCTAGTGGATCAGTGTGGTTTAGGAGAATAACACATGCAATGGCACTGGTGGATCAGTGTGTCAAACCATGGTCACATAGACCAAAAACACATACGAAAGCAACTTCCACATTGCATGTTGCACCAGTGTGACAGAAGCTGCACCACATAATCCACTAGTGTGTGTGTGGCCATGTGGATCAGTGTGGTTTAGGAGAAGAACAAATGCAATGACACTAGTAGATCGGTGTGGTTTAGGAGAAATAACACATGCAATGTCATAAGTGGATCAACGTGGTTTAGGAGACGAACACATGCAATTCCTATAGTGGATCCATGTGTCAAACCATGGTCACACAAACCCAAAAACACATAGGAAAGCAGCTTACACATTGCATGTTGCACCAATCTGACAGATGTTGCACCACAGAATCCACTAGAGTGTGGGTGGCCATGTGGATCAGTGTTGTTTAGGAGAAGAACACATGCAATGACACTGGTAGATCAGTGTGGTTTAGGCCAAGAACACATGCAATGACACTGGTGGATCAATGACTCTAGTGGATTAATGCGGTTCTTTTTAAATATCTTATATTTTCTATCTAAACCCCTTAGTGTGTTTTGCCCTCTCATAAAAGCACAAACTTGTGCTCACTCTAGATGCTACGCCCAGATTAGTTGAAACATATGTGACGCGGATCGTGCCTACCAACCGTTGATCCTCTATGATCCAACGGGCAGGATAACCCCTCTCTATCTGTGCCACCTCTCTATCTGTGCCACCAATACTTTACCTCTATAAACAAATGAAAACCATCTAGAAAAAAAATGTAAACGCTACATCTGGTTCTTGTGATGCCTAGTCATTGTCTTATCCGTCACCATCATCTTCATCACCTTCACTGTCCTTGCCGTCGTCGTCGTCTTTGTACTCCTCTGAAGACTCATCCCCGCGCCCTTGTTCGTATATGCATGCTCTCTCCTCGGCAGAGTCCTCCTCCTTCTCCTTGTAGTCCCATGGGTCCACGTCACTCTCCTCCGCTTCTGCCTCCGACTGATATATGAATGCCTCCTTGTTGGCCGAGTCAGAGTCATCCAAATAGATCTCTCCTCTCTTCTTACTGGTCTTCCTCTCATTCCTCACCTTGTCCATACTCTCCGGTGCAACACGCGCCCCCATCCTAGCTGCTGCTTTGCGCTCGTCCATCGCTGCAGGTGCACAACGCTCCTCGCGCGGCCGGTACGAGCTTTGACATCGCGGTGTCCTCGAGTGCCGATGTCGATGGATCGTGGCATGGTCAGACACAACGACGTGTTGCCTCGGTTGGCGACTCTCGGGCACGAACGATGTCACGAAGAGCAGTGGACACAGGACGACCAGTGGCCGTCTTGGATCTGCCATTTCCACGGCGAGGGGCCATCGGGCTCGAGAAAGTTGTTCGGGATGAGCGATAGCGGGAACATAGAGTTGGGTGCTGATCTGATCAAGGGGCGAATTGCGATTTCGTGTGGTGTGTACACGCATACATTTGTTGATTATTAAAAAATGTATTATCTCGCATACTAAACATAATTTGGTCACAACAAAAGTGGGACATCGTATTCTATACTCATAAATATCCCATGCGTGCCTATCTACGTGGAGTTCAACGTGCATTCCTATCGACGTGGAGTTCGACGTGACGACGTGATCGTGCAGCAATTGTGCACGTCATTGCCCCGTCAACACTTGACACACGCACACTGTTGTGGTGTGGAACACGGCAGTGCCATCGGGGATGGCATGAGAGGGGACAATTAAGATGTTATTGGTGGATACTCGCAATGGGTTGGGCACAAATACTACAAACACAGCGATATACCCAGGTTAGGAGCCCTCTTGTCGAGATAGCACTCCTACTCCTACAAGGATCTACTATAAGGGGAGCACATGCTCAATACAAATGCTCCTTGAGCTGTCTTCCTAGCTGCTATTGAGAGGTAGAAGAAGATGAACTACCTGACTTGGTGATTCTGGCTAACTTCTAACTTGTAATGCCTTACCTACAACCCTGGCACTACCCCTCCTTATATACTGGTGGAGGGGTAGGTTGAAATGTGGGCTCTCGGGTTTACTATTTCGGCTTTGGGTTTACAAAGCGGGCTGACTGCCTAGTCCAGACGCTGGTCCAGCACCTGGTCAAGCTCCAGTACAGGTGGGGAAGGCGCCACAGTGTCTCAGTGCCTCCGCTTTGGGCATCACCGGGTGCTTTATCCATCAGCTGGGTGCTTTATCCGTTAGTAGGAGCTTTATCCGTCAACCGGAGATTTAGTCGTCATCTCCTAGCCTCAGTGCTTTGACGCCCTTGTCTGGTAGTGCTGGCAGGCCGTCGCGCCAGCCTGTCCGGTCAAGGGTGCACTCAGTAAGGAGCATCACCCCCTCCTGTACCTTTGGCCAACAGATCCGAGGCGACCGGGTAGAGGTGGCCACCCAGCCGGCTATTCTGGCCTCTGGCTAGACGGGCCAGCCAGGAAATATTGATGTGGACCGGGTGAAGCGTATCACCCGGCTGTGGTCCTTTGTGTTGTGGCCATCCGGCCAGATCTCCCTGGAGCAAGCCAGTTGAGCCTGGCTTGGCCTACCTGGGGGTCATCCCCTCGACACTAGTCCCCGAGCGCGTTGGGACTTGGCTTTGCGGAGAAGTTCCTGCGTGCTCATTGGCTGATGTTGTAATTATTGTGTATGCAGAACATATCGCGAATTGTCTTGTAGTGCTTCTCATTTTTCAGCTCGAGATGCCCACTTTCCTGACTGGAGTTTACCGTCTACGGGTATGGTGGCCCACCCATAGGGTGTGAGCGGCGATTGCGTCTCCGGCTGCCGCGCCCGGCTGGGGAGGTGAATCGCCCAATCGATGACATCAATACCGGCATTAGGCGCGCCTGCCTCCACTGGTGCGTGTCGTGTCAGTTTGACCTCTTGGCCTGCCGCTGCAGTTTTGGTAACTACGCACACGCCTTCATCATAGCGGTTTCTCGGGGATCGTGCGTGCGCTTGGCCTTCGCGGTAATGCCTGTGGTATCTTCTATGGCAATTTCTCTAGAGCATACGATCCGGAATTGAAGCATCGTGGGGGAGTGGAGCAGTTCTGTGCCACGTGGCGAGGCCTACTTAGGGGTTTGCTCAGACGCGGCGAACTTCTTGAAGTTCTTCTAATTCAAGGTTCAGGTGGTGGGGAAGGGCGACCCTCTGACGGAGAACGGCTATTGCACCGACTACCCCAGGGCGTTTTCACCGATGCCACGGCTAGAGATGTCCGACACCGTCAAGCTGTGGTAGGGCTCGTACTTCTATGTGCGCAACAACACCGACATCGACTGGATCAAGGCGCCGGTGTTCAGCAACGTCCCCTCCACTCGGAAGGCTTGGACCGTCTAGAACATGGGCACCCAGGCGGACATGGAGCAGATGGTCGCCCGTGTGATGGTGCTGGTGGACAAGGAGCGACTCACCGCCCAACACATCCTGCTATATCTTGGATGACGAACCGGGTGCTTTCGCTGTAGTAGCGGTCAAACAAGATTTGCCATCTGCCAGACCCGTTGGATCCCACTCGGGTGTCCCAGCTAGAGGTACCATTCGTGGCCCTTCGTGAGTGGCTCACCACCATCTCGGAGCAGATGCTGGCGGAAGACTGGGTCTTCTCTTGTTGGCCGTACCACCGCGGCAAGCTGCCCCCGAAGGTCAGGCTCTGTTCCTTTTCTCCAGGTGAACATTTCCCGATGAATTTTTTCTCCTTGCTTCTTATGTTCCTTGTTGAGTAGCTCTTTACGGTGCATCTAGCAGGAGACGGTATGGGGGAGGGTGAGCTCCCCGACATCACCGCCGAACGCAAGCCGCCCAAGTTCCCGCATACGGAGTCGGAGCGGTTCCCCACACGGACCGATGAGGGCTAGGAGTTTCCACTCGGTGAGCAGCTTTTCTTGCCCAGATTTTCCTTGTTCTTCTTTTGTCATATGTTTGACGTTGTGCCCATGTCTTGGCTCAGCCGCCCATAGCAAGGATGTGGACTTGGCTAAGGCCGCCACGTCGAAGGCTCGAGGGAAGTGAGCTGCTTCGACCAACGCCGCTTTAACTGAGGGTGGGGCGAAGAGGAGCCTCGCCCAAGGGATGCGGCCTTCGTGCCAAGCGTTGCCGGGTACGTGCCCTTGTTATCCTTTTTTGCGCACTTGTTGGTCTATGCCTTGCTCATTGTGCTCTTCTCGCCCTTCTTTCAGTGAGGCGATGTCTGTGACCGGCTCCGCGACCATCACCACCACATCCAACCCTCCCCCGGCTGGAGCGGATGGGCCGGCTGCTACCTCTGCTACCAAGCCAGTGGAGGTTGTAGCCTCTGTTGCCAAGCCGGCTGAGGTTGCAGCCTCTGCTGCCAAGCCGGCCGAGGCCGCGGCGGATACGGTGGTGCCGGCTGGGTCCTTGGTCCTGCATCGTCCCTCTGCCGCATCTCAGGCCGCCGATCTGTTCCTGTCTCCGGGCTATGTTCGGATGGGTTCTGCCGCCTAATAGGTGGAGGAGCCCATGGAGGTGGCAAGGGAGGCCCCTGCGCAGCCGGCGGCCGTAGACGACGGTAGGGAGGTGGTTCACGAATCGGGCGTGGTGGCTCCATAGGTTTCGCATGTAGCTTCCGACAACAACGACGAGCTCCAGATTACTAGCAGTCGGTCAGCTCTGGTCGTGCCACCGCTGGACTCCGTCCTGGCGCAGCTCTCCGAGGCTCGTCACCTGGTGGATGTGATGAAGGAGGGGCTCGGCGAAGCTAGGGTGTTGGGTGCGTCCCTTGTGGTAGATAACTCCTCCGTCATTTTTATTGTGCTCCTTGCTGTTCTTTTCTTAGTCACTCCATTATCTTTGAAGAAAGCCTTTGCCGAAGCCACCGAAACCTCGTAGGACCTGGGCGTAAGATTTCTTTCTCTGCTTTGTCTTCCTGGCTATGCCAGTTTTCGCAGTTCTTGTTGACCATTGGGTACCCCCTATAGCTCTGTTAGCAAACAGGGACCGTGAGGTGGAGAGGCTGAATGCGGAGGTCGCCTGTCATTCTATTGGGAATGGCAGTGCCTGAGAAGGCTAGATAGAGGTGTGGGGACTAGCAGGAAAGCTCTCGACGGCGTCCGCAAGCGGGATTGGGTACGAACGAGTGTAGCAGGAAATGGGAGGTACCCAGGTTTGGACCCTCGTGGCGAGGTAACACTCCTACTCTTGCTGATCTGATTAAGGATGGTATACATAGTACACTTGCTCCTTGAGCTGTATGGACTAGGTACCTCTTAAATAGGCAAGGGGCAACGATCTTACTGGCCAAACCGGCTGGCGAATCCCACTGGCGGGCCACAGCCGATTGGTTATCTACAGTACCCGGTAGTGTATGTCTTGTCAATGGTACGTGCTGTGAAGGGTTGTCGTGGGTATAGTGACACCGTGCAAGTCTGTCGTCAGCAATCGGCCACCCTTCCTGCGTCGGCCACAAAGTCTTCGGCATGGTCTCGTTGTATGTGTCTTGTCTCTGTAATAGGTCATACCATGTACTGTGTAGCACGTCGCCCTGCCTCTATCTTGATTGCACCTGGCAATGCCCATGTAGCCGGATCCGTGCCTTGCCGCCCTTCTTTGTTTCGGCTACCGGCTGGTAGCCGGGAAAACACGCCAATATCCGACTACAATCTTCTTAGCCAAACGTGAGCCGTCTGCCCTTGTTCTGGTCCGGCTAGGGTACCCGGGTGTCATCCCCCTGACACTAGCCCCCGAGCAAGTGTGGATTTCGCCCTTAGGTCAAATGTGCAAGTTCTTCCTCTTGCTTTTGAATTCTCATCCGGCTATAGACTGACGGTTGCGCTGCCCATGACGCCAGTGATAATGCCGGCCACGCGCGCAGGCGCCATCATTGCGTTGCCGCATGCAGCGTTGTGTCCCATCGCACGTCGCGCACGTCGCCTAGGGAACCGCCGCATGCCTCTTCGGTTTCTGCCCCAGGATCTTCTGTGTGCGGTGCCATCACAGGGGATCTGGAGCCATTGGCGGGGTGCAGTGCTGCTCCACAGGTGCCACGCAGCAGCCCGCACGGTTCCTCTCCCCCACCCTGCATTCTTCCTTCGCTGATGCTACCATCGCGCTCGCTGCCGAACTCGCCGTGCGGCCCACTCGAGGTCGCCCGAGACACAGGCCCATGCATCTTCGCGCCCGCCGCTACGGCCGACGAGGAAGTGATGGCGTCTGACCGCGGAGCCTGGTGCGGGTCGATGGTGACCGAAGACAACATCGCGAAGTACCACGCCACCCGGGTCTTGCCGCCGGAATCGGAGGTGGTGGTGCGGCTCGCGCCGCCAGAGGAGGAGTCGCCTCACCCCCAGGAGGAGGAGCAGGTGATCTTCCTGTCACACCTTGCACACGGCTTCGCCCTTCTAGCGAACCCCTTCTTCCTCACCTTCCTACCTTTCTTCGACTTGCGCCTCAACCACCTCGGTGCCAACGCCCTCAGCATCCTCTCGCACTTCGTAGCCTTCTGCAAGTGCTACCTCAGGATCTAGCTGGATCTCGGGCTCTTCTGCCGGCTGTTCTGCATCTGGCTACAGGTCCAATTCGCCTAGGGCCCATTGGTTCCCTATGGCGGTGCTTCCTTCTACTCCCACTCACAGATCGGCTACCCCAAGTTCAAGCTTCATGACACGGTCCGACTGTAGCATCACTCATACTTCCATGTCCGCAACGTCACCGATGTTGACTGGATCAATTTGCAGGCTTTCCAAGATGTTGAGTCCAGCCGGGAGCTTTGGGATGCTACATCGCATGTAGTCATTCATCACCACCGGCTTAACTGGCTTGGACATCCTGCTCAACTGGATGTCCTGGCTGATGATGTCGCTGCAGCAATGGGCACACAAGATGTGCTTCTACTCTGGCCGGCTGGATCCCACCGAGCTATCCCGCTGTGATCCCCGCTACCACAACCTCAAGAAGTGGGTGTGGACAATCGTGAAGGACAAGCTGTTGGAGAACTAGAAGTTCGGGCAGCCTCTGTACATGTGTGAGAACCGAGCGCCCCAGGTAAATCCTCTGCCTGGTCCTTATCTTCTATCTCCCGCCTTGCGTGCTTCATTCCGCTGATGCTCTGTTCCTTTTTGCTGTGGTAGAACTTCTCCTGCATCCTCCCGGACTTTCACGGCGAACCTCCCAAAGCCGCACACACGCCGGTCCGGCGAAGAGTTCGATAGCGACTCTGACATCTTCCCCAACCAGAACGACGAGCCAGCGCATGATCGCCATGCGCCGGTTGATGAGGAGGAGGAGGCCGCCCCGGCTCCCAAACCGGCTCGGCGCCGGGTGGCGAATGGCAATTCCAGTCGTTCAGGCGCGGGGGGAGCGGGTCCAACCGGCCTTCGGTGGAGGAGTCGGCTACAAAGAGGAGCCGGACATGCGCCCCGCCCCTGAGCCAGCTTGGCCACAATAAAGCGTCGGCCCTGGTGGTGCAGGGGTAAGATTTTCCCCTCCCCCAATGGTCTTTTTGTCTTGCTTTTTCTTCCTTTCCTTACTAGTTTTTCCCTTCTCTTTTTTAGTATGTTCATCTCGTTTGGCGCTGCTAGCCCCGCACGCGCCCACTGTCTCGCCGCCTCGCGCACCGCATGCCAACCCGGCCCCTGCCGCTACTGCCACCCCTTCCCCAACACCAAGGACCCCGCCGCCGCCGCCCCGCGCGGTCCCGACTATGAGGTCCGGGGCTGACGGTGCCCCGCCGACTACCGTAGTGTAGCCGGAGACTGCCACACCGAGCCCGAGGAGCAGCGATGGCTCCTCTGCGGGAGCGAGAGGGGCCGCAACCGGCAAGGAGCTGGTAGTGGTGGCCGACGACAACACTAACGCCGAGCCGGGGGAGGAGTGGCGGGTGGCGCTCCACGAGGCGAATGAGTCCTTGACCCTCAACACCGTTAACAACTGCTGCTCCTTTGCTGTGTCACTGGTTGATCTGGCCGCCAACCTAGAGTTGGTGGTGAAGGAGATCCTGGAGAAGAAGCTTGTTGCGGCGATCGGCACCTCCTAGAGGAAGTCTTTCTACTCGGTTTCCTCTCGTTTTTTTACTCATATCTAGTTCTGTTTATTGAGATCATGGTCTACACTTAGCGGGAGATTGACCGGCTGACCAAGGCGAACGATCGCCTCCGCCGGAGCAACTCCTCCCACTACAAGAAAAGTTTCTTTCTGCAACGACTTGGCCCGACGATCGTCGTAGAAGGCACGTCTTCCGCGACGAAATTCTCGGCTTGGCTGTGACCGATGGAAATCATTCACAGTACTCTACTATGAGGGATCTGCTAAAAACATGGAGGAAGCTCGGCTAGCGTGTGGTAGAAGCAAGATTTTTGTTTCCTCGCACGATGTTGACTCGCCGAAGTCTTTTGAGGCATGTGGGTCCCGGATGTCAGTGTCTCTAGCGGACCATACGTTTCGGTCGCGCATCCCTGATTTGAACTCGAGAATGTTGGTCGAGGTATCTGCCGTTTAGGTGGGCTGCTAGGTCCCACATGTCAGCCCCTCATTAGAAGGATCGTGTGTATGATGGAATTTTTTTCCTTCGCTCGTGCTACCATGTTCCGAAGTTGATAGCGCTGCTCGTTGCCTCTATCGTCTAATCAACCTCCTGGGACCCACATGTCATCCTCTCATTAGAATAAACGTGTGTATGATGGAATTTTTTCCTTCGCTGGCACTACCTCGTTCCGAGTTGATAGCGCTGCTCGACGCATCTACCGTTTAACCAACCTCCTGAGCCCCACATGTCATCCTCTCATTAGAAGAAATGTGTGTATGATAGATTTTTGTCCTTCGCTCGCGCTACCCTGTTCCAAACTTGATAGCGATGTTAGATGCATCTACCGTTTAATCACGATGCTGGGCCCCACATGTCATCCTCTCATTAGAAGAAATGTGTGTATGATGGATTTTTACCCTCTGTAGCGCCTTCATATTCCGAACTTGATAGCTTTGCTCGCTACATCAGCCGTTTATTCAGGATGGTGGGTCCCTTATGTCAGCCTCACATTAGAAGAGTCATGGGTATGATGGAATTTTCTTCTTCTCTAGCACTACCATGTTTCGAACTACATAGCATTGCTCGATGAATCTGCCGTTTGCTCACGCTGCTGGGTCCCCCATTTCAGCCTCTCACTAAAAAAACGTGTACATGCTGAACTTTTTTCTCGCTCGTGTCTCCCTGTTTCAAACTGGCTACGGTGTTCGATGCAGCATCTGTATAAGGTCACGATGCTGGGTCCCACATATCAACCTCTTTGTAAATGAAATATCCGTATGATGGAGTTTTTTTTGCCATGTCTGCTGTTTTGACCTTGGCAACTTGTTGGGCCCCAGATGTTAACCACCTCTATGCAGGAAACGTGTCTATGATGGGTCCCAGCTGACAGCCTATATTTGAAAGAAACGTGTGTATGTTGGACTATTTTTCGGGTCCCAGATGTCAGCCTCAGATTACAAAAAATGCTCATAAAGGCCGAATTAAAAGGATTCTGGGCTAACTCGGGGCGGATGCCCTATTCATCATGGCTTATATTCCATGGGCTCACTCCTAAATTAAATGGCTACAAGACCACGAAAAGGCTTAATTAGAAGGTATTGGGCTATGCTTGGTGTAGATAGGCTAATTTCATGGGCTATGCTTGGGGCAGATAGGCTAATTTCATGGGCTATGAGTCCGACATGTCAGCTTCTCTGTAAGTGCAACGTGTGTATGGTGGACTTTTTTTTCGGCCGCGTCCGCTGTTTTCACCGTGGCAGCCGTGTATAGTCTTACTGCTCGGGCCCTTATGTCAGCCTCTCTAGCATGTTCTAGCTTGTGGGTCCCTGATGCAGCCTTGCATGTTCTATCTGGTGGGTCCCCGATGCGAGCCTCTCTATACAAGTATTTAAACTTTTTTTTCGAATCCACCCTCAAAACAAACTCTAGGGACGATGCATGCTGGCGGGTCGATGATGTCAGCCTGTCCGTAATACGATATTGCTAGAAGAAAAAAATGTAAACCCAAGATTCGAACAAAAACCTTCAAATCAAATAAACGTAAATTGGGTGTGTTACCACTACAACAAAGCTATTTATAGAAAATATATCATTAAACTTTTATTATTACTACAAATTATGTATTTGTCTTCTTAAAATATTTGGTGTGTCTATGTTTATCTCTTTTAAAATATAAACGGGCAGCGCTCTTGGCATCTCAATTTATAAAATGCCACATAATAGGGTATTTTCTTAAAAACATGGGTAGGCATAGTTGTTTTATTATGAGAGGTGGGGTGCAATGCCCAAAAGGCCGAATTAAAAAGATTTTGGCTATTGCTCTACGTGGGTTATATTCCATAGGCTATGCTCCATGGGCTTCATTCTCAAATTTCACTAGGTTGTGCTCAGCACTCCGCTGACCCGTAAAATGCCGAACTAATATGTTCTCGGCTATGCTCCATGGGCTCCTTCCTAAAATTTCCGCTGGCCTGTGGTCAGCAGTACCTGACCCCGAAAAGACTGAATTAAAAGATTTTGGGCTAAAGAGGGGACAAATGAGCTACTCCACTCCCTCCGATCCAAATTAATGTTCTTGGATTTGGCTAGATTCGGACGTATCTAGCACGAAAAAATGACTAGATATGTCATAATCTAGACAAATGTTAGAACATTAATTTGGATCAGAGGGAGTACTAGATTTCTTCTCCTGGTTAATAAAAATTGCATTGTGATGTGCTCTGCCGGATTGGAAACAAAGACCTCAGCGAGGGCGAGGGAAAAGCGATAATTCTTTTTGGATGATATTCATGTCAAAATTCAGCAGTACAGAATAAAGTAGAAAAATTATCAACAGATTCAAAGTTAATATTCAGGAGCACTTGACCAATTTAGCAGCATTTCAAAAGTGACCAATGCAGCAATAGAGACAATGAAATACAATACCAGTACATCAGTATTAGTTGCACAAATGCTTTAGTAATAGCAACAATAGAACATTTGAGAGATTCAGTAGCTTTCCTTCTTGAAATTCAATAGCAGTACAGAGAGAATCAGTTCTTGTTCCAGCTAAAAAAACCTTGTCCCACGATCAGTTTGGCATGTTCTCCTAATAGACTCAATCATTGGAGCAAGCAAAACTGACGATCAAGTTTGCTTTTGTGTGAGTACCTCCTCCGTACGTCAATGTCTCTGTGACCACCCATAGCAACCCAAAATGCCCAACACTCATCCAGATAATTGTAACAATGCTAAGTTTCAAAAGAAAAGAAAGACAATCTGATGCACTTCATCTAACCAAGTACCAGTACATCATAGTTTGTTCTACGAAATATTGTACTAATAGTAACGACAGAACATTTGATAGATTCAGTAGCATTTGGAAGATTCACCAGTACAGAATAGACCGTAAAAATATCAGATAGATTCCTGGTTCATATTCAGCAGCACTTGACAGAGTCAGCACATCATTTCAAAGTGACCAGTTGTGGCAGTACACAGAAAGTGACAAAAAAAATTGACACGATTCAGCAATGCGGACATTGAAATTCAATGAATGTAGCAAGGGCTTATTCAAAAGGAAAGTGAGACCATATTCTGCACTCGACCGGTCGATCTGAACAAGCACCGAACAAAACTTTTGATAGGTTCAGTAGCATTTGAAAGATGCAACAATACATAATAAGAAAGAAAAATATCAACAGATTCATAGTTCACATTCAGCGTTACTTCGACATATTCAGCAGCATTTCAAAGTGACAGATTCAATTTGCCCTTTTCTCTCAACACTCGTCATTGGAAGAAACAAAACTGATGATCAAGTCTGCTTTTGTGTGCATGCCTCCTTCTCGCATTAATGCCTATGTGTGACCTCCATATGCAACTCAAAATTCCCAAAGCCTTGTCTAGATTATGAGTTTATGACAAGGCCAGGTTACAAAATAAAAGCAAGACCATCTACTTCACTTGATCTAAACTGAGTTATACTATTACATAGTATTACGATTACTTACGGTAGTTTGGTTCCAATCGCAGGCATTGGCGATGCTTGGGATGAACCATAATGGAGTCTTCGGAGATTTCCATGCAACGTTGGTTGAGAAACCAACGGCTGCTCCTTCGGTATTTAGACTAAAGCAGCATATTTCAAGGAACGGTGTATATCCAAGTCCTATTGCATGGTGGGAGGTGTAGACACCGTTGCTTCTTGTCAGATATCCTGGGGCAACATCTGCACCACCTACCGCAATATTAATCGGATAGTTCAATCGAAAGGAAAGGTAATATGCTCCCAGGTTAGCAATCTCTATCCATGACTTAGGAGGATACAAGTAAGCAGTGTCCTTTGAGTACACCTTGCAGCCAAACCCAGTAGCATAGGTGCCACAAGTGCGACCACAGCGATCAACACTATGATCAGCAACATGATCACTATGATCAGCAACAGGATTGCCATGATCATAATAAGTATCGCCATAAAACTCCTCATCAGTAACACTCACGGTATGGATAAGAAGAAGGCAAGATTCATTTGCAAATATTGCTAAGAACCATAAACCAGGTGCGTGCTCGTTATCATCTATGGAATCAAGGTTGCCCTCCTCGAGATGCGCGATAGGTGGTGATGGGAGCTGAATAGGACCTACAAAAAGAAATGACGGCCAAATCAGCCAACACTACGTTACATCCATTAAAACTAAAGCTAGTGTTTAGAACAAGAATGGATCAAACTTACCAAAATACAAATGATTCCTGACATAAACACTGCCACTCTCAGTGGCTGCAAACACCAGACCCTTGTGGATCAGTGCATCGATGTATCTAAAATAGCACTGGAACTTGTTCTCAAGAACTGTCCATGCATACCCATCGCCATCAAGGGTAGCAATTGAGTAGTCAAAGATAGCGACAAGAGAGAAATCTAAATAATCAGTCGCAGCTGTGGGAGCTCGGCAAATAGCAATCTTCCGGAGGAGAATAGGGTGATCATTATGCATGAATGTAAATAAATCGTTGGTGGGTACAAACTTATTGACTTGTGGGAGAGGAACACGTTGATGAGTGTACATATTGACAAGATCCCACTTGCACTCGGACCCAACAGTGGCAATCCAATCTCCATTGACACCTACCCACTGCTTACCCATACAATTCGGGAACACAGCGTTGGAGGAGAACCAGTCCAGCAGCATCAGCTTACATGTCGTGCCCTTGCCCTCGAAGTACTCATTGCATTCCCATGGTTTATTAGTCGGGTGAGAATGAAGAACACGGGTGAGGCCAAACGGCTGAGAAGCATGTAAAGTTGCACTATATTTTGCCGAGTCAAGAAGATGTTTGGATGAACCGGCGAGGCTCACGGTGGTAATGATGTCGCATCTGGTTATGAGTTCTTCAAGCGGGCCTTTTGTAAAAACATGCTGGAATAGCTCAGAATCATCACTGTCCTTGCTTGGTCCTGCCATCGCAAGGGAGCTGATGGAAGTTGGGATAGTGGCTTGATTTGTTTTTTTGGAAAAGAGGGAAGATCGATGGCAGCAGGCGGGACAGGGAGAAGAACGAACACTCTCATATTGTGCGGTGAACATGATTGTAAAGTGGCATTGTGGAGGAGAAGAATGACGACGCTTGACGTAGAAGTGAGGATAGAGAGTATAGGCGAGGTTGAATAAAATGAAAACGGGTGCATGTTCCACTGCTCCAGTTCCCTTCAAAATAGTACTACTCTGCTCCCAGTTCCCTCCACAATGAATCTTTCTTGTAAATTGAAGACGAAGTGGTATGAAGAGTAGGGCACGATCATCTGCTCTCTCGAGGAGTCGAACCCGATAGTTTTCTTTGCTAAATTTTATGGTCCTTGATGCTAAATGCATGGACCTCAGTGTAATTTTACCTTTTTTAAGGTCCTTGGTGTAAATGTACCCCCACCATCTGTGTAAAATTCTAACCAAAAAGTGTAAGTGGTGAAAATTTGAACAAATTTAAGCTCAATTGTCAATGAGTATGAAAATTCTAGGATTTCAAGCCGAATGACCAAGGTCAAGGCCAAATCAACATCATACTTTATGGTGATGATGCCATGTCCAAGAATTAGCATGTCGATAAATTTGGAAATATTTTGAAAACAATCGAAGATGAAGTAGTACGAATATTATGGCTCGATCAGCTGCTCTCTCGAGAAGGAGCCATACACGACTGTTTTCCTAGGTTATTTTTAGGGGGGGTGCTAAATGTATGGACATCAATGTAATTTTCCCTTTTTTAGGTCCTCTCGAGAAGGAGCCAAACCCGACTAATTTCTTTGCTTAATTTTAGTATCCTTTGTGCTAAATCTATGGACCTCAATATAATTTTCCATTTTTTAGGTCCTTGACGTAAAATGTACTTCCATGCCCATGTAAAATTGTAACCTAAAAGTGTAAGTGGTGAAATTTCGATTATTGTTTAGCTTCCTGGTCAACGAGTATGACCATTATTGGATTTCAAGCCGAACGACCAAGGTCAAGGCCATATATATCAACCATCGGACTTTATGTTGATGATCCCATATGAGTGAATTTGCATGGCGAGAATTTTGGCCATATTTTGAAAACAATTGAAGAGGAAGTAGTATGTAGAGCTTGGCTCAGCTCAGTTCATCTCTCGAGAAGGAGCCGAACCAGACAATTTTGCTTTTAGGGAGCTTTATGATAAATGTATGGACCTCGATGTAATTTTTTCTTTCTCAGGTACCTAGTGTAAAATGTACTCCAACCAACCATGTAAAAATCTAACCTAAAAGTAAGTGGTGAAATTTAAATGAATTTAAGCTTAGTTGTCAACGAGTATGAACCATTCTGGGATTTCAAGATGAACGGCCAAGGTCATGATCCCATATCCAAGAATTTGCATGCCGGCAAATTTGGCCATATTTTGAAAACAATCGAAGATGAAGTAGTATGAAGAGTGTCGCTCGGTCATCTACTCTCTCGAGAAGGAGCCGAACCCTACTGTTTTGCTTGCTTAATATTAGGGTCCTTTGTGCTAAATGTATGGACCTCGATGTAATTTTGCCCCTATTTAGGTCCTTGTTATAAAATGTACTCCCATCGACCATGTAAAATTCTAACCTAAAAGTAAGTGGTGAAATTTAAACGAATTTCAGCTTATAGTTGTCAACGAGTATGAACGTTCTTTGATTTCAAGCCGAACAACTACAAGGTCGAGGATATATCTCTACATCATACTTGATTCTGATGATCGAGTATCCAAGAAATTGCCTGGCCATAGATTTTTCCATATTGTAAAAACAATTGAAGAGAAAGTAGTATGAAGAGTATGGCTCGATCAACTGCTCTCTCGAGAAGGAGCCGAACACGATTGTTGTCTTTGCTCAATTTTAGGGTCCTTTGTGCTAAATGTATGGACCTCGATGTAATTTCCCCCTTTTTTAGGTCCTTGATGTAGAATGTACTCCCACCGACCATGTAAAATGCTAACCTAAAAGTAAGTGATGAAATTTCAACATATTTAAGCATAGTTGTCAACAAGTATGAAAAAATCTTGGATTTTCAAGCCGAACAACCACAAGGTCAAGGCCATATCTCTACATCATACTTCATGTTCATGATCCCATGTTCAAGAATTTCCATGGCGATAGATTTGGCCATATTTTTAAAAGCAATCGAAGAGGAAGTAGTATGAAGAGTATGGCTCGACCAGCTACTCTCTCGAGAAGGAGCCGAACCCGACTGTTTTCTTTGCTCCATTTTAGGTTCCTTTGTGCTAAATGTATGGACCTCGATGTAATTTTCCCTTTTTTTAGGTCCATTATGTAGAATGTACTTTATGCTTATGATCCCATATCCAAGAATTTGCATGCCGACAAATTTGGCCATCTTTTGAAAATAATCGAAGATATTAAAAACAAAAAATAATCAATTTCTTTTTTCCAAGTGACAGGAATTTATTTTTTTAAAAAGAAGTACGAAGAATTTATTTCCTTTCTTCTGTTAACAAAACAAAGAGCAAGAAGAGACTGTATGAGCATAGAGGAGGCAGCGAGAGAGCTACAAAGAGGAGGATTTGAAGGCGGTGCAATGTCAGAGCAAAGCTGGCATGGGCTCCTGACACGAGGTATAGGGTACAGTGAGCAGAGTAAGTTTTAGGACCACGATATGTATGCACGCACAATAAAATGTGTTTTCTCTCTCCTTCACTCCCTCATCAGGCTAGTCATAGTGGGAGTAACTTGGGTAGTACTACGTAGTAACATAGTCCTACATGTATTGCCAACAGTAAACATTTAGATGACATGGCATGCAATTAAATGATGAAAGAGAGCCTTGTGGTAACTAGCTGTGTTAACATGACACATTCCAAGACAAAATGAGTCTACATTACAATAATCGAGGCTTTGCATGATACCACACCTATATTATTTTCCACTATGGAGATAGTAACTTAGACTAGTAACATATGCATGTTAGTACTAAGTTACTCCCCACTATGACCAGCCTCACCACCCCACACCCTGGCCAGCTGATCTCTCCCTCATCCTCAAAGTAGCGCTTCGTACGCGTGTCGACCGACAACCTGCCTTGTATAGGCAGCTCCGTGTATGTGTATAGTGTGTTTGTTAGCTGCGTCGGTGGGAACCATTTTGTTCCTTGGCGGCAAAAAGTATTACTACTATAGTACTCCCTCTGTTTTAAAATATAAGATGTTTTAGCTTTGTGAAAGGAGTGTATCTAGAGTTCTTTTAGTGTGTACGTTCATCTAGATTTGGAGTGACTCTACACATTAAAAAGGATCTAGATACACTCCTTTCACAAAGCTAAAACATCTTATATTTTGAAACGGAGGGAGTAGAATAGAGTAGCAATTCGAACTTTCCCGATTCCGAAATTTTCACTTCCTTCACAAACATCTGGGGGGAAGGATATTCAAAAGATCACCATTCGTAGTACTACTAGTACAAGTATGATTACTGCTTAAGTGATGGACAAGGGATTGGTTGACCTGGCTAGCAAAAAAACAAAAATGTCCCATCACATTGGATGCTCACCATTATGATATGACTAACCTAGCTACTCCGCACTACTCCACCTCCGTACCCTAGGAAGAGGAAGCACCAAGCACACCCTCAGAAAGCTGGTTCGAAAGTGAGGACCGCTCCTTTTTTTTCTTCCGTGAAGCAAGTAGTACTCTCTTCGTCCCAAATTAGGACGCGTATTACTTCTGGTTAGAGTCAAATTCAACAAACATTGACTAAATGTACGACATCAACTCAATGTTATTAGAATCATCATGAACTATATTTTCATATTATATGCATTTTTCATTAGAAAGTCAGTATGTTTTTACATTAGTTGGTCGAACTTTATAAAGATTGACTTTGACCAAACCTAATATGCGTCCAAAATTGGAAATAGGAAGCAGTATGAAGAGTATGGCTTGATCAGTTGCTCTCTCGAGGAGTCGTACCCGACTATTTTCAATTCCTTGTTTGGCTTTAGCGTCCTTTGTGCTAAATGTATAGACCTCGATGTAGTTTTCCCTTTTTTAGGTCCTTGATGTAAAATGTAGTCCCACCATCCGTGTAAAATTCTAACCAATAAGTCTAAGTGGTGAAATTTAAACGAATTTAAGCTTACTTATCAACGGGTATGAACATTCTTGGATTTCAAGCCAAACGATCAAGGTCAAGGCCGTATAAGCATCACACTTTATGTTGATGGCCCCATATGAGAGAATTTGCATGCGAACAGATAGGGCCATATTTTGAAAACAATCGAAGACGAAGTAGTATGAAGAGTTTGGCTCAGATCAGCTGATGTCTCGAGAAGGAGCCGAACCAAAAAAAATTCCTTTTATGGTCCTTTGGACTAAATGTATGGACCTCCATGTAAATTTACCTTTTTAGGTCTTTGATGTAAAATATGCTCCCACCGACCGTGTAAAATACTAACCTAAAAGTAAGTGGTGAAATTTAAACGAATTTAAGCTTGCAATTGTAGGCACTTTTGCATGCAGCGCTGATATGTGGCGCCTGCATTTTTGAGTCCGAATGGCATGGTGGTGTAGCAGTAGGTTCCATATGGGGTGTGAATGCTGTCTTTATTTGATCAGCAGGGTTCAGCTGGATCTGGTGGTAGCCGGAGTACGAATCCAAAAACGACAATAGTTCACAGCTGGCCATGGAGTCGATCAGTTGGTCTGTCCTTGGTAGGGCGAACGGATCTTTGGGGCATGCCTTGTTGATGCTGGTGTAGTCAACACACATGCGCCTGATGACTATGAAATATATCCATCTACGTCCACATTTAAACTGGATATTATTCATATTTTTGATGAAATATCTCTATTAACCCTGCCACTAATGCCTAATGATCAAAGGGGTATGAAATCCTTTCTTTATATTTTTCCCTACGCAAATAATGACGATTAATGATGGGAATCACAATATTAAAGTCAAAGATACGAGATTTCCAACAACCCAAAGAAACTAGGAGTCATGAAGTGGAGATAGACACTTTAACAACCAACTATACGACAGGAATAAAATTCTGGCCATATAGTTCTAGTCGCATAGTTACCATCAATGCTGCCAGGTCAAACAGAACAACTTTCGTGAAGGGACCCCTATATAAAGGGTCCTCGTGCGACGAGAAACAAGAGCTCTTTTTTGATCACGACTGCCCCCCAGAACTCCATCCACAACACCGAAGAGCCGCCGGAGGAATAGACTTAGATCTAATCTCCAAACCCTTCTCCATCACTATAGCCATACTCCACCACTTGTAATAGTAGATCTCATCTTCAATTGGCGAGATTGTAAGACTATTTTCTATCAATCTCATGATTTCCACTACAATGTTTATGATTGTTGATCTCATCTCTATGTGTGAGTAATTCTCCTTGGGCTAAGGGCTTTGGCCTAGTCATGTACCTTTTATGCTTGTTATTTATCATTGATGGGATCATGTATTAGTTTGTATGACATGATGATTATTGTATCCTCTCTTGCCTCAATCTAAGGACTTGTCAGGTACCCAAGACCCTGAGGATTGAGCTAGGTATAGGAAGTATGAGTAATGACTTATCTGTAGGTTGGGAACCCTAGTGACAAAAGGAGTAGTTGGTTCTTCCGGCTTCGTCAACCGGGTCATGGTTCCTGCTGGTGGCTTCGAGTGAGTTTTGCACACGGTCGGCTGATCCGCCACGCGGACGGCCGTTCTGCATTGTAACGTTTGGGGACGAGACCTTGCTCCCTGTAACATCCCAAAACTTTAATCCAAGCTTATCAAGATCCAAATCATCAAAATTTAGGCTTAACAAAAACTTTTCCAAATTAAAAATGAAAGCATTCATGTGTATGCGCATTTAAATTAGGAATTGATTTGAATTGCCATGGTTCTGGGATTCTTTGCTTGTAAAATGTTGCTTAGGTGAAATAAACATCGTCTACATCATTCCCAAACTTTTCCCAAAGAAGAACAACTCAAAATGAATAATTGAAGTGAATGGTCATTTTGGCCAAATTAACTATCATGCCTACTTTGGCTATTCCTAGTACTAAAAACTTAACAGAAACATGTCTGGATCTTTACACCCCTTGATAGTACACATAATGTGGTACCAAGGCCCACTTTGTGATCTGCAAAAATCTTTCAAATGCTAATTTTAAATGACAGTTTAAAATTGAATCTATTTCATATGGGAAGATCCCACTATTTCAAAAACCACTCAAACAAGATCAATTTTCAAAACCCAAGCACCCACAGAGTCTCAAGCTTATTCCTAGCAAACCCACCAAAAATCTTTTCAAAATTCAAAAGTTTATTTCATGCGGCCATTTCATCAAACACTTGGCAGGCATAATTTACACCCTAATCCTAGCTCACTGTTTTGAATAGGGTTTTGCCCCTAAATGATCTTCATTTAATCCCTTTGTCCCCGCAGGGTCTAACCATGCCATTAACACCCATCGCCTACCCCCTACTGGCAAAGCCATGCCATGCCGAGCCACCCCTTGTCGGTCGACCATGCACTCGCCCCAGCAGACTACTTCCCTCTCTCTCGCCATGTCTAGGAGGTAGCCGGGACCTCGCCGCCACCCTCTGTCTCCTGCCCGAGCCAAGCGCAGTAGTGGACCACCGAGGAGAGCCCGCGCCCAGTGCCACCGAGCCATGCCGAGCACGCGCCAGAGCACTGCACCCGGCACGCATGCACAAGCCGCCGCTCGAACGCAGCCCACGCCCACCGCTCCACCACGACCCAAGGAACACGACGGACATGCCCGTTCGCCGCCCAACGCACCACAGCCACCGCTCGCCGTGGACACCGCCGCCTCTGCTGCTCAGAGCGCCAGCTTCCCCTGACCACATACCACCGCCCCTATGCCCGCATTGAGTTCCTAAATCACCACCAGGAGACCGCCTGTCGATCGCCACCCTCAGCCATGCCGCTAGCCACCCGTAGCCATGTCGCCACCGTCGCCTGTCCATCCCTCTCGGTCTCGCCATCGAGCCTATAAAAGGAGGGCACCCCCGGCCTTTTGAAGCACACCACTCCACTCCCCTCATCTCACTGACCATTTCCCACCTCTAGCCGGAGCAGCGCGAGCACTTGCTCGCCAGAATTTGGTCGGAGTAGCCCGCAGTACAGGAGGAAGGGGCGCCCCTGATTGCGACCACCCCCGGAGCTGCCTCGACCGTCCCTGAGCTCGCCGTTGACCACCAGTCCGTTTGCCCCCCTCGCCGACCTTGTTGGAGCCTTGTTACACCCCTATGCACCCCCATCGAGCTGCTAGGGTTCGAGCTCGCCGGCGACAGGTCCGTCGTTGACGAGAAGCCACAGTCGTTGACGGGAAGCCACAGTCGTTGATCCTCAGTCTAATCTAACGGCCAACATCGCCCCGTACCGCTTCGCGCGTTATGAGCCGCTGACTTGTGGACCCCCCTTCCAGTTGAGCCCCGCGCCATGGAGTGACACTGGGCCGGCCCGTTAAGGTTTCCCGCGCGACCCCGTTAGTTTGAATTAGGATTTATCTATTTACTTTAAACTTAGTTCTGTATCTGAGTTTGAAAATCAATTCGGAGAGATTTACAAATCCTTTTTGCATGAAACCAATTTTGCCTGAAAGGTATTGAAATGATCTATCCAAGCCCGTTGGATTTAATTCAATTAGAGTTATAGATCTCTCCTAGTAAAAATAACAAAACAGAAGCATTTGCACCTTGCAACATTTTTATAAAATCAACCAAGCTAGATTTTGAGTTGATTCCAACTCTCAAAAATCACATTTCACCATATCTATATAAATATGTAATAATATTAAGGTTTACATGTAGTGACTTTGGACTAGTACCAAAATAATGCTATATAGGCATTTCTAGTCACTTTAAATCATTAAATATTGAACTTAAACCAAAGTAATTTTGATCCAATCCTTAAATCACATTCCCACATGTTGGAATATGTGGTGATGACATGTGTCCACATGATCCCATATTTTAAGTGGTGAATATTAAACCTTAGTTAATTTTTCAATGAGTAGAAATTACTTTTCTAATTTAAAAAGAATGAAACTAGTGAATTAAACTTGTGATGCTTGTGATGATAATAGATCATAAAATGTGTGTCTTAGAATGATAATTAGACTAGTTAAGTATTGTTTGGTGATTGTGTACTCCGTATGTATTTATAGATGATAGTACCGACCAAGTCTACGAGGAGGAGGAGTTCTACCAAGAAGAAGAAGAAGAAGAAGAAGAAGAAGAAGAAAACTTCAACCACTACACCAACCAAGGCAAGCCACCATTAGAAATGCAAGATAACACTTGCAAGTATAATGCTTAGCAAGCTAGGATTAAACTAGATAGCTTAGCAAGATGCTATATGCATGCTTGAGTCATATCACTTTGACTATTAGTTACCCCAAGTCTTATTTACAAGCTTTACTTCCTTTACTTTACTCAAAGTTCTCTACTTTTTTGAAGGTAGCATAAAGAGTATAAAACTTGACCTATTTTAGAACCCTTTAGATGTCATTCTATGGCATGAGATTGAACCCATCATTTTTCCACCTTAGTGAACACTCTTAACTTAGTAGTTTAGAGTAGATAAAAACTTGGGTCACTGTAGATGGGAGCACTTGGTGAAAATGAAATATGAAAACCTTGGAATGATGAGTCGTTCTATTGAGATGTTTTAACATGTGTTGAGAAACACAAATGGTTTATGATGATGAAAATGTTGAGGCATGAACCTTAACCCTTTTATAAAAGTGATGGTTGGATTCGGATGCGATACCATTCCAAATTTACCGTACAACCACACTACCTGAATTGGGTAAGGCTTAGCTGGAAATTTATATGCATTACTATTAGTTCCCTCGAGGGAGAGGTTTGAGCTGAGGCTAACTCTCATGATGTCCACCTATGCAGTGCCCAAGATGACTGATGGTCATGGTTGGGAGGCCATGCTCATATGAGAGGTGCTTATACTAGGGTGTGTAAAAGGAAAGTTATGTTTGATTATATGCATACTAAGTCTGATGATTCACGATTATCCCTGATAGATGTATCAAATCTTTTGGTGAAAGTGTACCACCTCTGTAGAGGGTCAAACTATTCGAATAGCCGCGTCCTCTGTTATGGACAGTTGGAATGGCCATACTGTTTCGTTGTCAGATGTTTTCCAAACAACTTGAGATGAATGATGAATCTTGACTTGACCACAATAGGGTTGTGTTTATGATATTAGCTTCCCAACTTAAGTGATTCTAGAACTTTACTTTATCTTTCTTTGCTTCTGAACTCAGCTTAGGTTTCAAACTTTACCTTATAGTTAAACATAGAGTTAGCACTTTAACCTAGAACTATATTACTTGTTAGTGGTAGTTTGCGAGTACTTAAAGAGTACTCATGGCTTTTGTCCCTGGCTATTCTCATGGCCAGACTATGAAGGAGACTATCAAGATGATGGCCAGCAGGACAGCTATGATAACTAGGACTATCTGCCTTCATCGGCATCGCCTGTGCCCCTGAAGATGGACCCCACCGCTACGCTTTATTTTTATTCCGCTGCTTGTTGTATGAAGACTGGATCATGAGATCCTTATTTGTGTAAGACCTTATGTATGGTTTGTAATGGATGATGTACTATGATATCCAATCCGTTATGTCTCGCAAAAATGGTAATCCTGGGATTGCGAGGTATGGCATAACGGGCATCTGGGATAAAAAATCCGGGTGTTGACAAGTTGGTATCAGAGCCATCCTGACCATAGGAGACCCTAGTTAGATTGGACGTCCAAACAAAAACTTAGTTTCAAAACCAAAGTGAGTAGTTATGAAAAACTATTTCCTCACTTATCCTTGTGAACTCATTCTTTCTGAAAAATTCATGTCCTCAAAAATTCTTACATTACTACTTAAAATTTGACACACTTGATCACTTCACTAATCTCCTCATCCTTAATTCTTGTAGATGGAGACTCAGTTTAGCATGTTCTACCAGTTGGGAAACGAAGGTCAGCTGATCTTCGAGAGGGACCTGGATTCACTGTCGGAGTTACTGGGACGCCCACATCCGGAGTTTCTTGGAGCTCAACTTCCAGGACCCCCAGGAGGAGACCTACAGTGGCTAGTCACCGTAGATCTTAGAGGATGCATCAAAGCACCCACTTTCGGGAGAATTTAGTTCTCCGTGAGAGAGAATAACTGGCTAGATGGATTATCCAGGGCAATGCATGAAGCTCTCGCACGTCTTTGTGCCCTTAGTGTCAACAAGATCCAAGGAACCCGTTTTGCCCACTATGCAAGACGTGACTTCATGGGAATGCCGATGGAGATGCCAAGTCACCCAGAGTTGAGGTGTCAAGTGGAGAATCTTGACTTCTTTCTACACGACAGACATCAGGAACTGGACAATGCCCGAGAGTTAGCCAACCAGATCCGTGCCATTGCCGACCAGAAGGCCCAGACTTTCGCACTGCTCGTCCAAGATCGCCAGTCTCTTCGCCACCAGCGTGCAAAGAAGGATCGCACCATCGCTCGTCTTCGCAAGAAGGTGGCCGACCTCGAGAAGACCGTTAAGGAGCAGGAAGCTCAGCTGGCAGCCAAGGAAGAAGAAGATGAGGGTGAAGACATCCAGGGAGACATGGATTTTTACCTCAGCAACAATGATGACTTTCTGGAGGAGGATGCTGTGGACTTCTACACTGATGATGAGGACTCTGACTTCATCGACGATGAGTAGATGCACTAGAGCATTGTCGTAGCATGAGTTGTATCTCCCACTATATCGTAGCTTACAGAATGGTTCTTCAAACCATCTATTTTCCTTTGATTGTTGTGGTGTGTGTTGCATCGTGTGCTTGCTTGCATGAATGAAAATGGAGTTAGTTGAAAAACCTGAGTCTAACTCAAAGTTTTAGCTTTCAAACCAAAACCATGAACCTTAGAATTTCCCTCTTACCCCTATCTCTATCTCAATCTTCATATGACTCGTGGAAACCAAGGAGGGAGCAGCTCGTCGCAAGACCCCATGCTGCAAATCTTGCAGAATCTCATCACAGACCGTGAAGCAAGCAGGGCAGAGCGCCAAGCCAACTTAGCAACATTGCAGCAGATCGCCCAAATGGCTCTCAACAACCAAGGGCATGGAAATCAGGATCACCAGGGATCCAAACTCAAAAAATTCAGAACACCAATCCCCCAATCTTCAGCCAATTTGAAAACCCGTTAGATGCAAAATGACTGGTTACAGACAATGGAAAACAACTTAGAAGTTGCAAGAGTTGAAGAAAATGAGAAAGTTCTCTTCGCCACCCACTACCTGGCGGGAGATGCAAGAGCTTGGTGGAATAGTATCCACAATATGAACCATGGTCAAGTGATGACATGGGAAGCATTCAAAGTCAAGTTCAGCCGCACCCACATGCCGCAAGGTCTAGTCAACAGGATGAGAGATGAATTCCGTGAATTGAAGCAAGGAAGAATGACTATGGTGGAGTACCGTGACAGATTCCTGTCACTTGCCAGATATGCACCTGATGAGATCAACACGGAGGCCAAGAAAAAAGAGAGATTCCTGAACGGACTGCATGATGAGATGCATACTGTCCTCGTCAACATCCGTTTCGAGGATATCGAAGAACTAGTCGACTCTGCCATTCAGATGGAAGGGAAGATTAACCAGGCAAACGACAATCGCAAGCGTCGTATGATGCAGCAGTCTGGATCCAGTAGTCACTAGAAGTACCGTCCCAACCCTTCACGAGGATATGCACCAAGGAACAACCGACCCCCAACCTCTCGCCCAAGCTACCCCAACCGTAGCGGGGGAAATGTGAAGTCTGGAGGAAACAATCACAACTCCGGTAATGCCAACAATTTCAACCATGCACCTCCCAACAACAACAACAACAACACTGCACCCAGAACTGGCAGCAATGCTATACCTGTCGCAGTCAAGGAGAAGTCCCAGATCACTTGTTTCGAGTGTGGAGTGAAGGGTCACTATTCCAATGACTGTCCCAAGAAGACTGCAGCCAATGCCAATGTGAATGCCCCAGCTCAGCAGCAGCATCGTGTTCAACCAGGAAGAAGATTTGCCCCAGGGAACCCTCACAACCGCAACGGTCGTCTCTTCCACATGAACGCAGAAGAAGCCCAAGAAGCGCCAGATGTAGTGCTGGGTATGTGTTCCGTCAACTCAGTTTTAGCAAGAGTATTGTTTGATTCGGGAGCATCGCATTCATTTGTCACCAAAGAATTTGCATGCACTAGTAAGATTCACCCAACCAACCTGAAGCATGTCATGATAGTTCAAATCCCCGGTTCAACAACCAAAGCTAGAAAAATTTGCAAAGCTGTGCCTATTAGAATACATGGGATAGATTTTTTTATGCCAACCTAATTGTACTTGGAACCAAAGGATTAGAAGTAGTACTAGGTATGGACAGGATGTCCAAGCATAAAGGACTGATAGACTGTGCTAAGAAAGCCATCACCATGACCAGTAGTTCTGGAGTAACAGTAGAGCATATCTCTGAAACCTTACCCCGTCAATTCAAGTGCAACAAGAGTGTAGCCCTGCCCACCATAGACCAAGTCAGACTAGTCTGTGAATACCCTGACGTATTCCCAGATGAATTGCCAGGTATGCCCCCGGATAGGGATATTGGGTTCATTATCGAACTAATCCCCGGAACCGGACCCATAGCCCAGAGACCCTATAGCATGAACCCCTTAGAGTTAGTGGAACCGAAGAAGAAGTTGGATGCCATGTTAGAGAAAGGCTTGATTCAACCAAGCGCATCGCCATGGAGATCACCAGTGTTATTCGTCGACAAGAAAGATGGAGGTAACCGTCTGTGCACAGATTACAGAAATTTGAATGATGTAACCATCAAGAACAAGTACCCCTTGCCAAAGATAGAGGATCTATTTGATCAATTGACTAGAGCACAGGTATTCTCAAAGATTGATCTTAGGACTGGTTATCACCAACTTAAGATTCGTGCAACGGATATTCCGAAGACATCCTTTACTACTCGCTATGGTTTATACGAGTATGCTGTTATGTCTTTTGGATTAACCAATGCCCCTGCTTATTTCATGAATCTCATGAATAAGATCTTTATGAATTTCCTAGATAAGTTTGTAGTTGTGTTTATCGACGACATCCTTATCTACTCCAAGTCAAAAGAAGAGCATGAGCAACATTTGAGAGTTATCCTAGAAACCCTGAGAGAGCATCAGTTATGTGCCAAGTTCAGCAAGTGTGAGTTTTGGCTGAAGGAAGTAGGATTCCTAGGACATATTGTGTCTGCCGGAGGAGTCTCTATTGATCCCGCCAAGATCAAAGATGTCGAAGAATGGGAAGCCCCAACCACTCAAACCCAAGTCCGTGCATTTCTCGGATTAGCGGGATACTACCGCAAGTTCGTAGAAGGATTCTCGAGTATCGCCAGACCCATGACCCAATTGTTGAAGAAGGACAGAAAGTTGGAATGGACTGACCAATGTGAAGCCAGTTTCCAGGAGCTGAAGAAGAGATTGATATCAGCCCCAATATTTGTCATGCCAGACATCAAGAAGCCGTTTGATGTGTATTGTGACGCATCCAAGATTGGTCTAGGATGTGTATTTATGCAAGCAGGCAAAGTCATCATGTATTTGTCTCGACAACTGAAGCAGCATGAGCAGAACTATCCGACCCATGATCTTGAGCTAGCAGCTGTGGTTCTAGCATTGAAGACATGGCGTCATTATCTGATGGGTAATCACTGTGAGATTTACTCAGATCACAAGAGCTTAAAATATATCTTCACTCAGAAGGAACTGAATATGAGGCAAAGGAGATGGATAGAGTTAATAAAGGATTATGACCTTGACATTCACTATCACCCCGGCAAAGCTAATGTGGTAGCGGATGCTCTTAGCAGATTGCCATGTAGGCTAAATACCATGATCAAGGAGAAACAACCAAGTTTGTATGAAGAGTTAGAGCAGTTCAGGACTGAATTAGTTAGCAAAGGATTCTTAGCTAGCATTGAACTTAAACCCACTTTGATTAGCCAAATCAAGGAAGCCTAGAAGGGGAATGAAAGTATCGACGGAATCAAACGTCGTATTGGTACAGGAAAGGTACCTGGATTCATTCAAGACGAAGAAGGAGTACTGTGGTACAAAGGACGTATCTGTGTGCCAGCAGATTCGGAGCTGAAGGAAGTTATCATGAAGGAAGCTCATGATACTCTTTATTCTATCCACCCCGGAGGAACAAAGATGTATCAGGATTTGAAAGAGCAATTTTGGTGGCACAAGATGAAGAGAGAAATCGGAAGCTACATCACCAAGTGTGACATCTGTCAAAGAGTCAAAGCAGAGCATCAGAGACCTGCAGGACTGTTGCAACCATTGCAGATTCCGGAATGGAAATGGGATTCCATTGGAATGGACTTTATCACCGGTTTGCCTACTTCCAGTAGGGGAAATGACTCAATCTGGGTCATAGTTGATAGACTGCCCAAGGTAGCTCACTTCATACCTGTCAAGACTACCTACCAGAGTGCGAAGCTAGCAGAACTGTATATTGCTAGGATTGTCAGTCTGCATGGAACCCCCAAGACCATCGTATCAGATCGAGGAACCCAGTTCACCTCAAGATTTTGGCAGAAAGTCCAAGAAGGATTAGGAACCAAGTTGAACTTCAGTACCGCTTATCGCTCGCAAACTGATGGACAGACTGAGAGAGTCAACCAGATCCTAGAAGATATGCTTAGAGCTTGTGTGTTGGAATACGGATCAAAATGGGAAGACTGCCTGCCTTTCGCAGAGTTCTCATATAACAACAGTTATCAAGCTAGTTTCCAGATGGCACCCTTTGAATTCCTATACGAAAGAAAGTGTCGTACTCCTTTGAATTGGTCGCAAGTAGGAGAGAGTCAGATCTTTGGACCCGACATTCTCCGAGAAGCAGAAGAGAAAGTTCACAAAGTCCGTGAGCACCTTAAGACCGCTCAATCCAGACAGAAGAGTTATGCTGAGAAGAGAAGGAGAGACCTGACTTTAAATGTCGGAGATTTTGTATATCTCAAGGTATCACCATTGAAGGGAACTCAACGCTTTAGTCTGAAGGGAAAGTTAGCCCCCAGATATATCAGACCTTTCAAGATTCTGAACCGTCGAGGAGAAGTATCGTATCAGCTGGAACTGCCTGAAGAGATGTCAGCCATCCACAATGTGTTCCATATCTCGTTACTTCGCAAACGCTTGGAAGTGCCCGAGAAGACTAAACTTTTCAAGAACATCGATCACAGAGCTGTAGAAATCAACAATGACCTGACCTATCGGGAAGTGCCCACCCGTATCTTAGAAGAAGCCTACAGAACCACCAGAACCCGGAGCATCAAGTTTCTCAAGATTCAGTGGAGCAACCATACCGAGGAGGAAGCCACTTGGGAGCGCGAAGTTTACATTAGGACAGAGTTCCCTGATCTCTTTAGTTCCTAGTTTTCTTTGTAAATCTCGGGACGATATTTTGTTTAAGAGGGGAAGGTTTGTAACATCCCAAAACTTTAATCCAAGCTTATCAAGATCCAAATCATCAAAAATTAGGGTTAACAAAAACTTTTCCAAATTAAAAATGAAAGCACTCATGTGTATGTGCATTTAAATTAGGACTTGATTTGAATTTCCATGGTTGTTGGGGGGATACCCAGGGGTAGGGTCACGCCGGGGTATAAAGGCCGAGTTACCCAAGGTACGGCAAGGTCAAAGCGGATGTTGGCCGAGTCACCTCAAGGAAGGCCGAATCTCGGGGTAACCCGGGCCAGGGGATGTCCACCTAACTGGGTCTCAACCGACTTATATCGTAAGTCGGTGGGATGAATCTAACTTGTATGCAGGAACAGGTGTGGCCAAATCAACTAGGTACGATCCGGGTTATATCAAGCTTGTAAGAGAAGGAGGGTATCTCGCTGGTCAAAGGTGACCACTGTGCGCAGAGCGTGAGTGAAGCGTACAGAGGCAGGACCACCGAGGCATGGCCGACAAAGATGACAATACCTATGTCGGATGACGCGGGCGCCACAGAGGCTCACATAGCCTCTGCATGGGTGACGCGGGGGAAAAGTGACCCGGTCGGCTTACTATTTTGGGAAGAGGCATATTCCCTGGAATATGCCTCCACGTATTCCCTAATTGGAGACCTAGCCACCCCTATATAAGGAGGGCTAGGGCCTCTATAGAGGGGGTTTGTCTTGAACGGGTTGGGTTTTACTTGGTTCCTGAGGGCTATCTAGAGGTGAGAGTAAGAGAGTTCTTCGTCCTCCTCTTCTGAATACAGCTCAAGGAGCACTTGTAAACCTTGGAAGTGAATCAAATACAAAGCTATCGTGTGTGGAATCACCACACTATCCCTCCCTGGATTCCCCTAGTGCATTTAGTCCCCACCTTTAGCCTATCCATGGCATCTGCCGTGACACCACCACGATAGTTGGCGCCCACCATGGGGCTAGAAGTGCTAGCAGGGGTGAAGATCCGGACGGGAAACCTCATCGGCACCGGCGAACGCATCGTATCTAGGCTCGTTCAGTGCTTTGGAGCGCTGGACTTTGTCAACGACAATGCTGGCTGCTTCGGCAAGCGTCCTCTCCCGCGCAATGGCCTCTTAGTCAAGCTCGGCGCGCACAAGGTCTATGTTGTTGTCGATGTGTCGTGCGTTCATCCACGGCACGTCGTCGAAGGAGGCGAGCCACCCCTTAGCGTGGTTCACAGGGCGCGTATCACTCGCTCCTCGGACCGTGCAGAGGTGATGATGACTGCGCTTGGCGCCGGCGCAAGCAAGGATCCGGCACCAGATCCGGAGGTAACACCTAAGGCACCGAGGAGAAGTAGAGGTCCTCCACTAGAGAGGCCAGAGAATGTGCTGCAGCAGGCAATGGATAGCTTGGCAAACCCAGTAGCAGCAGCGGTAGATCCGGCTCAGGCACAGGCCGAGCTAGAGGAGACTAGGCAAAAGATACTAGAGGGTGTGAAAAAGATAGCTGCGGCTCAGCAGTCGTTGAACATGACACTGCGTGAGTACGCGAAAGAAAATAATGTAGATGCTGTAAAAGTGAAGGGGAGAAATCTCATGAGTGAAATGAACAGAGAGGGTGATACTAGGATTGAGGAATCTGAGAACTGTCTGTCCGTGGGGCTGCCGAAGTACAGTACCCCGGCAAAAAACCTGCAGATGCAACTACATCCGAGTTAGAGGGTGTGACGGGTGAATCCCGCCAAAGACAGTAGGATAGGGTCAATGAGTTATTTCAGATCGCGAACAGGCAAAATGAGGAATTGCTCAGGGCTAACCCAGAGAGAGCTGGGGCGTCCAAGATCGTTCATTCGGTGGTGGGTAACCTAGAGAAATCCGCTGGAGCCGCTTTGTCTCCTCATGGTGGTCCTAGGAGAGAAGAGGTCATAATTTCGACCAGGAGAAATAAGTAGATAGTCCCATATGACCCGGCAAGGGCAGGAAAAGGAAAAGAAGTGTAGAGAAATGAGGATCGAAGGAGTGTGAGCCGAGGTGAAGCTGGCCGAGGTAACCGCGACCATGGCAATGCCGGTCAAGGGAATGTTGTAAATGGCAATGCCGGACAGCATAATTCAATGGGTGCAGGACAACCGCAGCAGCGGAATATACCAAGGAAAGAGCAAAGTGCCGGCCGAGGTATGCAACAGAGAGGTGCTCCACGAGATCAAGACCGATATAATGATGGTGATTCGGAAATGGTGAACACGGGATACCCAAGGCCGGACTATCATGTGATAGGGTCAAGATTGGGAAGCGGGGATTTGATGCCTGATGACGCCAGACTAAAACTGGATCGGCTGTATAGGTCGGAGAAAATTGAGTGTCAAGGTCCACCGGGTCCTGCATGCTTTGGGCCCCGGATCATGAAGGAACCTCTGGTACCTACCTTCCAGTTACCAAGAGGCACTAAGACATACGATGGCCGCACAAAGCCGGAGGATTGGTAGATTAACTATGCAACAGCTGTAAAAATTGCCACGGGCAACTGGAGATGGGCTGTGAGATATGTACCCTAGATGTCGGAGGGGCCTGCGAGGGTATGGTTGAATAATTTGCCGCCCGGAAGTATCAACTGTTGGATCGACTTTGAGGAAATGTTCGTCATCAATTTCTCAAGTACGTATCAGAGGCCAAATAGGCCACAGACCCTAGCAATGTGCAAGCAGAGACCGAATGAGACTGACCGAGAGTTTTTAACCCGGTGGTGTACCGCGCGAAACTCATGTGAGGGTGTGATCGAGTCACAGGCCATAGCATGGTTTGCGCAAGGGTGCAGATATGCAAGCATGTTGTGGCAAAGATTGCAAAGGGATATGCCAACCATGCTGGCAGAGACAATCCGGATAGCTGATTCGTATGCTCTGGGCGATCCGACTCAACCCAGGCTCTTGTCAAACGAGTCAAAGGAGGAGTATTACCAGAGAGATGGAGCCGGGTCATCTAGGAGGAATGACTACCGGGGTAAAAGAAGAGATGACAGACCGGATTACCGGTACAGTTCGCAACAGGTTGCGGCTGTGAATCAAGATCAACTTGGAGCAGGGGGTAATCAACGTCAGAAAACTGGGGGACAGCAATGGACTCCAAGAAACGATGGTAAGAAAACTTGGACGCCAGAGCAAAAGAAACAGTGGCAGGAAAAGAAGGACCGTCCGAGTTATACTTACGAGTCAATGCTGGATCAGCCGAGTAAATTTCACACGCCAAATCCGAGTAACCCAGCGGGTGATACGACAAGGCAGTGTGAGTGGATGCGTAAAATAGAGCAAGGTGGTTTGGGGAATGCTCAGGCACCTCGGAATGATCAACCTCGGCAGGAGTTACCCCGGCAGCAATCGCTCTCCGGAGCGAACACGCAACAGCTAATGTTGCCTCCCCCTCCACCGAGGTATGATAACCATGAGAGAAGGGATGAAGTGCATCAGGTGGAGAACCAAAATCAACCGGATCAGAGGTACCCCGGAAACGAGGGGAGGAATGAGTACAGAGAGCATCATCAGAGTTATTGTGTGTTTATCACAGAGGAAACAGATAGAAAGAGCTTGCAACGCTGACACATGGACGTGAATGCGGTAATGCCAGCAGTGACGAGGTATATGCCTTGGTCGGACCATGAAATTACATGGAGTATCAAGGATCGTCCCAAACTTATGCCAAGTCCTGGTTCGTATGCGCTAGTGCTGGATCCGACATTCATTGCGCTAAACATCAATGTTAGGTTCTCAAAGGTACTAATTGACAATGGCAGTAGCATCAACATCATGTATGTGGATACAATGCGCAAGTTGGGTATCTCGGAAAACATGCTCCAGGCTACAAGGACTACTTTCCATGGCATTGTGCCAGGCATTTCCTGTGAGCACATAGGCAAGGTCCGGGTTGACGTATTGTTCGGCACAAGAGATAACTGCCAAACTGAGAATTTGGAGTTTGAAGTGGTGAATTTAGGAAGTGCGTATCACGCATTACTCGGAAGACCAGCACTGGACAAGTTCATGGCAAGTTGTCACATCAGTTATCTGAAGATGAAGTTACCTGGGCCGAATGGATTACCATAGCTGGAGATTTCCGACGTTCCATTGAGTGTACTTCAGCCGGGTCTAACCTAGCCAAGTCACTGGTGATCGCGCAAGAGAAAAGAAAATTCCAAGAGGTAGCAGCGTTGGCTCAGTCCGCGCAGCAATATATGCCGGTGTTGAGTAATCCGCATGGTAGTGTCTCATTCCAAGCAACAAAGGATACCAAGAAAGTGCCTGTTGATGATATGTTCCCAGAGCGCACCGTAACAACTGGTGCCGGATTAAATGATAAATAGGAAAGCGAGCTCGTCAACTTCCTCCGTGAGAATCGGGATATTTTTGCTTGGTCCACACAAGACTTGCAAGGTGTTCCGAGGGAGTTGGCCGAGCACTCTTTGAATGTGAGACCCAGAGCAAAGCCGGTGAAGCAACCTCTCCGCCGCTTCGCCGAAGATAGGAGAAAGGTCATAGGAGATGAGATAGCTCGGTTGTTGGCTGCAGGATTTATCATGGAAGTGCTTTACCCGGATTGGCTGTCTAATCCGGTGCTGGTGGAGAAGAAAAAAGATGATCCGAATGTGGCAATGGTTTGGCGTATGTGTATCGATTACACAAAACTGAATAAGGCGTATTCAAAAGATCCATTCTCACTTCCAAGGATAGACCAAGTCATAGATTCCACTGCTGGGTGTGAGTTGTTGTCGTTCATTGATGCCTATTCTGGTTTCCACCAGATACCTCTAAACCCAAGTGATCAAATAAAGACTGCGTTTATCACCCCGTACGGGGCTCATTGCTATCGCACCATGCCATTTGGTTTACGTAATGCAGGGGCAACGTACCAAAGATGTATGCAAAAATGTTTGCACGACCAAATTGGTCAAAATGTGTAGGTATATGTGGATGATGTGGTTATCAAGACCAAGGAAAGCAAAACGCTCCTTGACGATATCAGGCAGACATTCGCGAACCTAAGGAGGTTCCGGATGAAGCTTAACCCGGAAAAATGTACCTTCGATGTCCCAGCTGGAAAATTACTCGGGTTCCTAGTCTCCAGCCGAGGTATCGAAGTCAATCCAACTAAAATCCGGGCCATAGAACGAATGGAACTGCCGAAATGCCTTAACAATGTCCAGAAGTTCACTGGTTACCTGGCATCGTTAAGTCGGTTTGTATGTCAGTTGGGAGAAAAGGCACTGCCTCTCTATCAACTCATGAAAAAGTCGGACAAGTTCATTTGGACGCCGCAGGCCAATGAAGCCTTTATCCAATTAAAGAAAATGTTAGCCACTGCACTAGTGCTAGCCTCTCCACTATCAAAGGAGCCAATGTTGCTCTATATAGCCGCAACCAACCGAGTTGTAAGTGCAGTGATTGTGGTAGAGCGCGACGAAGGGGGTAAGTCGGTGCAAAGGCCAGTGTATTACCTGACCGAAGTATTGTCAGCTTCAAAACAAAATTATCCGCACTATCAGAAAGTGGCATATGGTGTGTACATATCGGCAAAGAAGCTAAAACATTATTTTGAGGAGCACCCAATCAAAGTAATATGTGAAGCTCCCATATCCGAGATAATGAGTAACAAGGATGCAAGTGGCAGAATTGTAAAATGGGCAATTGAGCTAGCTCCTTATGCGCCGCAATACGACAGAAGAGAAGCAATCAAATCTCAAGCTGTGGCGGACTTTTTTGTGGATTGGGCCGAGGTGCAGTACGAACCACCCTTACCAGATCCGAACTATTGGAGAATGCACTTTGACGGGTCAAAAAAAACCGGGCTAGGCGCTAGAGTTGTGCTTACCTCGCCAAAGAAGGACCAACTGAAATATGTGCTGCAGATCCATTTCGCAGCATCAAACAATGTCGCCGAATATGAGGCACTTATGCATGGGCTCAAAGTGGCAAAAGAAATTGGGATACGTCGGATCCAATGCTTTGGCGACTCGGATTTGGTAGTTCAGCAAGTTTCAGGGCTCTGGGACGCTCTTGATCCTAACATGGCGCTGTACAGATTTCATGTGCAAAAGATATCTGGTTACTTTGAGGGATGCGAATTTCTCCATGTACCCCGGGTGGAAAATGAGGCTGCCGACGTATTGTCAAAGCTCGGATCTACCCGACAAGCAATTCCACCGGGTGTAGCATTAGAACACCTCAAAAAACCATCTATCAGACCTTCTCCGGAAACCGACTCAATCTACGTCCCAGAGGATACAGAATCCGGAGCCATACCCATGGACATTGATGAGAGGAGTGCTTCGCGAAACTCGGGGACTGCCTTGGCGAACCCGGGGACTGCTCAGCGTGATCCGGTTGAGGTTATGCCGGTGGATCAGATGGAAATTGATGAGGACGTGTTCCCAGTGTGAGCTGTACCAGCTTGGGCCTTGCCCATATTTCAATTCCTAAAATATGGAACCTTACCCGCTGAGGAGGTGCTATCCAGCCAAACTCAGAGGAGAGCAAAGGCATACACAATCATCAATTTCGAGCTATACAAAAGGAGTGTGACCAATGTCCTCCAGCGATGCGTTGACCCGGAAGAAGGTTTTGGCATCCTCCGAGATATACATCAAGGGGAATCTGGGCATCATGCCTCGTCCAGAGCCTTGGTAGCAAAAGCTTTCCGGCATGGATTCTACTGGCCAAGTGCCTTAGAACAAGCAGATGACTTCGTAAGAAAATGCAATGGTTGTCAGAGGTATGCTACCAAGACACATATGCTAATGTCGGAGCTCAAGACCATACCAATCACTTGGCCATTTGCCGTATGGTGTTTGGACATGGTTGACCCGTTCAAACCAGCGAGGGGAAATATGACTCATATTTTGGTCATTGTTGATAAATTTACAAAGTGGATTGAAGTAAAGCCAATAAGAAAATGTGATGGAGCTATGGCCGTGACATTCCTCGAAGACATCATCTTGAGATACGGTTATCCTCACAGTATCATAACAGATAATGGCACAAATTTTGTTGAAGGAGCATTTGCACGATTCTGCCGAGATAAGAAGATCCGGCTGGACGTTGCCTCGGTAGCCCACCCCGCATCGAACGGACAAGTGGAAAGATCCAATGGATTAGTATTATCCGGGATAAAACCCCGGCTCATTGAGCCGCTGCAAAGATCAGCGGGGTGCTGGATAGAAGAACTACCAGCGGTACTGTGGAGTTTAAGAACAACTCCGAATCGATCAACAGGCTATACGCCATTTTTTCTGGTATATGGGGCAGAAGCTGTATTACCAACCGACATAGAGCATGACTCGCCTAAGGTCACCCAATACACAGAAGCCGAAGTGCAAGAAGCCCGGCAAAATGATGTTGATCTGCTGGACGAAGCAAGAGAATTGGCATTGTCTAGACCCGCCATATATCAGCAAAATCTCTGACGCTATCATAGCCGGAAAGTAAGCCCCCGAGTTTTTCGGGAAGGCGATCTGGTACTCCGGTTGGTACAACGTACTGCTGGCATGCACAAGTTATCCCCCCCATGGGAAGGGCCATTCATTGTGAGCAAAGCATTGCACAATGATTCTTATTATCTTATCGATGCAAAACCACAGGAGAAGAACAAGGCAGACAGGTCCGGAGATGAATCCAAGTCTCCATGGAATGTAGCTCTACTTCGTCCTTTCTACACTTAGTAGAGAAGTGTATGTATCCGAGTCTTTCATATGTCGGTATGTATGCCGGCAATGAGCTTATCAATGAAGTGTTGGCACCTCGAGCAGTAACTCGGGGACTGCCTTAATAATATTTGCTATCTTCTGTATTTATTATTTATATGTCGGCTGGCATAAGTTTTTCCACTTAAGCCGGATTAGTAATGTGTGAGCACCAAAAACCTAACTCTTTGACTTGTTGCTGTCCAACAAGATTTGGCGTCATGGCAAGCAAGAGAACAAGTTTGGAATTGCGTAGCACATGAAAAACGTCTAAGGAAAGGAACTTAATCGAGCTGACGTTTGTTTTTCAGACTAACCTTATGTTCACTTTCGATTTATTATGCTGAATTATTTTGAGCTAATCTTAAAGTTTCCAAGTATTGTTAACACAATTTCTGAAGCTCGGACTCGTAAGTCATAAAACCGAACCAAGGTAGACACGAGCCGAGCCAAGAAATTGGAAGAACGAGAAAATGAAACTCGGGGACTACGCCCAAGTCAATCCAGCATAAAAACTTAGTAGCAAATTATCACTTGTGTGCTTAATACAACTGCACCCGGCATACCAGGGATCTGATGAAATTTAAGAGTTTTTTCGGTCAAGGAGCAGGAGGAGGTGGTAGTTCGGCACCAGCGGTGCAGCCCTAGCTTCGGCTTTAGCTTCATCTTTGGCTTCCTCGACGTCCGAAGCCTCATCCTCTTCGTCCTCATCCGAGTCATCTTCAACATTTTCAGCGTTTTCATCATCGGCGGCATCTAGAAAGCTCGGTCCCTCGTTCCATTGATGAATGGGGGCGTATTGGATGAAACTGTGAGCGCAAGCCTTGCGCCGAGCTACCCAATCCAGGTCAATAGACCACTTTGATCCAGTGCGCATGCGCGCAAGGAGATTGAGGTCAATCTTCTCGTACCACGTAAGCACGTAGTGGAGAACGATCTCAGCTCCGGCCCGCCCAGCAGATTCTCTCTAGAGATCGAGCTAAGTCTCGTAGTCCATAAGCCTAGCAAAAAGAACAGACATATTCTCCGGAGTATCTTCTTCAGGCCAAAATGCATTGAAGATCCGGATTACTACGTCCAAAATATCCTTGTCGTAGTTCCTCACGGTCTCGACTCGGGAGGACAAGCTGACTATCAAATCTTCGAGATCAAGAGGAATGGAGCCAGGACCAGATGGAGTACCCCTCTGCTTGCGGAACTTGGCAACAGCCTTGGATGCAATGACATCACTTTCTGGGAACTTGCCTGAAAGCATAACATAGGTGGAATAAGTAAAGGAAGCAGACCTGGAAAGATCAATGTAGGTCGAAGGAAAAGAACTTACCATAAATATGGCTATGAACCCGGGACAGATCCTTGGTGCAGTTGTCACGCCTTTCCTGGAGTTGCACAAGTTCAGCATTCGCCGACTCAAGCTTGATTCGGCCTCCTTGAATAATTCCTGGTCCTTGGCAATCTGGAGATTGAGGTGCTCGCGCTCTTCAGTATAGTCCTGGCCAGCTTTCTGGAGTTTGGTTTGGTGCTGTGCTTTCAATTTCTTCATATCTGCCTTAAGCTTGGCAATCTCATCATCTTTAGCTCGGAGGAGGGCAAGCTCATCATCTTTCTTTTTGAGCTCGGCCTGATGCTGCCCTGCTTGTTCGAGAAAATGCAGCATCATATCAGGCATGGGCACAATATCTTCAAGAGATGCTGAAATAGTTTGTTGACCCGGCAAAGCCAAGGTATGAATGTTTCCCGAGCCACGGAGATAAGGAGATAGAGAGCATAGCAAAGTTGAGCAAAAATGACTTACCCTTTATCTGGTCAAGGTTCTTCCTCATGATGGTATTCTCAGCTTCCACCCCAGCTGCGAAAACCGAATGATGGGTTAGTTCGTCAGAAAAAGATAAAGAAAAATGAGAAAATGTCAAGGAGAAAACTTACCCCTTTTCTCGTGTTCAGCGATAAGTGCATTATGCTTTGAACGCAGCATCTTGTGAGTGTCCAGGAGACGCTGAAACTCAGCGCTCCGGCGGTTGGTGGTCACCTGAAAAGAATACAAAAATATAGCTTAGTCTTGTGCATATTCGAAGTGTACAAAATCCGGGCCAAGTGGAACTTAACCCGGCTCTAGGTGTGTGCATATTCGAAGTCAACAAAATCCGGGCCAAGTGGAAGTTAACCCAGCTCTAGGTGTGTGCATATTCGAAGTGTACAAATTCCGGGCCAAGTGGAACTTAACCCGGCTCTAGGTATGTGCATATTCGAAGTGTACAAGATCCGGGTCAAGTGGAACTTAACCCGGCTCTAGGTGTGTGCATATTCGAAGTGTACAAAATCTGGGCCACGTGGAACTTAACCCGGCTCTAGGTGTGTGCATATTCGAAGTGTACAAGATCCGGGCCAAGTGGAACTTAACCTGGCTCTATGTGTGTGCATATTCGAAGTTATCAAGGAGCTATGTTAGTTTTCTAAGGAGCATCCGGCCGAGTAACAAGTTACTCCCCCAGAGGCTCAGGGACTAATGGTTATATCACTAATATCTACAACATGTTAAGGAAAATATGAAGTAACGTACCTCCATCATCCGATCCGCAAGGTTAATTGCCTTGGCGGCAATATTCATCTGCGTAGCAAATTCGGTGGGACCGAACTTCTCGAGGAGATCGTCATTGTGGACGAACTCTGCCTTGTTCTAGTTATTTACAAACTCGATCAAGGTTGGAGGGTATCGCTCGCCGCTGAGCATCTGGGGCGCCACTAAACACTTGGCATGCGCCTCCCTCCTCTCAGCCTGGGCAAGAGCAGGGCTGGTGTCCAAAACGAGTTACACGTCAGCTGGCTCGGCAGGGGCGTCCTTCGGTGGTGGAGTTTTCTTCGAAAGCATCGACGCGAGTGTGCGATGTCCAGCCTCGATGGACGCTGCCCTGGTGGCGTCAGGGGCCTTTTTGCCCTTAGGTTGCTGCTGAGAAGTGGAAGTTGTTGCAGCAGATTTACCCTTGGGAGCTGCCTTGGTGCTTTCTCGCCGAGACTGGGAAGACTCGGACGAGGCGGAGGGGCTTGGAGCTGCTGCTGTTGCTTTTGTTATTGCTGCTGGTGCTGAAGCTGAGGATGGTGCTGGTACTGATTTCTTTTATTGCGGAGGGGCTGAAGGAACCTCGGTGGTAGCTGGTTGCGGCGGAGCCGAAGTAGTGGTTGCTGCTGCCTCGGCAGAGCCAGTCTCCCCCGCTCCAAGGTTGCCCTCCTCTGGACAAGGTGGGCTAGAACCTGGAGCAGCCGCTGAACCCTCCGGACTGGGGCTCAACGGGCGTGAATCATCGCCGCGAGGGGGAGAAGGGTTGTGTCGGAGCGGCGAAGCAATGCTAGATCCACTCTGGGGGACCTCCACCGCGGCCCTGTCGAATCAAATAATGTGTGATGAGAAACTATAACATAAGAAGAACAAATGAATGGCAAAGGGAGAAACGACTTACTCATCCAAGGTCAGAGGCTCCTTGGGCTTCCGAGCCCTCCGGGCTGTGGCCTTGGTTGTAGGCTTGGTGGCAGTTTTGTCCCCGGAAGGTCTGGAGGAAGAAGTTGATGCGGCTCCCCTCTTCTTCTTTGACGCGACCGGAACAGGATCACCCACGGCAAGGGGAGGATCTTCATGGATCTGCCCACCAGGGTTAGCTGATGCCGGAAAAGCATAAGAAAGGGGGGCAACGTCAAATGCTTCCATCACCTCAACATCCATATCATCTTCATCGTCGGGCCAATCTCTAATGGAAGAGAGTTTACCGGTGGGTCGCTTGGTCGCATCCGCCATAGAAGGAACATCTCCTGATACGGTTCCTCCTCGTCCGAGGTATCCCGGTCAGGCGCCCATTTGAGGGAAGGCTCGGTGCCATCCTCGATGGTTTGCTGAAGAAACATCTAAGGAAAATAAAAGGCAACAGGATTAAAACCTACAACAAAAGACCGACGTATGATTTAACTCGGAAAAAGTATGGGGCACGAGACTTACTGAAGGGGGAAGCCTGTCTAGGCAAAAGTGTTCAATCCCCCACGTCCACTCAGAGGAGAAGTTCTTGTGGGTGGTGAATAGGGCCTTGACCCGGCGGTAGATCTCGGTATTGCTCAACTCAAAGGAGGAGGTCCGGTTGGGGTCGCGGCCCCAGCTCATGTGACAAACTTTATGTGTATGTTTCTGGAGGGGGAGATCCGGTTGCGGACGAACGTAATCATCGCCTCCTCGTTGCACAACCCCAAGTCCTTCAGCTCCTGGAACCTCTTGTTGACTTGGTTCGCTAGGACAGTTGTCTTCTTGGGGACCTTGTCCCATAGATCCGGGTTAGGAGGACCCGGAGCGTAAGGGCGCACCCGGATCAGATCCTCAGTTGTGTTGTTCTGAACATAGAAGAAAGTCCGGGCCCATCCCATGCAAGAGTCAAGCCCCGTAACTCGGGGGAAGATGGACTGCTTCCGAGGAGATTGACGCAGCGCCGAACTGCGTGAGCTGCTTGTCCTCCGGGTCAAGCTGGATGTTCGGAATCACGTTCCGGTGGAGGCCAAAGAACCGGATCCAGAGCTCCTTCGTGGGGCATAATCCGGCGTAATCTTCGATGGCGGAGGCAACGGCGGAGAGAGACGTGATGGCATTCGCCGGAAGGTGGTGCGGCTGGAGCTCATACGTATTGAGCCAGTAATGGAAAAAATCGTTGACTGGCAGACCAAACCCCTGCTGGAAGTGGGATAGAAACACCACATACTCACCCGGATTGGGTGAGGGGGCAAGCTCGGCGGCAGCGAGGCGTGTAGTAACGCCCTCCGGGATGCGCCTGGTGCGATAGAGCCAATCCAGGTCATCCTGGCAGACCCAGGATTCAGCCCACGCGCCGCGGTCGGCGGTCGCAGCGTCTTCTTCCATCTCCTTCTCGGCGATGGTGAGCTCTTCCTCTGTCATCTCGAGGTCACTGCCCTCACCGGCGCTAGCGGCCGTGGGTGGCAGCGGCCTGGACTAACGGGGACCCGTGGCGGAGGAGATGCGCGGAGGCGGCGGCGACGCTGGTGCGCGAGGAAGAAGTGCGGCGGCGGCACTGCTACTCCGACGCGGTGGCGGCGGCGCTGTCGCGGGAGAAGATGAGGAAGAAGTAGAGGCAGAGGGGCGCGGAAATGGGGAAAGGACCCAAGTGGCGCGCCCCTCCCCTATTTAACCACTCCCTTAAGGGGGTAGTGGGATCATGTTTTGCGGGCGGGTCCCACCGTATGGCCGTGTACAATCCGGATTGACCAATCAGCATCCAGCCACACGGAGGGCCACAGGGCGCAGCGGATCCCATGACGCGACGTTATGATGCAGTTAACGAGGAGGCAGGCACGATGTGACGCGTGCTACAGTGATAACTGACAATTACTGCGGCGGTTACTGGCGCAGGCCCTTAAAATGAGGCAAACGTGATGATTAGCCTCCACATGGGGAAGCGTACGAGAGAAGGAAGAATGACCCGGATGGGTATGTGGTAACCCGGCCAGCAAGTGAAAACTTAGAATGTGCCAAGGGAAAGTAAACCCATAGAGTCCAAGATAGGAGGAAACTCGGAAAGGGAACACAAAGCTCAGTGAAATTGAACCTGCTGTGGCCTTAGCGGCTAAGGCAGCTAAGACCGCACCAGCTTCGGGGACTAATGTTGGGGGGATACCCCCGGGTAGGGTCACGTCGGGGTATAAAGGCCAAGTTAGCCGAGGTATGGAAGGTCAAAGCGGATGCTGGCCTAGTCACCTCAAGGCAGGCTGAATGTCGGGGTAACCCGGGCCAGGGGATGTCCACCTAACTAGGTCTCAGCGGACTTATATCGTAAGTCGGTGGGATGAATCTAACTTGTATGCAGGAACAGGTGTGGCCGGATCAACTAGGTACGATCCGGGTTATATCAAGCTTGTAAGAGAAGGAGGGTATATCACTGGTCAAAGGTGACCACTGTGCGCAGAGCGTGAGCGAAGCATACAGAGGCAGGACCACCGAGGCAGTACATTGGTGGAACCTCGTACGGAGAAAGCTAGGGGGTAGACCTTCCCGGGGCCCATAGACGGGTGCTTCGGACCCCCGGAGCCCCGGAAACCCACCCAAACTTGCATGTGGACCTAGCAAAAATGCAAGTGGTCTTAGGATATGCGTTCAAGTGTGGTGGAAGAACCACAGATGCGATGGCTATCCCCCCGGAGTGATCGTCTTAACATTCGGGCGATATCACTTGGAAGATTCCTAAAACTCTAGGTGAAAATGTCCCGCTGCGGGTATAACGGGGGCTAGAATGTTCCAAAGGGTCCCACACTTGTCTTTCCTTGTACCTTTGGCCTAAACAAACCTAAACCAACGCAAAAGTACATTGGCGGAACCTCGTGCGGAGAAAGCTAGGGGGTAGACCTTCCCGGCGCCCGCAGACGGGTGCTTCGGACCCCCGGAGCCCCGAAAACCCACCCAAACTTGCATGTGGACCTAGGAAACATGCACGTGGTCCTAGGATATGCGTGTAAGTGTGGTAGAAGGCCCATAGATGCGATGGCTATCCCCTCGGAGTGATCTTCTTAACTTTCGGGCGATATCACTTGGGAGATTCCTAGAACTCTAGGTGGAAATACACGCTCGGGTATAACGGGGGTTAGACTGTGTCAAAGGGTCCCACACTTGGTTTTCCTTGTACCTTTGGCCTAAACAAACCTAAACCAACGAAAAAGTACTTCGACGGAACCTCGTGCGGACAAAGCTAGGGGGTAGACCCGTTCCTTGTACCTTTGGCCTAAACAAATGAAAAAAAAAATACTCTGTCATGTACCACCCACGGCAAAGTCTTTGCCTTGTTGGTCGCACGGCAAAGAGGTTCTTTGCCGTGGGTCAGCACACGGAAAGAAATAACCTGCTCTCCGGTGCAGTTTAAAAATTGTGAAAATTTTGCCAAAAAGATTTCGCGCGTTAATAAAAAGACAGGGCGTGAAAAAATTGTGCGTAGGGAAATTATTGGGTTCAAAACTTTGCCGTGATTGACGTCTGGCGTCACGGCAAAGTCTTGCCGTCACGACCGCGCCGTCAGCTGCGCCGCGGGAGTGGGCCCTGCCCTACACAGTGCCATGTGATGTCTTTGCCGAGTGCTCTTTGGCCTCTCTGCCGTGCCCTTTTCTTTGCCGTGCATCTTTTCAGTGTCTCTGCCGTGCCCTTTTCTTTGCCGTGCATCTTTTCAGTGCCTCTGTCGTGCCTTTTTTTTGCTATGCAATCTCTAGCAGTTTACCATGTCTTCCTTCTGTACCGTGCGCTTCGTGCCAGGTGCCCCGAGCCCACGGCAAAGAATCGCTGCACGGCAGCGACCAATTTTCCGGTAGTGAATAGAGTAAGACAAGGACAATTTATAACAATCATAAGCACGCCAAGGATAAATTACAATCAAAATAGATAAAAAAAAACCGTACACACACACCATGAAGGCCTAGCAATCCTTACATATATGGATTATGGAGTGAAACGCGGGCCTTCACTAATTTCTCGTACTTTTTAGATGATATTGGATACAATATACTATGCCCTCCTTTCAGAAATGTAAGACGTTTTAGCTTTATAAATCGAATGTATCTAAACGAATTTTAGTGTATAGATTCGTAGAGGTTTTCGATTGAACCTGTACATTAAAAACGTCTAGATATATTTATTTTATAAAACTAAAATGTCTTATAATTTCTGAATAGAGGGAGTATGATTTATTTACACGGATTAAAGCGGGTGATCAGATTAACCGTAATTGTGTAGTATCTGTGTAGAGATATATTATGTGTTGAGCTCCGGCCGGACTGGTGAGTTGGTACGTGCCAAAGCATAGGGGGAGCTCAGTTCGTTCCTTGGTCTAGGCGCTACCGCGTAGCCTCTCGAGCAGCGCGGAGTGGATGGTGCTGTCACCGTCGTCGATCTGAAGTGCGGCTGGCACTTCCACGACCACGTCCTGCACGGTGACGCTCTGCACACGGCTAACACACGCGTGCTGCACCTGCAGTTCCAGAGAACGGAGCGCGCCCATCAGGCGAGCAGGCGCTTGCAGTGCGCCCCCCGTCGTGGTCACGCGCACCGCCGCCTCATCGCGCCCCACCATCCGCACCTCCACCACTTCGTCGGCTGCCTGGTGGTGGAGGACGGAGGCGCCGGCGTGGCCGCCTCGAAAGTAAGCTGACGCGGTGGCCGGCTGCCGGCTCTCCTCTTCGAGCTGCGCGATGCGGGACCGCAGCTCACCGATGTAGTTGGCTGCGTCGGCGAGGAGGGAGGCCTTGTCCATGCGGGACACGGTGGGCACGGCAGCGCGGAGGTCGCAGAAGCGGCGGTTCAGCTTGTCGCGGCGCTGTCGCTCGGCCTCCACGTGGCTGACGCTGTGGCCCTCCACACGTGGGCCTGGCTTCCGCCCACGCCGCTTAGTCGTCGTCGTGGCAGCCGACCGCGGCGTCTGCGGGAGGCTGGCCGGCGGCAACACCCAAACCTTAGAGTCCGGGGAGAGCGAGGAGCTCCCCGCAGACCACTTGGCCGAAACGTCGATTTCGCCGAGCAGCCATTGCTCGCAGGAGGCGAACTCGAGGATCTGGTCCTGGTACCCGTCCACGGGGGAAAATTGGGACGGCGTGAGGAAGGCGGAGCGTGGTGAGAGCAGCTCGTCCATGGCCGGCAAGCAGTGTGTACCTCTAGCTCGTTCTTAGGGGCTACCGACGAGCTTGAAGTTGCAAATTAGCTGAGATTCAGCCAGGTTTTATACTGATGTCACATTTATTGTTAAGACCTCGATCAAACGTATCTGTCACGCAAAATGTGTCTTGTCCTTTTCGGCTTGGATGTTTAGAACCAATAGGTAACTACTACTATCAGTTGTAGTTGTAGATATGGATCATCAAATCATATGAGAAAGTTGACACGCCAAGGAAAATAAAATACGGGTTTTGCTAATATTCATTTGTTCAGAGATCAACTCAGCTCGTTAGCCGTTGGATTTTGACGTGCAGATCTATGCAATGTTACTTGCACAATGGTTGAAACTTAATTTTTAAGTTATACACGAAGATTGCAATGGTTGAAACTGAATTGTTTCAGTTATGTCATGTCTATGAGTGATTTTTAGTTTCAGTTGCACGCTGCTTGCCACTAAACCTTTTTCATTTTTAACTAGTCGCTCCGTCTTCAAATAGATGTCGCAAGTTTATCAATAAAGACGGAGAGATCTTTCTGGTGCACCCTGATTGGAACCGAATATTGTCCCGTGCACATTTTTTTTTCTTTCCAGATATAGTTGAGGTCCAGGCCATAGCGCTAGGTGGACAAATAAAATAGAGTATCATCAGTAAGATAATGTGCAGGTGAGCTCAGACACATCTGCACCGGGATAAAAAACAGTCTTTGTTAAAAGTAGTTCGAAACAATCACGTGTGTACGTGTAGTGTGCACATGTACTATGGACCGAAAAGGGGCTTTGCTTGCCCATAACGATCCAGCAGGCACGGCCGCCCGGCGTAATGGCAGATGGGGTGGCCGCGTTATATGCAGGATCTATCTGACACTCCAAGTGGTTGTTTGGATAGAGAGAGTTAGCGATCAGTTTTACCAAACCACGTTTTAGGAAGATTTTTTCGTAAACGAGTTTTGCTCGGAAATCCGTTATGAACACGAGTCGATCGAAAAACTTGTTTGGCTACTCTGGCTCTCTGTCCTCCCTCGAGCGTCTCTGTTTCTTCCCCGAATACTCGTTGCGCTGCTCCGTGTCTCGTCCATGCAGGGTCTGGGCGAACTGCTCCGGCGTCACGTGTGATGCCGTCGGCGAGCCCAACACAACGCTGTGAATAGCTAGTGATTCTTCACCAGCAGCACAGCGCCGCCGTCCAGCCGGACGTTCCTGCTGTATGCAGGAGTCCATGATGCCGTCCAGCATGGCGGCCACGCCGGTCATGGACGAGGCGTCCTCGTGGAGGAAGCAAGGAACCACCCACGCCACTTCCGCCGCGTCCCGCTTGCCTCTCCAGCCAGGTCCGCCAGTTCAGCCAGCCCGAAGTCGGCGATCTTCACGCCGCCGCGCTCGTCCAGTAAAATGTTCTCTGGCTTCACGTGGAAGTGGAGGATCTTGCGGTTGCACTCGGCGTACAGGTCAGCCCGCGCGCCGCGCCCACGCACGCTCCCACGCGCTCCGGCCAGTCCAGAACGACCTGCGTCTTCTTGATGCCGGAGCGGGAGACGAAGAGGGACTGGTCGAGAGAGCCGTGGGATGTGAACTCGTAGACGAGCATCAGCTGCCGGGAGTGGTCGGCGCAGAAGCCCCGCAGCTTCACCAGGTTGGTGTGGTGCACGTTGCCGATCACGGTGATCTCCGTCAGGAACTTGTGCCACCCCTGCGTACCCAGGTTGTTCATCCGCTTCACGGCCATGGTGGTGCGGTCGGGGAGCTCGCTGCGGTACACGGACCAGAACTCGCCGGAGCTGATCTGCGACCCGCTGGCGAGCCGGGCAACGCCAAAGAGCACGGAGATGCAGACACGGCGGAGGCAGTGCCAGACCACGCCGTAGTTGGACCAGAGCATGTCCAAGTGTTCGTAGGCTGTGTGCATGCCGTAGACGTGCAACGACGCCCGGTGAGCGCGGTTGTGTGAGTTCTGAGGAGCAGATTGGTCATCCCCGAGGACGTGAACCAGAGCTGCACCAGAGGGCCAGCGCGCGGATGGGGCGGTGCGGCATCTTTGTGGTGGTGGCGTGTGTCGATGCGCAGGCGCCATGATCGTCGGAAATACAAGGAAGCACTGTATTTTCTGCCGGTGGGATCTGGTTGGAGTGGAGGGTCCGCCGAATGTCGCCGACGGAGACGAGCAGGCTACGAAGTCGCCGCCCAGTGCACTACTCACAGTTTTGCCTAACTGCGTTTTCACAAAAATAGTGGTTTTTCCCAACACGCACTTTCCGAGCTTTGTGGAAACTCAGTTTTGCTTATCCGCGTTTTAGTTGCAGCTGCCAAACAAGGTTTTGGTTTGTTACACGGTTATCCCAGGTTACGCAAAACTATTTCGGCCAAAATGCCATATCCAAACAAGGCCCAAAAGTTCTTTAATCTGCGAGATGCCTCGACGGCACCGATTCACCCTTGCGCCGGGAGAGTTAGCCCCTCCAATAAGGGTCTCTCGTCACATGTCATGACAGCGGAGAGGGGTTTATGGTAAACATAATCACAAACTGGGGGGTTATCATCAATTGTCCTCTCGCCAGCGTCGGGATCTGCTTCTCGTTTCCTGTGTCTTGGCTCTGACTCTGAGGATGGGGAGGCGGATGCGGAGGCTAGGGCTGCGCTCGATGGCTTGGTGGATGAAACCGGCGAACTCGGCTGGACTACGGTGGATCGCCGGTGACGGAAGACAGGGGAAGAGCTTCGCCAGAAATTTTGGGAGGAAACGGGGTTCCCTACCCCTGCCTCTCAATTCTAGGAGAGAAGGTTGGATGCATCTTCATCGTTGGGGATGAGGTCGCCGCCCCATGGCGTTTCGCCAGCGGCGGGGAGAGCCATGGCGTAGAGGAGGTCCACGTCTCCTATGATGGCGCGCCGCAGAGGCTCTGCGTCGCCGACTGGGATTCTGCTGTCGAGGAGCCCAACGATCAGGCCTTTGGTGTGGGCCGTTGCCTCCGAGACGGATGTCTAGGTTGGTGCTTGCTTCGCTCGTGGAGGAACCGATCCGATCCTCGCGGCGGTGACTGCACAGGCTGACATGGCCAACGTGGACGAGTCGGAGCAAAAGGACAAGCACATGCTCGATGCGGTCTTCTCCTGGGCTGGCGCGCACGTAAAGTGTGTACGGCCTAGAACCGCGAGGGCTCTCTGTCTCATCGCTCACCATACACGCCGCACCCGTCTCGCCCTTCAGCGCCGCCCTCTGATTCGTCGCCAACATCGTCTGCGCCATGATCCGCTACGTCGCCGAGCTCCTTCCTCTCGCCAGGATGCTCTTTCGCCGCGACGGTCGCCTCTCCACGCATGGCTGGGCTATACCCTAGGGGGCCATCCGTCCCCTTTGTGCCTGCCACTGTTCTGGCGCCCCACGGACCGGCTTCTCCTCAGCCTCGAGGGTCTGCTGCTGCACCTCCGCCTCGTGGGACTACTACTGCACCTCCGCCTTGTGGGACTGTTGCTGCCCCTCCATTCGCTGGTCAACATATGAGGCCACCGCTGAACACGATGCCGCCGGCAGCTTATGTCGGTGCTAATCAGCCTCCATCTCTTCAGCCGCTGCAGCCACCATACCGGGGACCACATCTGGTGCCCGGTTTCGAGGGGGGGTGATCCAAGGTGGTTCCCCGGGTTTCGTGAGTCAGGGTGTGCCGTTTGGTGGGGGGCCTTAGGTCAACCAGATGGGCAGGGCGGCTGCCCCACCGCAGTCCTCCGTGGGTGTGGATGCAGCGACAGCCACGCCTCCAAAGAAGAAGAAGAAGTCGCAGTCACAGCCTCAGGTGAATCAGGGTCCAATGATGCAGTCGGGCATGCAGCAGTACGGGTACTCGCAGATGCATGTTCCTGGCTCGTATGTCTCGCCGTACTCGGTGAAATGGGCACGAAGGAGAAGGTGAAGCCTAATTTCATGACTCAACCAAGCTAGGTGATGCGGGCGCATCCCATTGATTGATGATTGACACGCTAGGATGACCTACGATATGTAATGATAAGTCTAATGTTATGTCAAATATTGTTGCTATGTTATTGAGTCCGAGTCCAAGTTAGGTTCGAGTCCGTTTGTGTGTTCGGTTTGGGTCTATCCAACCGACTAGTTGCATGCCTCCTATATAAAGGAGCCAGCCGCCTAAGGTTTAGGGGAGTTCAACTGTTTAGTCTAAAAACAATATTGTGCTCCACCGTGTATCATCCCTCCGGGGACGGCGATACCGTTTATCAGATTCTTGTAGAGATTGCTGCGGAGGTTCTTGTGTTCATCAAGGATTGCCGTGCTCAGGTTTGAGGCGTAGTGGTCTTCATCACGTTACTTGCTGGATTTGTTCCTCTTCTTCGGGTGACGTTTATCAGCGTTATTGGAAGGATTATTATCCAGGTTACTCGCTGTGAAAGATCGGGACAAAACCCAAGGATCACCGGCTTGATCCGTATCATGTGGTATCAGAGCTCTCGTTGATCACAGCGTGTTTTTGGATCATCCGTGGACTGTTTTTTGACAAATAGTTTATAGATCGGTTGTGGAGAAAGAGATTGAAAGTTGAAGTTTTCAGATTGGATCGTGTTCTTCGTTGGCAGCCAAGTTAGATCGGTGAGGAGTTTTGCATTGGGCGTCGTTGGCAGGTGCGATCGATTCCACTCGTTTCCTGCCTCGATTCCTCGGAAGTTCGATCAGTTCCCAGTTCAGAATGATCGAAACGAGAGTATCATTGGCCAGAGTCGAGCCGCCGAACATTTTGTTCCAGATCAGATCATAATTAAAAAAAAGGGGAGAAGGAGCCCAGCTGCCATACGCCTCACGATCTCCGGGGTGATCGCACCCGCCTCTGTCCCTTGGAGCACTCGTGATCGAGCGTGGTGATCGAAGTTTTCCCCCACACGTACGTGCTTGTGTGCCTGGGCGCAGCGATCATCTGGCGATCGAGGGAATCCCGTGCCGCCTGGAGTCTTCGCCTGGCTGCCTCACGATCGGGGATTGTTTCCCAGATCCGATCGAAGAAAAAAAAGAAGGAGGCCCGCTGCTGTATGCTACAGATCGAGCCTACCTGCCTCTGTCCCCGAGCGAGGCTTTCGGTGATCAAGGGAAGTGCGCCCCGCCTGGAGTTCTTTTCTGTTGCACCTTCAACCCAATTTGGTACGTACCTTGGTGCAGATTTTTGTGTGACGGAATAAGATAGGATAAAATGGATTCTTTTTCGGGTTCATCAAGGTCTACTCGTTTAACTGACAAGTCCGATGATGTATATCATGACTATATAAGTATCATGGTCGGCTGTCAATTTGATGCAACTACAATTAAATGGAGATTGGATAGTACCGTAACGTTCACAGAATATGAGACTTGGGAATCTCACATGGTCGATAGTTTTGCACGATGTCGTACATGGGATTGCAAGTTTGGTGATCATGCGGAATATGTTATTGCCTACCGACGAGTGGATACAATGGTGTCTAGTTGGTGGCAGGAAGCCGGATCACTGAAAGGCATCACAAGTAAGACATCTAGTTGGGAGAATTTCAACCAATTTCTGCGCACTAGGTTTTTGGAGAAGTCCATGGAGTTAGACAAGGTGGTTGTTTCCGAGTTACAAGCCAAGGTAGTTGTGTGCGCTGAAACTACAGTGGAGGATGTTGTACCATTGAGTGGGCTGAATTTGCAACTCAAGAAGGTACAAGTCAATACTAGCATGACAGTTGACAAGAGCCAGCGTTGAAATTTATTTCAGACGTAGTGTCTGATCGAATGAAAATCATGCAAGTTTATTATTGATGGAGGAAGCTGTACGAATGGCATTAGCAAGGCAATGGTGGCAGCGTTGGGGTTGTCCACAAGGCGTATTCCTGAACCTAAGCATCTAGAGTGGTTACATAGCTGCGGTATGGTGAAGGTAATTCATAAGGTGCATTATCCATTTACAGTTGATGATTATGTCGATGATATTGAGTGCGATGAGTTGCCATTGGAGGTATGTCAGATGTTACTTGGTCGTCCATGGCAGTATGATCATAACGTTAAACATGCTGGAAGAGCAAATACATATTCCTTTGTGCATGGTGGCAAACAACAGACTTTGAAGCCTATGCAGGATGATCACATAAAGTCAGATGTGGAGCTAGTGGTATATAAGGAGAATGTGCGCAAGGCTAAGCCAAAATCTGGGCTAGCTAAGGTGCAGGATGGAGAGCATGATGCACAGTGCGACAATGTTGATATCTTGTCTGGGCTAGCTAAGGTGCAGGATGTGGAGCCTGATGGTATTACGTTTTATACGCCCCTTTCCCTCTTACCCTAAGACAAGATATGGTTGTCTTCCTCCTCCTCTCCACCTCATTTATGACATGATTTCACCCATTTTGTTACTTCCCAGCTCCGTACTACCATCACCGTTCGCCGATGGTGGAATAAGACCATATGTAAGCATATCAGATGTCCCATCTCCAACACCTTCCAAGTCATCAGCTAGCTCCTGCCGGTCAAAATTAATTCTCCTCTTCACACCGAGTCAACACTAGTACGGTCTACCATATCAGTATCCTTTGGTTTCAGAGGACTTGTTGCAGTATCAAGAACCGCATCATCAGCTGTGTCATCCATCAGTGGAGGTTCCCGGGCATTCTGCTTCCAGCTCCCCGTCACATCTCTACCAAGGGGCTCAATACCGTGACCTCTTCACATGAATCCTCCTGGATTGTCCTGGCTAGGGTGGCAAGCGGCACCCACGTAACGACCCGCGAAACAAAATATAGGCAAAAAAGTTTGTAAATTTAGAGAAGGATTAGTGAAAAAGTAGTGCCGCAACCCGCTTGACACCCTGGTCCTGGCCACCACAACCAGCACGGCCTCCACGTGTATACTAGAAGAAGGTCTCAAGTGTATAAGAACAACTCTAACAGATCTTCAAAATGGGGCATCAAAAATCGGACATGCGGCAGCAGTTTTGGCAAAATGCGGCACCAACACGGCCGTCGCTTTACCGGCTGCCGCATTTTGTAGCGCTGTACACTCCAGCAACTGCTGCAAATTCGTGTTTTGCGTTCAAATTATCAACTCGCAACATATTTGCATAGTTCCATTGCAACCAAAGTTAAACTACAAACTAAAGTAAACATAGTTCCATTGCAAACAAAATTAAACATAGATAGCTACTCCCAATCATCGTCGAAGCCGATGGTGTCCTAGAAATCACTGTCTAGCTCGCAGCAACAACCTAATGGTGAGGCCTGAAGACTAAGGTCCATCCATGCCTACTGCTCTACGTTAATCCACCCACTATCGATGTGTCGTAATACCTGCATTGTACAAGAAGGAAATCAAATAGAGCTAGAGATACGGCAGTAGATAGGAGAGAGCAGATGGAAGGAGAGGGGAGAGCCACCATGGAGAGGAGATAGCGGGAATCTTGGCAATTGAAGCTTTGTCTTTCTGGTGGATAAAGTGTATTATTTCCATTACGTGAAGTAATTGAAGTGGGGTAGACCTAGTTCTGAAAAGAAAAGAAAAAAGGTGTCTACTATGTGTAATATGAATACTGTTTGTGAGAGCTGGTTACTTTCAGGTGGCATGCTGTTGCTGAACCGACTACTTTGTCGCCCGTGGTTTGTTCGCCTGGTCTGCTCCTCTTATTTACCAAAAGCTCCCTGCAGATGTTGAGATTTGGAATGGTACTGTACTGAATGCCCATGTTAATTTTACTTGAAGACTATCATACATACAGATGTTGTTGCAATATCAGTGACCACTTATCAAAAGAGAGGTTTTCCCCCTCAGCCTTTTAGAACAGTTCAAGTCCATCGGTATGTTTGAAAATCATATGTATATATTTGTCTTGGAAAGCATTTCTAGAATACTAATTTTTTGTTTTATACATATATTCAATAGAAATTAGTGGTCAAAATAACATCCTGATGATCCTGCAATATCCCAAACCTCATCTATTGCTGATATGGAGGTGAGTATAATAGACAAATGATGTTGCTCGCAGAACAGGCAGAACAGGTTCAGATGTTGTAAATTCTCTTTACCTATAACGACTGCTACATAGTGTTACGGATAGAAGGAACTATTACTATGCCTTAGATGCTCCCAAGTTCAAAAACAGACTTGGCCTAATTCTAACCCAAACATTAAACAAATTCTACAAAATCAAATTGAGTTTTTCGTCCAGCATCCAAGTGAACAAGAACTAACACATGCATGGTTCCTTACTATTTTAAGCTATGTCTTCTCTGACAAAATCAATTTGCTGGAAAATGGTTCAGAAAACAAAGGATGAAAAGATACATCGAATCAAGTTGGTAGGGCCATATATCAGAAGCCGATGGACAACAATTGCTACGAGAAAATATCAGAAGACAACCCACCGTTATGCGTAGTGATCTCAACTCAACTCGTCATCCATGCATGTAAACCATCTCAGCAAAGAATACGCCTACGTACTTTTAAATGTAGATCGGAGGGAGTAGCATTTCAAATATATTGCCGGGCAATCAAAAACAAAAATGGCATGCTGCTGACCCATGCTTTAGTCGGCATGCACACAGTGGTGCATATGCATGGTGCCACTGTAATAATGTACTGAATCCTCTAGGGATCGCATCTACAGGCTACAGCGAAAGCCTACAGACGCGCAGGTGTACTGTACAGTAGGCTGCTGCAAGCATTCACTACGTATCAGCTGCTACGTACGTACTGCCCGGAAGGCCAATAAGGAAGTAACACCCGGCCCAGGTACTATACCCGATCATGCATGGCAAGCTAGCTAGCTACTTATAACGAGAGTAAATTACTACGCCTCGATCAGAATGCAGCAAGTACACACGTGCGTACGCAGTGCAATGGCAATGCATGCACGTTGTACCGTACGCGTCGAGACACACTACGTAGCTAGCTTTAAGGTACAAAATGTTGCACTCTTACTCATACATCTACAAAAATTCTACATTTTGGATAGCAATGCGAAAGATTCTTGGACCTTTTCATTGGGCAATGTATCTTGCGGGCCAAGACTTGTTTACCACAAGTACTTTGCCTCTGTTGATGTTCACCCTCCTTCTTGTTGGATCTGTAAGAGCAAGTGTAAATCCAAGCACAAGTTCTTTGCATGGCTCATTTTACATTACATGATTAATACTAAGGATATGATCTTGAGGAGGAACCGTAAAGGTACGGATAACCACAACTGTGTGCTTTGTCTATGCATGTCTAGTTAGAGAGGACTGGAGACATTTATTTTTCAATTGTGTCTTCGGTACAAGAGTTTGGAATTACCTTCAAATTCGTTGGAAACCAGGAGCTACATTTGAATCCATCTTAGCTGCAAAGAGAGCCTTTGCTGGACCTTGTTGTATACAAATTGTGATTATGGCTTGCTGGGGTATTTGGAAACAAAGAAATGGCTGGATATTCAAGAACGTCAGACCAAGCTTCAGGGGTTGGAGGGCATGTTTTGTCCAAGAAGTCACCATGTTTAAGCATAGGGTGAAGAGTTGTATAGTTCCTTCTTTGTCAAAATGTATTGACAATCTTCCCTAGACCTTTCAAAGATAGCTCTTTCCTTTTGTAAGTATTCCCCTGTAATCTTTTGTATATATGATAGAGAAAGGAAGTGAGGCTGTGGGGGCTCCCCTACACTAAAGTGTGAAAGATAAAAAGGTGGAACAGCGGCGACGAGCTCAACTTCACTTCATTCGGTCGATCGATCGACATAGGGTATAGTTAGGTTTAAATAGAATGTTGTTCAAATCATTAAAATTTCCTAAGAGTTCATAGGAAATTAACCCGTTTCCTCTCTATTCGAAGTTAATTTTTTTCATTAAAGTTTCCTATAAGAGGAGTCACTGGGTGGATCCTCCCAATACAACGGCACATTATGTCGTTGCTCCAATAGGGCTGATCAACCAGACGATCACATTCACCAACACCTGTAGTGTTATCAGCCACCCAGCACCCACCTTGTGTGGCACCATCGCGCGCTCGGCGCCTCCTCTCTTTTCGCCCGGTCATATTTTCATTATTTTTCTATAAGCCAACATAATAAAAAGAATAAAAAATAGGTTATGTAACTGGAATGTCTCTCAGTTGCAACCCCACTCGTAACTAAAAAAAACTCACTTGCAACCCGACTCGCAGCTGAAATAATCTTAGTTGCCACCCCACTTGTGATTACCCAAAAAATACCACCGGTGATAGCAGAAATAATAGTTACAACCTCACTTGCAACTAAAAAACACTTGGTTCCAACACAATTGCTACTGAAAATATCATAGTTGCAACACGACTTGCAACCAAAAAATCTCATATGCAACCCAACTCAGTAAAAAGTTGAGTTGCAACCCTACTTGCAACTAGAAAAGGACTCGCTTAAAGCCTGACTTGCAACTACAAAATCCCAAGTAACCGAAAAACCTTAGTTACGATACCACATCCAGCATGAAAAAATCATGTTAAACCTACTTTTAACAAAAACTCACTTGAAACCTCACTTGCAGCTCCCACATGGATCACAAAATAACGATCCAATTCACGTTTCAGGAGTAGCCCATCCTTGTTACAACAACCTAGCACGACAAAAATATAATTAGGATGCCTAATAAGCCCACGATAAATGGTAACATTGTAACAACAACAAATATTAAAAAAAGACAATAAAAACAATAAACTAAATATGATTTAAAAAATAACAACCCACAACAAAAAGACACATCTATGCAACTCAACATAGACTCACGAGAATGCTACAAGAGGCTCAAGTGGCATACCCTGGGGCCCGCCATGCAAGTTTATCCTCCTTAATCAGCCCGCCTTAATCAAGCTGAGCTATGAATGCAGCCTGCAGGCTAGACATGTCTTAATTGCTGCATTGTCTTTGGTCACTAATATAGTTATATGTTGATCGAGACGTGTGATTTAGTCTCAGCCTGTAATCCTGCTGCAGGGTAGCTATGGCCATGCACCATGGATGCTGCATGCACAAAGCTATTTTGACAATGGATTTAGCGTGATTAGCTATAAGGACAAATGAAAGAAAATATTTAGCTATTGTACACGCATGTTAGAGTGGCTCTACACTGCATTGTATTTAGCCGATAATTTAGTCAAGTGATAATTACTCTTCAATAGTCGGGTATATAATTAAGTTTTATTTTCCGGTAGCGACCTTTTTACATCTTTGTTGTTTATTTTAGTACAATCATATAGTGCGTGTGGCTGAAATGATTATTCCCTGATTCAATAATTTGCAAATTTTTCAAAGTAATATCGAGAACTTAGTTCCATATTAGATGTCGATCTGCAGTAAGAGTTTTGAAAAGTAGTTTTCCGAGGTAGGTTTGATGTTAACCTAACGCCCCATCGATGGTGCATGTGTCCAACAATTTACCTTTTTTATTATAATGAAAAATCCCTTATTCACTTAACTATTTTGTCAAATTTCATAATCATCATTTCTTCTTCATATTCTAAGAAAAAATAATTATCAATGTGGAAAATAATAAATCCCTAATATTTTTGTTGTATTGATTTGATCCTCGTGGGATTTATATAGAGTTACACGGGGTAGGTGGAGACTTAGAGTACAAGATGTAGAGTCATAGTCTATATCTAGCCTATACGTGTATACGTACTCTAACATCCCCCTTCACTCATAGCGGGAGTGAAGCGGACGTTTGCGACTGGATTTGAAGTCTTGCACTTTCGCCGTCTAGATTAGATGGAGATGTAGTAGATTAGATGACGTGTAGATGTTGCGGTAGACCGGCGTCCGCTGCGTTGCACAGAAGAATCATTGATCGGCTCGTCTCCTATTGCATGAGATTGCACTGTAGATGATTCCGTTCTTTTTCTTTTCCTCGAAGATGCACGGCTCTGCTGAGAACCGCCCATTGCGTGCATGTTAGAGCTGATCGTGGACGCGTCGCGCCGTGCATGGCTCTGCTGATCGAGGATCTTCCGCCTAGACCGGATCGTGGACGCGCCGTGCCGTGCACCTCAGCGGGCAAGGATCGTGGATGCGTCGTGGACGCTTGCGTATACACGAGTTTGTTGCCGATTCTGCACTGCCTTAACCGGAGGATCTAAGAATTTGGCGTGTTTTACAGTGCCTTTTACTACTCATTAAACATGACTAGTATAATTAGATCTGACGGCTAAGAGGATTTTGGCCCAACAGGCCCAACATAAGAAAATATAACTAACCCTGTCTTGACGAACATCAACCGGTCGAGCAGTGGACAACCGAGAAAATAGTCTCTTGGTTGGCAGCGGTCCTCCTGGACAACGGATTGTGCGGATCCACGGTAATTTTCGACTGGCAACCGCCCATCTCGGCGACGGATCCAATGTTTTGGATTTCTGTTTGTGACCTACTGAGTCTGAAGGAATTGGGCAAACTTTGAACTTCCGAATTGAGTCTTCACGGTACTGAAAATAGATAGAAAAAGGAAAAAATGAACGGACACAGAGCACAGACTAAACTGAAATTTTTGGTTTCTCTTAACATCGGGTGTTCAGTGTCTAGTAATGATTAAAACTCTGACGGCAAAACGTAGTCTTGCGGCCGGCGGTCACCGCGCCGCTGATGCCCAGAATGATGTCTATATGTTCTATGGAAGAATAGAAGTAATATGCCAAGGCAGATGCACAGGAGCAGTAAATCGGTTCTGAATGTTCAAGAGGAATAGTTAGTGCCTTTGGTGCGAGAGGCTGTCTCCAATCGAGCGAAACCTGGGCAAGCACGATGAATTCTGTTGTCGAGATGGACAGGTACAGAGGTACAGTCTCCGTTTTGGGTCCGGAAGAACATTTGGGCCAGGCCCAACTACGGCCTGTCTATCTTGCAGTGTCGATTTTCTTACTAGTATAAATTATACTAGTCTCTTTGTTGGCACTAGTATAAACAATTAAGAGCCTTCCGATGCACCAAAATAGAGGGCTGTAATTCATATAAGGGTACCGTAAAAGGATTTATTTGGCTAATTGGATCTAACCTAATAACTAGGAATTAAAATTGGATCTAATCTAGTCTAAAGAACCGATTTGATCTATGATCGAAACCGGGTGCCACGCCCTCTAGGAGTAATCTCCCCGGGGGCGGCGTGTTGCGGAAGTGGTGGAATAACCTAGGATCGGTGCCGCTGCTCTGATACCATGTGGAAAATAATGAATCCCTAATATTTTTGTTGTATTGATTTAAACCTCGTGGGGTTTATATAGAGTTAAACGGGATAGGTGGAGACTTGGAGTACAAGATGTAGAGTTCTAATCTGTATCTAGCCTATACGTGTATAACTCTAACAATCAATAGGCATGGTAAAATATTGGTGCGGCATGCCCTTTTCTAAAATTCTAGATCCGCCGTGCTTGGCTCACGCTTAACAAGAGACAGAAAACACACGCGTCTAGGACTAGCCACCACAGAAAACACGAACGTCCAGCTACTAGCGATAGCAGGAAAACAAGAATCTTTTTTTTTTGCAGCGAAACACCCACCCACCGCTGGTCGATCTCGCCCAACACCCCGAGATGCACAGCCGCCGCCCAAATCTCTCGCCAAATCTAGGCCACGTAAGGGAAAGGAGGGCCCGCCGCGCCTGCACCGCAGGAGCTTTGCCCCCGTATCATCCGCCGGCGACTACGGGGGAGGGGAGATGAGGGCTTGTGTGTTTGCGGGCGGTTCTAGGGTTTCGCGCGGTCGCCCACACGGGAAGGGGAGGGGTGATGGGCATATGTCAATCGGTGTATGCCGAGGAGATGGATTCGAATGCCTAGACCCATGACGAGTGTGCTTGGTGGCATGGCGACTGGAAAGGCTGTGACCTAGGAGCATGGCGACTAGAAGCTGAAGGCCCAGAATCATAACTAGGCCTACTAGGATTAGATCAAAGCCACCGGACTTGGTGTTGTCCATGTAAACCCTAGTGAGGTAGTGCTATATAAACCTCCTAGGGTACTCTCTGGATATTCACTCTTAGACACCCCATTGAAGCGACTCGTCGCCTTGCTGCCGAGCTTGCCACCCCTTGTAATCTCATACAGATCAATACATCCAGCAGGAAGTAGGCACTTTACCCTACGAAGGGTTGAACCTGGGCAAAACCCTTGCATGCTCCCAATCTCATCCGCAGATGACTAACTCGCCAGTGCCTCAATCGAGTCAATCGCTACCCTTGGTAGTGACTATCGTGGTCATTCACACGACAGTGAAATCCACCATGGGGTTTAATCCGATGACTACATCTTGCACCGCGATGACCTTGTCCATCAGGGTGGAGTATAGTGGGAGCCCATTAGTGTCAAACTCCCGCAGTGATATCAGTATCCGTGGCTACTCCGGAGGAGGCGAGCGTCGGGGTGGTGGTGGAGCTCCATGTGCAGTCGACTCAGGGACCCGGCGATTATCGCCCGACACCACGTTACAGCAGAAAACTCACTTATGTTGTTGACATGCGCAAAGAGCGAGCAATGACTCGCCTTGCAGGTTCTTCATGCAGAAGGTTCATTTCCGAAAACCAAATCCCCTCTAGTGTGTACCTGTTTTTTGCAATGGGAGTTCATGGTCCAAGAATCACTATTGGATATTTGAGCGACGACGAGGATGAGGATGAGGGTGATGACGAGGATGAGGTCGATTAGGAGGAGGACAAGGATGAGAGCGATGAGGAGCAAGCATGACCATTGGATTATACAATTATTGCTCAGATATGCAAGCTTACACATAGTGAAGAGTGTTATCTCGTCAACAATATTTCTTCAAAAAATTCCTACATTAGCCTAGCACTTGTCACTCGCTTGACCAAGACGCATATTCAGCTACATGATATGGTATGTATTCACTTATCATTCTTTCTTTAGTTCCTATTGTATTTCTATTGTATGATAGTTATAAGATTTCTAACTTCTGCATCGTAATTAGAAACTACCATCGAGAATGGTTTTTTCTCTTCAAATTTCTGAAGACGGCTTGGCTGGAATACGCGTTCGAGCAATAGGTGTCGTAAGCGCCATTTCGTACAAGATAGTGAGTGAAGGCCGCATCATCTTCAACATCCAGGAGTGGAAGAACTTTGTTGAAGCTCAATAAGATCTACAAGTTGTGCAATCCATTCTCCTCACCGGCAGGATCACTTCACGCCGTAACATTCAGATAATATTTGTCATCGACATCATTCATAGTGACTAGCTTGTTCCTTGTGATACTTTGTTAGTGTAGATGCAAATAGCTTGTTTTGAACCGCTTGTTAACAATTTTTGGTCAACCAAACCATTATTTTCCTACTTATGTGAATATGCATTTTGTGATGTTACATTGTTGTTATATTGCAGCACATTTTTTTATTTTTCGAAAATGTACTTGCGGAAACTCCACAAATTGTACAGATAGTACTAATGTTTGCGTCAAACACCACCACTACGTCGACTATTCGTGACGTTCTGACGGGACGCCACCAGTACGAGCGGTAATGGTGGAATTCACTACAGACGAAACCACTATGTCCTACCAGTGATGTGAGGTTAGTGGCGTGCGGCTTGGACGCCATGAACCCCCTTTTCCAAACGATGTAACTAGACCTTTTCCTACTAGTCATAACTTCAATAAAGATAGCCTTTAGTAGGTATGCTTAATGCCATCATACAAGCTTGGAGTACCAAGGATGTTATTACTTGAATAAATGTTACAAAATGCATGAACTGTGTGGCACCTGGATGATTGATTCTCTGTTGCAGGTGGCCTGGCAACAAGTTGGTAGTTATTTTTAGAGAAACTATGTCTTTCATTAATCAAAAACCGAGTTGAACGAATCAAAACATGTGAAAATTAAAAGAAAGATCTGGATAAAATGATTGTCCTGAATTTGCAAATTAAGTCCAACCCGTCCTTAACCGCGGACACGGCTAATCAAATAGATTTATGCTCTGCAGAGATTATACACTTTACCCACATCATCCGGGTACACTACCCTGATCTTCACCGATCGTGGGTCGAGTAACCGATCAAGACTCTCCGGATGCCCACTCCAATGTAAGTGCCTACCCTATGAGTGTTATTCCCCTCAAAACCAGGACTTCCCAAGTGTTGTACCTAGGACCAACCCGAGTGCATTTTGGACTTCCCAAGTGTTGTACTTTCAATGAGGGGCTCATAGTAACGCGTGGAGGCACGCAGGCCCTTTGTTCTTTCTCCAGGTCGATGTCCCACATGGATCCTTTACGTGAGAAGGCCCACCCTCTAGGGATTTTTGGTCCCCTGTAGTTGTTGTGAGGCAGCTTATACCAAAATAGACAAACATCAAATCCAGCCTGTCCCATACCAGAGTAATGTGGTTGCACGGGGTTAAGTTGTTATAGCTAAACTGCAAAGAACCGGGTGCGTTTTCGTAAACCTTTTTCCTCCATCTTTCCTTCAGCATTTTGTAAAACAAAACCTTCTCTTTCTCGACATCTCTTGGGAGGTCCCACCTCACCAACGTTTTCTCATAAAGCATTCGGTAAAACGTTTTTTGGGGTCTTCCCATCCTCTAGCTTTTGCTTCGGCTAAATCGGGGTCTCCCAAGGGGTATGGTGGATATGCACCATCTATTCTACTAGGGACGAGTAGGTGTCACCAAGGGGGTTGTACTTAATAGTAGAAAGGTATTATGGTTCGGAGGAGCCAAACCACTACCATATATATATATACGTCAACATAAAGTAAAACAATGCAGTTTTTAATAAACAGTAGTTAAAACATGCATAAGTAAAACAGTAGGACAAGGCTTATGAGCAAGAAGGTGGCTTTCCTGATGAGCAGCAATATGGCATAATTGTCCCTAGAATTCTTCTTTAGATAATCCCAGAATACCAACATCAATAATAAGTACCACTTCTTCCGCTCTCCGATTTCATCGCAACTATCGTCGTCCAGACAACACATGCAAACAAACCAAGCCACAATCAACACAAGGCATGCAAGCACCAATACAATACATCAAGCAATTGGACAGGGTTACAAATCAGTAGGTCTTAGGGAGAAGGGATTAATGAGATTGGCTTTGTTTTGGGAATTATGGAAGAAAATCCCTTAGGATTTATAGCATAGAAATTACCTAAGAGATGGATTTTGGACCAAAACATATTCTGTATGATACCATTGTGAAAACATGATACCTACAGGTAGATGTTGATAAAATGAAACCAACCAAAGTGGTTTCACTAATTTATCACTTTCCTTTAAATAATTATTATTTTCCTAGTGAAATAACTTCTAGTTTTAGGGAATAATTCCCCAAAAAGGTTCTGGAGCTCTAAAAATTATTTCCTTGGGTGTTTAGGTAGGTATTGATGTACTTGTTCACTGAGAGTTGGAATCATTCCAAAATAATTAACAGAATACCCTCGGGAAATTCCCAAAGTCAGTTATGTAGGCACTTTGTCTTTTTCACCAGATTAAATCAGTAGTAGCTTTTGATTTGATTCCAAGGACATATGGTAGGTATTTAGAATACCTTTCTGCATAAATTGAGATCACCCAAATTGGAGTTGGGAAACTCCTGTAGTGATTTTTTTCCAGTGGAAACACTATAGACAGAAATGTTTAATTCATTAAAATTCCTTAGAAGTCTAATAAATGGTGAGCTCCTGGGTTTTGGTATATATTATGTTTTAGGAACTAGGAGAGTTGGTTTTAGGTCAGTAAATATTTTAAATTGGCCCAGAGAAATTCTTAAAGGAAGAAATGCCCTGTTTTTGTTATTTTTGTTACAGGAGAACAAAAGCTCCATTTGGATTCAGGCCAAGGCCATGGGATGGGTACAGGTAATACCTACTAGGGGCACTTGGGTTTACCCCATTTGGAGTTGTGAAACTCAAAGGGGGATTTTAGGAGGGTTTTAGATACCTTCTAGATATGGATTTAATATAAAAAATCTATATATATTCTGGGCTATCCAAAGGTACTGAGTGTTAAAGAAAACCTAGATGTACCTAGGAAAATTTAGATCTGTGCACTTTGTGTTGATTTCCATTTTGAAAAATATTTAAACCAAATAGCCAGATTAGAGCTGGTGGAAAGAATATTAAAAAGGAACAGGGAGCTGGGCTGGTTTTCCAGGGGCACGTGGTCCGCAGCTAAGGATTCAGCCCAGCGGGGCTCGCTGGCATGACGGGAGGCAGGGTTTAAACCCGCGCTGCAGGGCCCGCTGGTCAGCGACCGCGGCGGCCGAAGCGGTATGGAGGCATCATGGCCGCTCGCGTTAAGGGGATCCAACGGCGGGGAGCTCGTCGTCCTCCTCAGTCACCGCGGCGGCGAGGGAACCCTAGGGCCATCGGGCGGCGGCGGGGGAGCTCACCTAGGGGCTTGCTGGCGACCGTGGGGTGGCGGAGAGGACGCGGTCGACGACGGCGATCAGGAAGAGGGGCAACATGGTGGGGTTCGAGGAAGGAGGGCGTCACGCGCATCCCGCGGCGGAGCAGGCTCGGGAGCTTGCCGGAGAGCACCCCTAGGCGGCTGCATGTCGTCGAGATGATGTCCACGAGAGTCAGGGGGTGGGTGGAGTTCCTGAGATGGCCTCTGGAGCAGCTGTAGACGCTGGGAGTGGGCCGGACCACTGACGGAGCTCTGGCTCGGACATGCAACGGTGGCGGCGCTTTCGGGGTTCCTGCGAAGAAAGGAGGACAGGGACAAGTAGATAAGCGTGAGGGGAGTATAGATCTACATAGAGAGTGGTAGGGAGTGGCCTTGTTTGATGGGGGCTTCACCTTCTTGGAGAATGGCCGAGGGAGTTTCTTCCCTTTGCAAGGAGTTATGGAGGGGAGGGAGGAGCTGGGGATCGTGGGGTAAGGCTCTGGTGACCAAGGGAGTATAATGATGGTGGAGTCGCGGATGGGGAAGCCCTCTGGCCTATTTAACCAAAGAGGGAGTGGTCTAGGGTGCACTCGGTTTATGGGAGCAAGAGGGAGAGGTGAAAACCAGGGGTGGATGCTGTTGGCGATGGAGGGGGGGCGTGGGGTGCCTCTGGTTGTGTAGATAGTGAGAGGGGGCAGTGGTTGTTGCTGCAAGAGGTTTGCAAGGCAAGACACCACAAGAGGTTAAGGTCTAGGGTCCAAGCACTAGAGGACAAATTGCTACAAGGGATGCTAGTGCTGGTCGACCTGGGGGAGTGTCCTGGTACTGAGGAGATGCCTTGAGCAAGATGGGTGGGGCTTGGGTTTGGTTTTGGATCAATGTTTGATTGATTTGGCAAAATTGATCACTTGGAGGTGTGTGAAGGAAGTTCCAAAAATTGTATTGGACAAGGTGGGGAGATGATACTGGTAGGTAATGAGGTCAAGATATAGCTCTAGGAATTATTTGGGAATTTTCAGAAGAGTAGAAGTCCACTTAAATCCACTTATTCAAAAACTACAGAAGTGGTTTCTGGAAGATCATTTGATACATTTACATTGTACAAGCTTGGTTTTGATGTGACATGGTCTTAGATACCATATCACACCTTGAGGAATTTTACTGGGATTTATTGAGGCCGAAAAGTATTTTTAAAGGATTATTTCTTGTTCCTGCCATTTAAGAAAAAGGGCAAAAATAAATAATAAAGAATCTCAAAAATATTTATTTTTGAGGTGGGAAGGTGGGGTGTGATATACGAATCTCAGTTGATCCAAAAGTTGAGGAAGTGTTTTGGCAAAAACCAAACTTTCCTTTATGGAAGGAGTTTTGGAGATTTTGACTATTAAAGAGATTTATTAGATTTGGAGCCATAATAATTATGGAGAATTATTGATAAATCTTGATGATCAGGGTAGATCATGTAGACAAGGTGTAGCAAGCATTTGAAACCTTGGTATTGGAGAATCCAAGTTGATTTTTGTGGAATACCCTATATTAAGGATCTATGGTGATGTTAATTTCATACCATCAAAACATGGTTGTATCTTGGAGTTACGATCTCCCCTTGGGGCATGGGGTAGATTTATGGATAGACCAAGTGATGTACATCAACATGGTACAGAGGTTTGAGCTTGATCCTGCTTGAGCTCACCAAGACAAGCTTTCAAACTTTGAATAAAATAAGCCTGCCAAAGCAGATTATCAACTAGCCTTCAAAACCTTGTGGGTTTAAGCAGCACAAAGTTCCACTTGGAACAAGTAAAGTAGGTAATGGTAGACCTATAAGAGTAGAACACAACCATGTAAAGAGTTGGTCCATAGAAGGTTGGATGGTGGTGTGAGCTTCTATCAAAGTAGGCATGTTGACTAGATTTGCAGGAAAAGTTATTTTCTTGCCTGCGAAACCATCAAGAACAAGTGGGTTGTAGGATGATATAACCAAGGTAAATAGTGGGCATTGGTAGTCCTTAGGATGGTTAACAAGATGGTTCAGATTCATTTCCAAAAATGCACAAGGGTTGATAAAGGGAGGCATCCAAAAAGGTGATGTTGAAATAGATTCCAGACTTGGCCAAATTTGGCAGATTTAGGGTTTTGGTCTAGAATCTGAGATGGGATATTTTTCATGGGGTGCAAGGTACCCAAGCATCATCAAGTGGATGGTGTTGAAGTGTATCTTGAGTAGAAGGGATCCATGCTTGATATTGGTCTTCTTTGACTTAGAAGCTTCTAGAAGGGATCACTTCAGAGTTGATCTAGTTAAGGGTTTTAGATGATCTCCTAATAGCTAGGGATCATATCCAGATTGTATTCTTGCTTAGGGTGGGATGATTTGGGGACATATTGATCCTAGTGATGAGCTCCTAGAGTAGCTCATACTATCTCCTAAGTAGGCAATTCAAACAGCAGATCAAGGCAACTCATCTTACAAACAAATCAACTACTACTGGGGTTACCACCAAGCTTAGCTTGAGGTAAGGATGGATATTTTGAAATAGGTTGGAGTTTGAACAAGGTAAGGTCCTTGGTATCTCTACCAAGAGTAGAATTCAAAAGTTTACAAAAAGGTTTTGTTAAGTCTAGAGGTAAGAGTATTAGAAGGTTCTATCTTGAAAACATAAGGAGATAGTATTCTATAGCTCTCCATAGTTTGATCAATAGAAGCTACTAAAATAGTTGGTTTGCAAAGACTTCTTGGCTCAGGTTTTGAAATGCCAGAACATTTGAGAATATGGGAATTAAGCCAAGACTGTTTTGGAAAGTAGTTTTTGTCAACTGGTGTTAAGGTAAGGAGTATATCATTTGATACACATTCATATGCATAAGCATATCCAAACAACAAGCAAACACTTCAGCATTAAACAAAAAAGTTTTTGTTCCCCCTGATTTTTGCATTCTGGACAACTAATCAGGGTTGTTAAAATTGGGATGTTACAGATCTTTCCCCCTTAAAATAATCTCGTCCCGAGATTCCAGAGAAGCAAGATTAGGGGATTTTGAGTCGGATTGATACTAGGTGTCTTACGTGTACTATCTCACGGACTCCTTCTTTGAAGGTGACTACTCTGTCGATGAAGTTGAGATTCAGTCTTCCAGGAGGCATGGAGAGTTGAGCAGAGTCCAGTCCCGATGGCGAGGGATGACCTTCTTTTCCTTCCGGACTCTATACCTCGAGGGCTTAGACTGGGCAGACTATCTCGATGCTGAACTTCATGGGGTATTCGTCGGAGGATAGAATCTAAGGTTGGGAGTACCTCTCTCTAAGGATTCACATCTCTTCCTTAGGGTCGTAGCGTATCCTATTTAGCAATTTTAGGGTTAGACTCCTGAGGTTACTCCTGGCAGAGGGTTATTCTATTTTGCGGGAAAGACGCAGTCTTTCCCCCTTAAGGTTAAACTAGGGTAGCACGGGGATAGCACATCCCTTTCTTCTTGGAGTCGTAGATTGAGGTTTTGAAGACTGTCGTCACTCCTTCTCCTAGAGTTGGAATCTTCCGATGACCTCCGCGAAGGTAGGTACTACTGGGCTTATATACTACTATTGTTTATACTTAGCCTGGTGAAGTCATTGGAGTCTCACGTCCTTTAAGCGATTGGAACCGAGGGTTGGCGATTCTGTGGTCCTTCCGGTATGTCTGCCGCTCAAATAGCAGAGGGACTTCGCAACATTTTCAGCTAGTTTCTCATCGGATAACTCATGGTTGTTGCTTGGCGGCAAGACTTCAGATCCGGAGATATTTTCTAAAGTATCTTCTGGTAGACCGTCTTCTAAACATTTTAGTGGAAAGACGCAGTCTTTCCACCTTATAGCTTTACTAAGGTGCTTCGGGAATGGTTTGGAGCTTCTGTTTTGGACGGCGGACATGCTGTTAGCGGGAGGCTGTATCTTCCCAGAGTCTTGAGCTGGGGTCTTCGAGTGACGCCTTATTTTTATCAACCTTGGTGGGGCTGGTTTCCTAACGAAGCCTTTAGGGGGATTAGCTCAAGGTAATTTAGCGGTTTACAACTCTTCTTGATGGTGCTTCGTCGGGATAGAGGCGTGTTGTTTTAGAGAGGTTGTCGTTGCTTGAACACTTGGCGTTGTTTTTGCTCGAAGACAGAGTAGACTAGTTGTCTTCACGCTCCTTATCATCTGGCTTCAGGGGTAGTTCTAACCTTCTAGGGAGAAACTTCCCGTCGGTTTGGGTAGGGTCGACTATAATAGGTATTCTCCTGAGATGGTCGGAAGTTCTAATACACTAAAGGTTGGGGTGGTTAGGTCTTCACTTCTTGTCTTGGTTGACTTATCGGGTGGTTTCTTGTGGATATCGAGGATCCTTCGGTGATCGACATCCAGCTCCAACGGGATTCTTGCTATAGTAGACTGAGGAACAAGGTAGTGTGGGGCTGTTGACGAGTCTTGCGAGGTGAGTTGGACGTGGTATGCCATCTTGCTGAGGTTAAATCTTCGAGTTGTTTCTGATTTGATGATGTCGAACTCCTGGTTCTTGCGATGCTTTTCCTCTCATATACTCTGGAGATTAGTCTGGGTCTCCTTATCGACAACTAACACAGGGGTTTCCGGAGTCACTCTGTGGGTTATCACTCTCTCTAGTCACATTGTTAAGGAGGTCAGGGCAAACCAGATCATACAAACAAGGTGAACAGAGCGAGGGGATCCCAATGTCCTCGGCAAACAACACACATCAAACAACACAGTATGCACTTAGGCAAGCAAACACGGTCAATGCTAGGGACCAAGGAGTTAACTACTCGCGAAGTAGGGTAATCCTATTCTTAGGACTTATTGAACCTCGATATCATCTTTCTTCAGGTTGGAGTCACTATCTTGCAGATGATGTCTTCGTCGCATCTTGGACGTTTCTTGATAGTGCATCACCAGATTTCTTCTGATTGTGAGGATTCCGCTGATAGAGCGATATTGTAGTCTCCTTGTGTTTGCTAGTAGTTGCTTGTCTTCATCTTGTTCTCATTGTCTTTACCGGGTTCTAGATCCTAGTTATTTAAAATTCGTAGGTTTGAAGTTGGGACGAGAGTCAGAGGAAACCATTTTCGAAAGCATTTACTTAGAGTCAGAGAAGAAGTAGAACTTTTGAAACTCATTTAGAAACTAGTTTTCGAAAACCTGGGTTTTCAAAATAAGGTTCCTGTCTAACGACCATGCTAACTAAGGTTCTCCTACAGTCAGGATGGCTCTGATACCAAGTCTGTGGGGCACCTAGATTAATCCTCCGGGAATCCCTGTTATGCATACAACCACGATCCCATGATCAGTTAGTCGGGGCACATAATCGACAAGTATCATTACAACTTCCGAGAATATACCAAATTACAAGACTTACATAAATGCCGTTATGGCTACCTCAATAGACATCAGCGGATCTTCATCAAGCGTAGAGCTCGAGCCAGGCCTTAACCTACAAGCAACTGACTAGGAGAACGTCCTAGCTTGCATAGTCGTCCACTTCACCTTCGTCTTGATATCTGACCACGTTAATAGCCAGGGACAATGCCAGTGAGTACTTTGAATGTACTCGCAAACCACCTTAAGATAATAATAATAACAAGACGGTATGCAATATGGCTGTGGTAGTAGGAGGGCTCCAAGAGAGGCTCTTTTCTCAATTAGTTTCTCTTCTAGATATAGCATCTACATATCTTTATTGAGAACTTTTGTAAAACATTTTGGAAACTCTTTTTTTTGAAAAGTTTTAGAAAACCCTAGGACTGGGTCACCCATTTGTTTCCTTCTCCGGTCGTCCCACGACCAAACTCCTTCCATCCCTTTCTGACCATCCCATGGTCAAAACAGGGATCCTTGCCGACCATCCCATGGTCAAAACATTTTGAAAGCCATTTCTTTTCAGAAATCCTTTTTGAAAACAAAACCAGCACCGCTCTACAGAAGTTTGTCCAACCCGTCCTTAACCGCGGACAGGGCTATTCAAATAGATTCACACTCTCCAGAGATTGTACACTTTACCCACATCATCCGGGTACACTACCCTGATCTTCACCGATCGTGGGTCGAGTAACCGATCAAGACTCTTCGGATGCCCACTCCAATGTAAGTGCCTACCCTATGAGTGTTATTCCCCTCAAAACCAGGACGTCGGGTACCTAGGACCAACCGAAGCGCATTTTGCACTTCCCAAGTGTCGCGCTTTCAATGAGGGGCTCATAGTAACGCGTGGAGGCGCGCAGGCCCTTTGTTCCTTCTCTAGGTCGATGTCCCACATGGACCCTTTACGTGAGAAGGCCCACCCTGCAGGGATTTTTGGTCTCCTGTAGTTGTTGCGAGGCAGCTTATACCAGAATAGACAAACATCAAATCCAGCCCTGTCCCATACCAGAGTAATGTGGTTGCACGGGGTTAAGTGGTTATAGCTAAACTGCAAAGAACCGGGTGCGTTTTCGTAAACCTTTTCCTGCATCTTTCCTTCAGCAGTTTGTAAAACAAAACCTTCTCTTTCTCAACATCTCTTGTTAGGTCCCACCTCACCAAGGTTTTCTCATAAAGCATTCGGTAAAACGTTTTCCGGGGTCTTCCCATCCTCTAGCTCTTTCTTCGGCTCAATCGGGGTCTCCAAAGGGGTATGGTGGATATGCACCATCTATTCTATTAGGGACAAGTAGGTGTCACCAAGGGGGCTGTACTTAATAGTACAAAGGTATAATGGTTCGGAGGAGCCAAACCACTACCATATATATATATACGTCAACATAAAGTAAAACAATGCAGTTTTTAATAAACAGTAGTTAAAACATGCATAAGTAAAACAGTAGGACAAGGCTTATGAGCAAGAAGGTGGCTTGCCTGATGAGCAGCAATATGGCATAATTTTCCCTGGACTTCTTCTTTAGATAATCCCAGAATACCAACATCAATAATAAGTACCACTTCTTCCGCTCTCCGATTTCATCGCAACTATCGTCGTCCAAACAACACATGCAAACAAACCAAGCCACAATCAACACAAGGCATGCAAGCACCAATACAATACATCAAGCAATTGGATAATATAGGGTTACAAATCAGTAGGTCTTAGGGAGAAGGGATTAATGAGATTGGCTTTGTCTTGGGAATTATGGAACAAAATCCCTTAGGATTTATAGCATACAAATTACCTAAGAGATGGATTTTGGACCAAGACATATTCTGTATGATACCATTGTGAAAACATGATACCTACAGGTAGATGTTCATAAAATGAAACCAACCAAAGTGGTTTCACAAATTTATCACTTTCCTTTAAATAATTATGATTTTCCTAGTGAAATAACTTCTAGTTTTAGGGAATAATTCCCCAGAAAGGTTCTGAAGCTCTAAAAATTATTTCCTTGGGTGGTTAGGTAGGTATTGATGTACTTGTTCACTGAGAGTTGGAATTATTTCAAAATAATTAACAGAATGCCCTCAGGAAATTCCCAAAGTTAGTTCTGTAGGCACTTTGTCTTTTTCACCAGATTAAATCAATAGTAGCTTTTGATTTTATTCCAAGGACACATGGTAGGTATTTAGATCACTCAAATTGGTGTTGGGAAACTCCTGTAGTGATTTTTTTTAGTGGAAACACTATAAACAGAAATGTTTAATTCATTAAAATTCCTCAGAAGTCCAATAAATGGTGTGCTCCTGGGTTTTGGTAGATCTTATGTTTTAGGAACTAGGAGAGTTGGTTTTAGGTCAGTAACTATTTTAAATTGGCCCAGAGAAATTCTTAAAGGATGAAATGCCCTGTTTTTGTTATTTTTGTTACAGGAGAACAAAATCTCCACTTGCATTGAGGCCAAGGCAATGGGATGGGTACAGGTAATACCTACCAGGCGCACTTGGGTTTACCCCATATGGAGTTGTGAAACTCAAAGGGGCATTTTAGGAGGGTTTTAGATACCTTCTAGATATGGATTTAATATAGAGAATCTATATATATATTCTGGGCTATCCAAAGGTACTGAGTGTTAAAGAAAAGCTAGATATACCTAGGAAAATTTAGATCTGGGCACTTTGTGTTGATGTCCATTTTGAAAAAGATTTAAACCAAATAGCCAGAACAAAGCTGGTGGAAAGAATATTTAAAAGGAACAGGGAGCTGGGCTGGTTTTCCAGGGGGACGTGGTTCGCAGCTGAGGATTCGGCCCAGCGGTGTTCGCTGGCACGGCGGGAGGCGGGGTTTAAACCCGCGCTGCAGGGCCCGCTGGTCACCGACCGCGGTGGTCGAAGCGGTATGGAGGCATCGTGGCCGCTCGCGTTAAGGGGCTCCAATGGCGGGGAGCTCGTCGTCCTCCTCAGTCACTGCGGCGGCGAGGGAACCCTAGGGGCGTCGGGCGGCGGCGGGGATCTCACCTGGGGGCTTGCTGGCGACCGTGGGGTGGCGGAGAGGACGCGGCCGACGACGGCGGTCAGGAAGGGGGGCGGCACGGTGGGGTTCGAGGAAGGAGGGCGTCGCGCGCATCCCGCGGTGGAGCAGGCTTAGGAGCTCGCCGGAGAGCACTCCTGGGCGGCTGCATGTCGCCGGGACGATGTCCACGAGAGTCAGGGGGTGGGTGGAGATCCTGAGATGGCCTCTGGAGCGGCTACAGACGCTGGGAGTGGGCCGGACCACTGACGGAGCTCTCGCTCGGACATGCAATGGCGGCGGCGCTTTTGGGGTTCCTGCGAAGAAAGGAGGACAAGGACAAGTAGATAAGCGTGAGGGGAGTATAGATCTACAAAGAGAGTGGTAGGGAGTGGCCTTGTTCAATGGGGGCTTCACCTTCTTGTAGAATGGCCGAGGGAGTTTCTTCCCTTTCCAAGGAGTGGCCTTGTTCGATGGAGGGGATGGAGGAGCTGGGGCTCGTGGGGGAAGGCTCTGGTGGCCAAGGGAGTATAATGATGGTGGAGTCGCGGATGGGGGAGGCCTTTGGCCTATTTAACCAAAGAGGGAGTGGTCTAGGGTGCACTCGGTTTATGGGAGCAAGAGGGAGAGATGAAAACCAGGGGTGGATTGTGTGGGCGATGGAGGGGGAGTGTGGGGTGCCTCTGGTCGTGCAGAGAGTGATAGGGGGCAGTGGGTGTTGCTGCAAGAGGTTTGCAAGGCAAGACAACCACAAGAGGTTAAGCTCTAGTGTCCAAGCACTAGAGGACAAACTGCTACAGGGGATGCTACAGTGCTAGTTGGCCTGGGGGAGTGTCCTGGTGCTGAGGAGATGCCTTGAGCAAGATGGGTGGGGCTTGGGTTTGGTTTTGGATCAATGCTTGATTGATTTGGAAAAATTGATCACTTGGAGGTGTGTGAAGGAAGTTCCAAAAAATTTATTGGACAAGGTGGGGAGATAATACTGGTAGGTAGATGAGGTCAAGATATAGCTCTAAGAATTATTTGGGAATTTTCAGAAGAGTAGAAGTCCACTTAAATCCACTTATTCAAAAACTGCAGAAGTGGTTTCTGGAAGATCATTTGATAAATTTACATTGTACAAGCTTGGTTTTTGATGTGAGATGGTCTTAGATACCATATCGCACCTTGAGGAATTTTATTGGGATTTATTGAGGTGGGAAAGTATTTTTAAAGGATTATTTCTTGTTCCTGCCATTTAAGAAAAAGGGAAAAAATAAATAATAAAGAATCTCATTTATTTTTGAGGTGGGAAGGTGGGGTGTGATATACGGATCTCAATTGAGCCAAAAGTTGAGAAAGTGTTTTGGCAAAAACCAAACTTTCCTTTATGGAAGGAGTTTTGGAGATTTTGACTATTAAAGAGATTTATTAGATTTGGAGCCATAATAATTATGGGGAATTATTGATAAATCTTGGTGATCAGGGAAGATGATGTAGACAAGGTATAGCAAGCATTTGCAACTTTGGGATTGGAGAATCCAAGTTGAATTTGGTGGAATACCCTATATTAAGGATTTATGGCGATGTTAATTTCATACCATCAAAACATGGTTGTATCTTGGAGTTCCGATCTCCCCTTGGGGCATGGGGTAGATGGATGGATAGACCAAGTGATGTACATCAACATGGTACAGAGGTTTGAGTTTGATCCTGCTTGAGCTCACTAAGACAAGCTTTCAAACTTTGAATAAAATAAGCCTGCCAAAGTAGATTATCAACTAGCTTTCAAAACCTTGTGGGTTTAAGCAGCACAAAGTTCCACTTGGAACAAGTAAAGTAGGTAATGATAGAACTATATGAGTAGAACACAACCATGTAAAGATTTGGTCCATAGAAGGATGGATGGTGGTGTGAGCTTCTATCAAAGTAGGCATGTTGACTAGATTTGCAGGAAAAGTTATTTTCTTGCCTGCGAAACCATCAAGAACAAGTGGGTTGTAGGATGATATAACCAAGGTCAAGAGTGGGACTTGTTATTCCTTAGGATGGTTAACAAGATGGTTCAGATTCATTTCCAAAAATGCACAAGGGTTGAGAAAGGGAGGCATCCAAAAAGGTGATGTTGAAATAGATTCCAGACTTAGCCAAATTTGGCAGATTTAGGGTTTTTGACTAGAATCTGAGATGGGATGTTTTTCATGGGGTGCAAGGTACCCAAGCATCATCAAGTGGATGGTGTTGAAGTGTAGTTTTATTAGAAGGGATCCATGCTTGATATTGGTCTTCATTGACTTGGAAGCTTCTAGAAGGGATCACTTTAGAGTTGATCTAGTTAAGGGTTTTAGATGATCTCCTAATAGCTAGGGATCATATCCAGATTGTATTCTTGCTTAGGGTGGGATGATTTGGGGACATCTTGATCCTAGTAATGAGCTCCTAGAGTAGCTCATACTATCTCCTAAGTAGGCAATTCAAACAGCACATCAAGGCAACTCATCTTACAAACAAATCAATTACTACTGGGGTTACCACCAAGCTTAGCTTGAGGTAAGGATGGATATTTTGAAATAGGTTGGAGTTTGAACAAGGTAAGGTCCTTGTATCTCTACCAAGAGTATAATTCAAAAGTTTACAAAAAGCTTTTGTTAAGTCTAGAGGTAAGAGTATTAGAAGGTTCTGTCTTGAAAACATAAGGAGATAGTATTCTATAGCTCCCATAGTTTGATCAATAGAAGCTACTAAAATAGTTGGTTTGCAAAGACTTCTTGGCTCAGGTTTTGAAATGCCAGAACATTTGAGAATATGTGAATTAAGCCAAGACTGTTTTGGAAAGTAGCTTTTGTCAACTTGTGTTAAGGTAACGAGTATATCGTCTAATACACATTCATATGCCTAAGCATATCCAAACAACAAGCAAACACTTCAACATTAAACAAAAAAGTTTTTGTTCCCCCTGATTTTGCATTCTGGACAACTAGTCAGGGTTTCTGAAATTGGGATGTTACGCAACCATTGAAGATAGTGTCCACCGCCTAGATCCAGCATCGCCGAGACGCATGCCAGAAGAGACGCCGGGCCTCCACCAATGCAAGATCAAACAAAGCATCATCACCAATGAGACTTTGTGAGTCGATGAAGAGGCCTGCTGCATGCAATAAGACACATGTCATTGTGGCACGTCGACTAGGGATGTCCTCGCACTAGAGAAAAACTGATTTCATTATGAGCCTCCTAGAGCTTTTGTCCCGGTTTTACCACGAACCGGGACTAACTCTCGCATTTGTCCCGGTTCGAGGGGCCCGAGCGACGCACGGGAGCCAGGGGAATATGTCTCGGTCCGTAATACGAATCAGGAGTAAAGGTCATGCCATAGACACGTGGTCTTCCGCACACCTTTAGTCCCGGTTCGTATTACGAACCGAGACGAATAGTCCGCCTATAAATACGGCGCTCCAGCTAACCCCTTCCTCAGTTTTTTTATTGGTGGAAGGAGTGAGGTGTGTCTGCTAGTTTTATGTCCTATGCACATTAGGTGTTCGACGAAATTCCTGAGAGAATGATACCGCTCGATTTCACACAAAATAAAAATGATATGAGGTGCCCGAGCCACACTTAATCCTTTGTCTTTCTTTCCTTCTCGATCAAGGTTAGCAACCTTATCCTTTCATCTGTCATTGATATAATAATGCATGTGTCGATGTAAAGTGGTCATCTCACTATTCATGATGTTCTATAATGATGAAGATGAATCGGTGGGGATGGATGTGCGGTGACCAACGTGAATTCGTGTACATTCAAGACGTGGATAAATTTATCGATGTGGCTAAGGCAAACAAAGAGAATGGTTTAATTTGTTGTCCATGTGTTTAATGTCGGAATATCAAGGAGTACTCTTCCTCAAAAATCATTCGCGGCCACCTGGTTCGGAGAGGTTTGATGCCCAACTATAATTGCTGGACCAAGCATGGAGAAAGAGGGGTTATGATGGAAGACAATGAAGAAGAAGAGGATGATGAAAACTACTATCATAGGTTCCCTAAATACAATGATACTACAATGGAAGAGAATACAGAAGAAGGAGGTGAAGAACGCGCATCAGATGAGCCCGCTGATGATCTTGGTCAGGTCATTTCTGATGCAAAGCGAGACTGTGAAACAGAGAAGGAGAAGTTGAAGTTGGAGGGCATGTTAGAGGATCACAAAAAATTGTTGTACCCAAATTGCAAAGATGGCAGCACAAATCTCGGTACCACACTAGAATTTCTAAAATGGAAGGCAAAGACTGGTTTCTCTGACAAGGGATTTGAGAAGTTACTGAAAATAATGAAGCCGAAGCTTCCAAAGGATAACGAATTGCCCGAGAGTACTTACAAAGCAAAGATGATTCTCTACCCTCTAGGATTAGATGTGCAGAAGATACATGCATGCATTAATGACTGCATCCTCTACTACGGTGAGGAGCACGAGAATTTAGATAAATGTCCGGTATGCACTGCACTGTGGTATAAGATCATATGAGATGACCCAACTGATGTTGATGGCGATGACGAGCCCCCTAGGAAGAGGGTTCCTACTAAGGTTATGTGGTATGCTCCTATAATACCAAGGTTGAAACGTCTGTTTAGAAACAAAGAGCATGCCACGTTGTTGCGATGGCAGAATGAAGACCGTAAGAAAGACGGCAAGTTGAGACACCTCGTGGATGGGTGGCAGTGGAGAAAGATCGAGAGAGAGTTCCTGTACTTTGCAGGTGACGCGAGAAACTTATGGTTTGGTCTAAGTATAGATGGCATGAATCCTTTTGGGGAGCAGAGATGTAGTCACAACACCTGGCCTATGACTCTTTGTATCTACAATCTTCCTCCTTGGTTGTGCATGAAGCGTAAGTTCATTATGATGCCAGTGCTCATCCAAGGCCTGAAGCAACCCGGCAACGACATTGATATGTACCTAAGGTCATTAGTTGAAGAACTCTTACAGTTGTGGGGTAAACCAGGCGTATGTGTGTGGGATGAGCACAAACAAGAGCCATTAGACTACGAGGGCTGCTTTTCGTAACCATCAATGATTGGCCTGCTCTTATTAACCTTTTAGGACAGACAAACAAGAGATACAAGGCATGGACACACTGTTTAGATGATACTGAAGCTACATATTTGCATAAATGTAAGAAGGTTGTGTACCTGCGGAATCGTCGATTTCTTCCGACCAATCATCAAGTAAGAAAGAAAGGCAAGCATTTTAAAGGTGAGGCAGATCACTGGAAGAAGCCTGACCTCCCTACTGGTGATGATGTATTTGGTATGGTCAAGGACATAGAAGTAATATTTGGAAAGGGTCCTAGCAGTCAACCTGTTCTGAACGACGTCGCTACCAGACACGCGCCCATGTGGAAGAAGAAATCTATATTTTGGGAGCTACCCTATTGGAAAGTCCTACGTGTCCGCTCTTTAATTGACGTGATGCACGTGACGAAGAATGTTTGTTTGAACCTGCTAGGCTTCCTGGGCGTGTATGGGAAGACAAAAGATACACCAAAAGCACGGGAGAACCAACAAAATATAAAAAACCTACAAAACATGTATCCATAGAACAAGACGGATAAAGGGCGTCACTTAAGTCCTACCAGCTACGCTCTTACGAAAGTAGAGAAGGAAATCTTTTTTGAAGTCCTTTAGAGTATCAAGGTGCCATTTGGATTCTCGTCTAATATAAAGGGGATAATAAATATGGTAGATAAAAAATTCCAAAACCTGAAGTCTCATGACTGTCACGTGATTATGACGCAGTTGCTTCCGATTGCATCGAGGGGGCTTCTACCGGAAAATGTTCGAGTACCCATTGTAAAGCTATGTGCATTCCTCAATGCAATATCTCAGAAGGTGATCAATCAAGATATTCTGACAAGGTTACAGAAGTATGTGGTCCAATGTCTTGTTAGTTTTAAGTTGGTGTTCCCACCATCCTTCTTCAATATTATGACGCATCTCCTGGTTCACCTAGTCGAAGAGATTTCCATTCTCGGTCCTGTATTTCTACACAATATGTTCCCCTTTGAGAGGTTCATGGGAGTGTTAAAGAAATATGTTCATAACCGTGCTAGGCCACAAGGAAGCGTCTCCAAGGGCTATGGAATAGAGGGGGTCATTGAGTTCTGTGTTGACTTTATTCCTGACCTTAAGCCGATTGGTGTTCCTGAATCGTGGCATGAGGGGAGACTGAGTGGAAAAGGCACGCTAGGAAACAAAGCAATGATATGTAGGGACGGGAAATCTTTCACTCAAGCACACTACACATTTCTACAGAATTCCACCTTGGCAGCTCCATATATCGGGGAACACAAGAATATTGTATGCTCCAATAACCCGGGAAAGCCTGACTCCTGGATTAGAGATGAACACATGAAGACTTTCGGCAGTTGGTTGTGAACACATCTAATGAATGACACCACTGTTCGAGATCAGCTCTACTTGTTGGTTGGGTCACCATCTTCTACTATGTTGAATTACCAAGGGTACGTGATAAATGTGAATACATTTTTTTGACCGTAAAACCGTAGGGCAAAACCCCTACGGTGTGATTTTCAATTTATAACAAGGTAAAAACTATAGTACAAGAGACCCAAAAGTTTGGAGGAGCTTACGTCAGGGAGGAAGAAAATATACAAGGTAAAACATAATAAAAGAAGCTAGTGGGAATGAGATAACACCCAATCCAAAAGAGGTTGTACCATGGCAGTTTTCACTCTATGCTGATGTAAAGATATATCACTGTTAAACCTCACACACACGCCAACGAGCAAGAGAAGGATATTGATTTTTAAAGATTGCATCATTTTTCTCTTTCTAAATATTCCATGCCGCGCAAACAACAATATCCATGAAACATGGCCCCGTAAACTCTTGTCGAGCCCTCACAAATCTGGATGAAATCTGCAACGAGCCTTCCCACTGAATACCAAGTGTCTCCCAACATGCTGCTGCAAAGGAACATCGAAAGAATAAGTGGTCCCTGGTTTCAACTGAATCATCTGAGCATAGCACACAAGCAGGTCCATCATCGATCTGCCAGTTTTTACGTTGCATGTTGTCCTTTGTATTCAACCGGTCCATCATGAGTAACCAAGCAAAAACTCTCAACTTAGGAAGGCATTTAGATTTCCATATGGCACTGAGAGCAGGGTCTCTACTGGTATCGCACCAAAACTAAATCTGTAATATTTTGCTGCAGTGTACGCTGATTGTCCCCATGGGAAGCTCCTGGAATCTACCCTGGCGTGATCAGTAGCCAAATTCTGAATTATCATACGAGCTTCATTTAGTTCACCAAATGCCTGAACTGAGATAGGTAAGGAAAATGCAGAATATAAGTAAGTTGATGTTATCATCTCAGCTACTATAATGTCTTCATTCAGAGAATAAGAAAACAGTCTCAAGAATCTGTCGCATAATAGCTCATTATTATGCCAAAAATCCTTCCAGAATAAAATTGTTGAGCCATCACCAACGTTGCATGAAGTGATACTTCGATACGTGTCAATAAGACTGAAAATATCACGCCACCAAAAAGATACACGACGGGTTTGAGCATGTGGCGCGACGTTAGGATCATATAAGGACCAGACTAGCTTTACCCAAGGCAAATCCTCTTTGCTGTAAAACTTGTGAAGCTGTTTGAGGAGGAGGGCTTTGTTCTGAATTTCAAAATTTATGACCCCAAGTACACCATGTTTTTTGGGTCTACAAACCAAACACCAAGCTGCCAAAGAATTGATAGAAGCAGAATCTTCCTCTTTCGCCCACAAGCAATGCCGTCTAGAACGATCCACAATGTTAAATATTGTTTTATGGACCTTGAGAGAATAGAGGTAATGGTTAGGCAAGGAGGAGAGAACCGAATTCATCAACTGAAGCTTGTCTCCATAATCTAGGAACCTAGCACTTGCATTAAGACGTCGCTCAATCTGGTCAACAATGGGTGTGAGGTCTTGGACTGTTGGTCTTGTCCTGCCAAGGGGGAGGCCAAGGTAAGCAAATGGAAGAGATCCCATCGCACAACCAAACGTATTGGCCAGATCTTGCAGTCGTTGATCATCCACATTAACAGGCATGAGGCAAGATTTTGAATAGTTAACCCGAAGCCCTGTAGCCTCGCCAAAACTATGAAGAAGTTGCCTGAGAGCTAGTAGCTAGTTTGGAGATGCCTGAAGTATTAACAATGTGTCATCCGCATACTGAACAATTGGGAAGTCTGTATCCGGAATTGGGAAAGGTGGAACTAGAACACCCTCAACAGCAAGTTAGTTTACCATGGTTTGCAAGAGGTCAGCACCAGCAACAAATAAAATCAGGGAGAACGGATCTCCTTGCCTCACACCATGACGATAGGGAAATTTCTTCCCAGGTACACCATTTAGAAGAACCGAGGAGAAGCCAGTAGAGAAAATATATTTTACCCAGCCCAGCCATCTATGATCAAATCCCCAACATTTCAAAATGTTAAGAATAGCTTGGTGCTCGATTGTGTCAAATGCCTTGGCAAAATCGAGCTTCAAAATGACCACCTCCTTCCTAGATTGTTTGCATTGATGAATATATTCCTATGCCTATGCGACACAGTCTTGTAATGTTCTGCTTTTCAAAAACCGTATTGATTCACATGGACCAAACTCAAAATCTTCTTTTGCAATCGGTTAGTCAGTAACTTTGTAAGAATTTTTAAACTTATGTTGAGAAGAGATATTGGTCGATAGTCATTTGGTCCTTCAGGAGAGTGAACCTTGGGAATTAACGTGATGAACACATCATTGATACTTTGGAGGTTTACTGAGCCTGACCAAAATTCAGTACACAATCTGTAAAAGTCAAATTTGATGATCGGCCAGCATGTCTTAACAAAGAGACCAGTAAATCCCCTCGGGCCGGGGGCCTTGTCAGTTGGAAGCTCAGCGACAATTTTGTCAATCTCCTCATGCAGAAACGGTGAAGAGAGGTCCTCAAGATTCTCATCTGGATGGATATATTCAGAGAAATCAAAACCTGTATGAATTGGTGTAGAAAAACCAAGTCTGTCCCGATAGGATTGCAGAAGAATTCCAGCCTTTTCATGGTGTTCAATAGCAACCGAGCCATCATCACGTACAAGAGAAGCAATCATATTTTTTCTATACCGAATGGTTGCCATCGAGTGAAAATAAGACGTGTTCTCATTACCAAATTTGTCCCAGCGAGCCGTACACCACTTTTTCCAGTATTCACGCTTGCAGAGAAGGAGGTGGTGCAGCCGAGATTTAAGAATGTTTCTGAAATTCCACTCTGAAACATGCAGAGCACGTTGCTCTTCAAAGCCATCTAGCATGAGAATTATTCCATTGCAATTTTCCGCTAACTTGGATATCACCGAGATGCTAGTACTCCAATTCTTTAGAGCTTTTCTTAGCAATTTAAATTTAGAGGACAAGCATTTTGCACTATCACCCGGGCAATTAATGTTCCATATTTTGTTCACCACGTCCACGAATCCGGGCATTCTCACCCAGTGATTTTCAAACCTAAACACTTGTGCTTTGGGTATATTTGTGCCCACAGAGATGACACAGGGAATATGATCTGAGGTTGACCGTGCCAAGGGATTTACCAGCGTGTTTGGGTATTTGAGAGTCCAAGCAGGCGATGTAAAAAACCAGTCAATCTGTTCTAGAAGTGGCTCCGCCTGCATATTGCTCCAAGTAAACGCCCGTCCTTTGATTGGCAGCTCAACAATCCCCAAGTAGCTATTCACCTCATTGAAAATGGCCATGTCAGTTACATTAGCTCCAGATCTGTTGCGGTTGTCTGAATATCGGTAGAAGTTAAAATCTCCAACCATTAACCATTAGGGGTCCATAGGGATATCAAGATGAAAGAGCCACGCAATAAAATTCTCCCTAGCAATACCATCACATGGACCATAGACGTTGGCCAAAGTGAAATTATCAGCGGATAGAGTGGATTGAAAATTAACCACAATGCCCAAATTTTCCTGCAGAATCACTTGGCCCGAGAAGAGGTTACTGACCCACAAAACCAACAGCCCACCAGATGCACCGTCCGAGGGGACAAACGCATATTGATCAAATCTCCGAGGGGCAAAACCTTTGATAAAACTCATACCGAAGTCTTCTTTTTTCGTCTCCTGAAGACAAACAATGGATGCTTTACTCTCTTCGATTTTGTTGTAAACTAGAGGCCATTTCTCGTAGGAGTTTACCCCACGAATATTCCAATTTAAAACACACCAGGTTTGATTAACATATGAGGTTCTGTTAACACGATTCATCGGGAATAAAATAGGTCCAGATAAACAACCAAACTAAGTTCCATAGCAGAACAATTATTAAAACTGATAAGCCAATAGAAGGTCTTCATCTAGTTTGCACGCTCCTGCAACTGTCGCTCTTCAGAGAGTTCTTCTGGGTCAATCAGACACTGCTCGATGCCAAGGCGTTGCATTTAAGCTATTTGCATAGTTGCTCGAGGTGTCGCTCTTGACACTGAAGAGGCCCTTCGACGAGAAGGCTGATTGGCTAACTCATAGAGATAACCGTCATTATTGTTACGTGTACACCTACGAACCTGGAACTCCACATGGGGAGTAGCGACTTTATGAGTACGTCCACGCACATGAGCTGGAGCAGAAGTTACATTTTACACGATCGTCCAAGATAAAAAGAGCACTAATAAAAACAGTGGTGTCCGCTTTGATGCAACTGATGAGAATGGACAAAAGAACACATATTATGGTTATATAGACGAGATATGGGAACTTGACTATGAAGTTACTTTTAAGGTCCTTTTGTTTCGGTGCAAATGGATTAACCTGAATGGAGAAGGGGTAAAGGTAGACCAGTTGTACGGAATGACAACAGTGAATCTCAAAGGGGACGAACCATTCGTCCTAGCCAATGATGTGGCTCGGGTTTTCTATGTGAAGGACATGTCCTCCATACCGAAAAAAATAAAAAAAAGTAAACGAATACATTACACGATGAGCCAAAGTGCCACATAGTTCTTTCAGGGAAAGAAAACATCGTGGGAGTCGAGGATAAGACAGACATGTCAGAAGATTATAATAAGTTTGATGAAATTCCGCCCTTCACAGTGAAAACTGACCCAAGCATCCCGTTAAGCAAAGAATATGCTCCATGGTTACGGCTGAAACGATCATGAGCAAGGGAAATACGCCAAGATGGATTCATGGCCTCATATTGTGTACTTCTAGTTCATATTATGTGAATAGTTGCAAAGAAAAATATCAAACTTGGTATATTGATTATGTCTCAAAACACCTTCACAAAATGACCTATCATGTTCGTGGTTTCATGCCTTTCGATCCAAATGACCAATGTTATGTGCATAATCGAGACATAGTTTGCGATAATGTGCCCATATTGTGCATGCATGTGCATCTTGGAATGGCAAACAATGTTGCAGGAGAAAGTTTTATTTTTCGTCGCATGGAAAAGCTATTTTCTATTTTCCGAGTGCCAAAATCGGGGCATTTTATGAAGCAACACCAAACGTTAAATAAAAAATAGTATCACCCTATTTTTCAAAAATACTAGACCACCTTACATGAACAATGTCCCAACCGGGGATTTTAAAACCTTTCCGTCCACCCCTGAAGAAAAAGACAAATGTGTACCGAATCGGTAGGAAGTGGGTCCGGTTTGAACTAGAGGTACATGATATAATGCTCATGATTTTTGAAAAAAAATCATTTTTAGACTCATAATGTGATGTTTCTTCAGAGATCCAATGCAAGTTTTACTGAGGATCATCCCCTATCTTCATGCCTGCCATTTTGATCATAGTTAGAAACGGGTAAATTTTGAAACAGGCATAAGAAATTCAAAAACGGTCCGAACAATATAAATCCTTCGCGTGGTGTCGTATTATGTGACATAGTTGCAAGGAAAAATATCAAACTTGGTATATTGATTATGTCTCAAAAAACCCTTCACAAAATGACCAATCATGTTCGAGGTTTCATGGCTTTCGGTCTAAATGACCAATGTGATGTGCATAATCAAGGCATAGTTTGTGATAATATGCCCATATTGTGTATGCATGTGCATATTGGGATGGCGAACAATGTTGCAGGAGGAAGTTTTCTTTTTAGTCGCATGGAAAAGCCATTTTATATTTTCCGAGTGCCAAAAACGGGGTGTTTTGTGAACCAACACCAAACGTTAAATAAAAAAATAGTATCACCCCATTTTTCAAAACTACTAGACCACCTTACATGAACAATGTCCCAACCGGGGATTTTAAAACCTTTTAGTCCACTCCTGGAGAAAAAGACAAATGTGTGCCGAATCGGTAGGAAGTGGGTCCGGTTTGAACTACATGGACATGATCTAATGCTCGTGATTTTAAAAAAAAAATCATTTTAGCCTCATAATGTGATGTTTCTTTATAGATCCAATGAAAATTTTAACGAGGCTCATCCCCCATATTCATGCCCGACGTTTTGACCATAGTTCGAAACGGGTAAACTATGAAATGGGCATAAGAAATTCAAAAATGGTCCGAACAATGTAAATCTTTCGCGTGGTGTCATATTATGTGACATAGTTGCAAGGGAAAATACGAAACTTGGTATATTGATTATGTCTCAAAAAACCCTTCACAAAATGACCTATCATGCCTTTCGATCCAAATGACCAATGTTATGTGCATACTCGAGGCATAGTTTATTGTGCCCATATTGTGCATGAAATTGCATCTTGGGATGGCGAACAATGTTGCAGGAGGAAGTTTTATTTTTCATTGCATGGAAAAGCCATGTTCTATTTTCCGACTGCCAAAATCGGGCGTTTTGTGAAGCAACACCAAACGTGAAAATAAAAAATGGTACCACCCCATTTTTCAAAAATACTAGACCACCTTACATGAACAATGTCTCAACCGGGGATTTTAAAACCTTTCTGTCCACCCTTGAAGAAAAAGACAAATGTATGCCGAATCGGTAGGAAGTGGGTCCGGTTTGAACTAGAGGTACATGATCTAATGCTCGTGATTTTTAAAAAAAAATCATTTTTAGACTCATGATGTGATATCATTAGAGATCCAATGCAAGTGTTAACGAGGCTCATCCCCTATCTTCATGCCCGCCGTTTTGATCATAGTTGGAAATGGGTAAACTAATTTCACATATTAGGGAGTGCATCTATAGCCAACTTGTTGGAGATACCGGAGGACTGGGCTCCACCGGCATCTCCCTCAAGTTGGCCATAGTGTTGTTCCTGCTCTCACACATCAACTTGCAGTTTATAACTTCTCTAACTAGATCAATACACCGACTAACTAATTTCACATATTAGGTAGCACATCTATGTCCAGCTTGTTGGAGATGTCGGAGGACTGGGCTCCACTGGCATCTCCCTCAAGCTGGTCGTAGTGGTGTCCCTACTCTCTCACCATCTTGCAGTTTATAACTTTTCTAACTAGATCAATATGTCGGGAGCTAACTAATTTCGCATATTAGGGAGTACATCTATGGCCAGTTTGTTGGATATGCCTAAGGACTGGGCTCCGCCGCCATCTCCCTCAAACTGGCCGTAGTGGTCTCCCTGCGCTCGCACACCATCATGTTTGTAGTTGATAACTTCATAAGGATGCCTATTTATAGATTAGGCAGCACAACATAGTGTCGACACTCTTGTCGAGGTGTTTTAGTCCCGGTTGGAGCCTAACGTGGGTTTAACTCATCAATGCCCATTGTTATAGACTTGGGTTTTGGAGAAGGAGGGAGTGCTAGAGACATCTATCGGCTAGCAAACAAGCACATAGGGGACTCGAAGATTTACCCAGGTTCAGGCCTCGTAGAGGTCCCTACTCCTGCTTGTCTGCTCGTGGAATTATCAAAGGAATCGAGGATTACAATGGTGCGCAGATGCAATATGGCGAGGGTTGTGGAAACTAGGGTTGTGTGTGTCCTCCTCGCCGCCCCCTCCTAGCCTTTATATAGATAGGCTAGGTCTCGGGTAGCAGGTCGAGTCGGTTACAGGTTAGGGTTTTTCCCTTTGAACTTTCTATCTTTAGCTTCTTCTTGTTCTTCAAGCAATCGAGAGTCCGCAGGTTACTCGAGTTCTTCATTTGGGCCTTGGCGACACCGTGGGCTTGTATGTATTCAGGCCGTATATACCAAGCTCGAGTACCTGTAGGGTATACCCATGCTAGTCGCCCCCGAGTGTTCAGTGGAATCGCATATTCGACTGGAGACTTTATGAAGTTTTTCGAGTGCATGACTGAGTATGTTTTTCGACTGCTCTGTTTATGTCATAGGGATTGTGGATGTGCATGCCTGATTTTAACCGATGCATCGGTATCAGTTTACTACCTTAGGGTAAAACAACACCATCTACTCAAACTCGAGTCCCTGGACTCGAATCCGGAAAAGTGCTGGTGTAATTCAACTCAAGCCACGGAGGTCTTACAGGAGTCGAATTCCAGTATATGGGTGTGAGCACTCGACGCGTCCGTCAAGGCATATTCATCGTACCTGCAGGCACGGATATATTTCTGGTAGTGCGCAGCTTAATGCGTTGCCAGGCCTTATTCAAGTCTTACCTTCGCGCTGCAAGCGCGGCATCTGAATTTTATCATCGCGGAGATGATTCGGGTGACCTAGGAGACGCGATCTCTTTGTAGGGAAAAATTATGAAGCGGTGTCGCCATAAACTTCGAGTGTAGATGTTATCAACACACAGTACTTTGTACAAATAATCATAGGATGCGCGACCAGCGCTCCCTATGGGAGTAGCCGCCGAGTGCCTGGTTGAGTCGAAGACTCAGGCAGGGACTAAAGAATTTTTGCGACTGATGTCGTCTTTTATTTGCTTGTTTCAGTCGAATTTGCTTCCGGCGCTCCCTATGAGAGTAACCCATGTCCATGATCGAACCGTGCTTCGAGTGATTGGGTTTTTGCTTTGATATTCCATGTTCCTGTAAAAGAAGAAGAAAAATCGTAGGGTGCACGACTAGCGCTTCCTATGAGAGTAGCCCCCGAGTGCGTGGTGGAGTCAAAGACTCAAGCAAGGACTAAAGTAATCGAAGTCTTCTGCTGCATAGTTGTTGATGATGTCAGTGTTGACAATTTCATGACCTCAGTTGCCCGCATGAGCGAGTTTGACGGGACGTGACGAGCGGTGGGTCCCACTCCTTGACTCTGATTTGACTAGGCGTGCGTAATCTTTATTTTAACCGCGCCTCCTCGATTTCCGCACGTAATGGGAGCAGTGGGGGGACGGTTTCTATTTTAGCTCCTCCAGGTGTCAAGCACGATGAACGCCACGCGTCCAGTAGGGTTTTTCTGAGTCGTTGGATTGCATCTTCTAGGGGTTAAGTAGTGACACTCCGACGGTAATTTCTCATCTGCTTTCATTCATCCTTTGCCTCCATCGCCATTGCCGCTGCTCCTCTGCTTTCTCTGCGCTCTTTTTCTTCCGCGGCGCTGGACCAGCTCCGCACGTTTCCCAGCTACTTCCTTCGGTCGCATCGCCGCCGCGCAATGGGGAAGAAGAAAGGAGGTGCTGCGGCCGATTTCGCGGCTACCGCTGCTGTGGCGAAGAAGAAGGGCGGCTCCGCCGCTGCGGGCACTAGCACCGCCGCCGGCGGGAAGAAGAAGGGCACGGGCACCCGCGTCACGAATGACGCGTGGCGTCCCTCCGTCCTCAAGTCCTCTGATCTTCGTCTTCTTTGCCAAGACAGAGTGTTGTCCGCCCTAGTCGCCGACGCGCGCGTCCCCAGCGGCGAGGTAATCCCCTCTCCTCCTGTCGGTTTTCGAGTGATGTTCTTAGCGTTCATCATTTGCGACCTTTCTCTGCCCCTGCGTCCTTTCTTCAGGGGTCTTCTTTGTTTTTATGGGATCTAGCTCCATCAGCTGTCCCCAAATTCCATCCTCCATGTAGCTTGCTACATCAGTCTCTGCGAATGCTGGCTCGAAATCGAGCCGCATTTCGGCCTCTTCAAACGCCTCTTCAAAATGAAACGCCAAACAGCATCTGGCTCCGTAGTCTACGATGTAGGCGGCTGCGGAATCCATGTCGATCCATCCGCCACATATTTCGACATCAAGCTGATGATGTCCGTCCAAGGATGGAGGGACAAGTGGTTCTACGTCCGCGACGAGAAAGCTGACGGAGAACACTTTGGAGTCACCCCCTTCGACCCCGCGACGCGTGCCAGAGGAAGCGCTCCTGCAAGAATGTGGTCATGCCTGGCGAATCCGCGGAGACAGAAGTGTTGTACAAGCGCGTCTACCACCTGGAGAGCCGCATATGCAAAAAGGAGGGAGGCTGCGCCCTCATTCGCACGTGGCTGCGCCGTCGCGTCCATCCCCTGCAGGCCAGAGTTCACCCCATGTTTCAGTGGACTGGCGCTGACGATGTCACTCGCGTGTCTGCCGATGGCATGTCCGCGAGTGAGGTAGAAAAAAGGGTTCGATTGGTCACCAAGTACACCGTCAAGGATGTGCTCCCAGTGAGCCAGTTGTTCCTCCGTTTGATGCTGCTAACCCTCCTCCTGAGGTATAGTTGTGCTACGCAGTAGCTTAGTTTGTCGATTGCTTCTCTGCTGTTTCTTATCTTTGTGCTAAGTTTGTTGTCTGTATGCAGGATTGGGCGGTATCACCCTGTATGCCCCCTCTTCCTGAGGGGGTTATTCCTCGCGAAGCCTTGGAAGAGGACGAGTCGGAGTCGACCGTCCTATCCGATGTGGAGGAGGAAGCCCTCGAGTCGGGTAGTCTGGATACTCGCAAGCGTTCGCGCAGCAAGGATTCCGATGCGTCTTCTCCTTCGACTCCGGAGGGCGCAGGCGTTGGTGCGGATTCCGATGCATCTTCGCCCATCCCTGCTATTCCTGTGAGCGCCGTGGCGCCATCTTCGCGCAAGAAGATGCGACTGCCAAAGGAGTCCTCGTCAGAGTCGGGGGAGCCAACCTTTGACTTTGATAAGTTTGATTGGTAAGTATTCGAGTTGTCCTTTTTGAGTTTTGCACTAGCTTTCCCTTGTCCTTGATGTTAGTTTTGTCTTGCAGTCAAGAGGCGTCATCATCTTCTAGCGACGTCCAATCTTTGAAACAATCAGGAGTCGCAACTTCAAGGGCCAAGAAAGAGGTCGAGCGTGCTCCTTCCCCTCCATTGGCGGCCCACTCTAGGCACAACTCTTCCAGCTCTCCGCATGAACGGGAGCATCGAATGGTTGCCCGGATGACGGCACACCAGACAACTTCGGAGTCATTGGAGGATCATGTAAGTGTAGGATTTCTTCTTTTAATGTTGCAACTGATGTTATCGCGTGGGCCGTCAGCATGCAATGCTGGAGACACGTCATCGCGTGGTCGAAAGTAAGTGTTCTTCACTTCTCCTTCTTCTCCTTTTTATATAGTCGACTGATAGTCAATCCCTTTTGTTTTGTAGCTGAACATAATGCCCTCCTACGCAATGCTGCCACCATGGAGAAAACACTCGCCGCTGCTGTGAAGGGTCGCGATGAGGCAATCACGGCGCGTGATGAGGCACAGAGGCGTGAAGAGGATCTACGTGCCTCCATCGTGTCCAGGGAGAAGTTGTTCGAATAACAGCTTTTCTCAATTGCCAAGGCCCTCTCAGGTACCTTGCTTGGATATCATTATCATTCTCTTGTTCGATTTTTGTCGTTGGCGCTGATGTTTGTGTCCATGTGTGGGTTTATGTATAGATGCTGGCGGTTTGAGCTTCGACCCTCAGGCCCTCCGTCGCGACGACGCTTTGGCGGGTGCCCTTTCAGCAGTCGAGGACCACAGCGCCGCCGTTCAGGATATGCTTTCCAAGGCCAAGGGCGTGCTCAGTCGCCTCTGGGAGGAGTTGATGCCCAAGGCTGAGCTAACCGAGAACATGGACGAGCTGGTGGAGTATCTCGCCGGGGGTGTTCCTTCAAGCTTCAAGAACTCACTCCGTGCGGCTGGCGCGTCCATGTCACTTGCCATGGTGCAGGCCCACGGAGTCGAGGTTGATCCTGCAGCGGTTTCGAAGGCGATGCCCGTTAGCGCGGACGGCCAGTAGGTAGTCTTTGCTCCCTTCGCGACTGCCTGTGGCAAATATGGGCCGCAGCTGATTAACACGGTTGCGAAGTACTCTCAGGAGCTGCAGCGAGCCAAGAAGGCGGCAAAGGCTGCGGCATCAGGGGCTGGCGGAAAGTCAGTGGCACCTGACACTGCCACGGACTTGATGAAGCCCCCGAAGCCATCAAAGTCGAAGAAGCCAATCGCTCCTCAGTATCTTTGTAATAGTTGATTAGTTTATGCCTTTTGCCTAGAACATGCCTTTTGGCGAGTGTATCTGCTGATACTTTTGCCAATGTTGTATTCACCTGAATCTTTTGTCTGTGTGTCGATTTGATCATCTTATTTGCTTCTATCTTGGCTTGTGGTAGGGTACATCAAGTGATCCTTTGAGGGAACCTCAGGACTCGCCGCCCCTTGATGATTCTTTGACACCGCCGCGCTCTAGGGTAGATGAGCTGTCGCTGCTTTCGCGACTACGTGACCGCGTGAAGCAGCTGGAGCGTGAATTGCCCGTGCTCCGCGGTAACGCGGATGTATGGAAGTCAAAGGGGGAGAAAGCCGCAGCTGAGAGCAGTATCTGCTGGGAGAGATGACACAGCTTGGTGACCACTTTAAGTGTTAGTTTGCTTACTCTTATCTTTTCCTTGTAGTCACTCGTAGTGATGTGCTGTCCTTATGCTTCCGTTGTTGCTTTGAATAGTTGTCAGCACGCGCCATCCGCAGGATGAGAAGGATAGGATTGCCATTCGTATGCATGATCTGACCCAAGAGCAACTTTAGGAGAGTGGATACTTCTGGATGGATCATGATCATGCGATTGCGCTGGCGACCCTGCAGGATCGTGCGTCGCGAGTGCTGCAGTTTATGAAGAAGTCGCAGTCATGCTTGAATAACATTTATCGGACGATGCTCCCTCAAGCCTGCTGGCCCTTCTTGCCAAGTTTCAAGACTTGGCTGCGGTTCGCGAGTGCGTAAGGCAACAGTTGGTGGCTGGTGCCAAGCCCGCTCTATCGCTGGTGCGACTACATAGGCCTGACGTAGATGTTGCGGCAATTGCGGCTGGGCCACCTGCGCAACCAGTAGGTTCTGCTTGGAATATGGTGCCGCACTACCAGGCAGTGGATCGCCCAACAGAGGAGATCGTCGATTTCTTCGAGGAGCAGACCAACAATCTTTTGTTGCAGTAGTAGCTTAATTTGTGTCCTGCACATAAGTGTACCAATGTTGTAAAGTTTGTATATATGTTGTGTATAATTGAATGTCGATTATGTATAAAGAGCTTGTTAGCGTGTAAGTGCGTTGCACTATGCGATTCCTTTTTGTTATCCTGGCCATGCTCTTATCTCAGTCCCTTGTCAACCTGTCAGGTGCGTTGCAGCTGGGTTGATGTTGTGTGAAGGGTTTCGATTGATGTGCCAGCTACTCAGGATATCGTGTTGTAGTTCGTAGAACAGGTGTCTATAGGGTGGCGCAGCCCCCGAGTGGATAAGTTGTAGAAAAATAAAGGAGAACACAGAGTTTTGGGGCACTTAGCTTTATTTATTCGTGGGATAGTACGAAGTAAAATGTGTGGCTAAGTAGCCTTGGCTGAGTGCCTTATTTGTGATGTAAAAGTAAAAATGACTAAGGGTAGAAGCATCGCAGCTGCGCGATGTTCTAGGGGTTGGAGTATGCGACTCCTGTCTCTAAATCTTGAAGGCAATAGGCGCCACCTGGGATTACTTCTGTAATCAGGTATGGTCCCTCCCAAGGGGACTCGAGCTTGAGATGTCCTTGCAGCTTCAGTCGTAGGACCAGGTCGCCTTCGACGAAGGATCTGGGGCGTAGCCTTCTACTGTGGTAGTTTCGCAGGTTCTGCTGGTAGATCGTTGATCTTTTTGCGGCGATTTCCCTTGCCTCGTCAAGGAGTTCGACGGAGTCTTCGAGTGCGAGGGATGACTCCTGTTCGCTGTAAGCGACCACGCGTGGTGCCTTGTACCGTACCTCGGCGGGTAGCACCGCTTCGGCCCCGTGGACCATAAAGAATGGGGTGTAGCCCGTAGCACTATTTGGAGTTATGCGTAGGCTCCAGCGTACTGATTGCAGTTCATCTGGCCAGCAACCCGCGGCTTGTTCGAGTGGCCGGAGGAGTCGCTTCTTGATGCCGCCGCAGACGAGCCCGTTCACCTTTTCAACCTGACTGTTGGTCTGTGGATGTGCTACCGAGGCGTAGCTGATATTGATCCCCAGATTCTCACAAAATTCTTGGAACTCCTTGGATGTGAAGTTTGTTCCATTGTCTGTGATGATGCTATGTGGCACTCCGAAGCCGAAGACGATGGACTCGAAGAACTTGACCGCACTTTGCCCTGATTGATTGGTCGCTGGCATGGCCTCTATCCACTTGGTGAACTTGTCGACTACCACCAGGAGGTAGACATAACCTCCTCATGAAGATTTGGGAGTTTGCCGACCATGTCGAGTAAGGGCCAGGCCAATGGGATCAGCCGGAGCTCTGCGCCAGGCGCGTGCGGTTTGTCCGCGAATCGTTGACACGCGTTGCATTTCTGGACGATGTCCTTGGCGTCGTGCATGGCCGTAGGCCAGTAGAACCCAGCTCGCAGAGCTTTGGCCACGAGGGCGCGACTGCCAGCATGGTGACCACAGGTTCCCTCATGGATGTCGAGTAGGACAGCTTTTCCATCAGCCGTGGAGACGCATCGCTGGAGCACTACTGTGATGCTGCGCTTGTATAGTTCGCCGTTGATAACAGTGAATGCCTTGGATCGCCGCGCGATGTGCCGTGCATGAGTTGGGTCGTCCGGTAGCCTTTTGCTGAGGAGGTACGTGATGTACGGCTGAGTCCAGTATGATTCGATCATCATGACGCTCATTGGTCCTTCGAGTCCTGTGTCCAGCTCCAGGTCGTCGAGTGCCATTGGCTCATTGGGCGGCATAGCCCCCAAGTCCGTTGATGCGCTTGTTTTCTTTTCTGCTTCCTTTGGCTTGATGGAGCGTTCGCAGATGCGCTCGAGAAATACCCCAGGTGGTATGGGGGCACAAGTAAAGCCTATGTTGGCGAGTGCGTCCGCATCTTCATTGCTTTCACGGCCTACGTGTCACAGTTCGCAGCTGTCGAAGTCCCCTTCGAGTTTGTCGTAGGGGTCGCAGTAGGCGATCATTTTGTGTTTCAGTGCGTCGCACTCATGCATTGTTTGGTTGACAACAAACTTGGAGTCGCCGTAAATAATGAGTCTCTTGGCGCCACAGGCTTTTGCCATCCTCATCCCGTGTAGCAGGGCCTCATATTCAGCTTCGTTGTTGGAGGTGGTGAACTGCATTCGCAGGATGTACTTCAGCTTGTCCCCTTGAGGCGATGTCAGTATGACACTTGCACCTGCTCCGTCCTTCCGCTTGGACCCATCGAAGTGCATTGTCTAGAGGTAGGACATATCTGGTTTGTCAGGGAGCCGGTTCTCCATCCAGTGTACGAGGAAGTCAGGGAGAACTTGCGACTTGATTGCGTCGCGCTTTTCGTATGTAATGTCTCGTGGAGATAATTCTATTCCCCAAAGCGCCACTCGTCCCGTGGCGTCGGGGTTATTGAGGATATGCCCCAACGAGGCGTCGTTGACCACCACGATTGGGTGTTCCTGGAAGTAATGGCGTAGTCGCCGGGCGGTCATGAAGACGCCGTACGCCAGCTTCTGGTAGTGTCGGTACTGCTGTTTTGTTGGCGTGAGGACCTCGCTGACGTAGTATACTAGGTGTTGTACCCCGTGGACCTTGTTTTCCTCGGCTCGCTCGACGACGAGCACTGTGCTGACCACCTGGTTGGTGGCGGAGATATATAGCAACAGTGGTTCCCTTTCCCGTGGGGTCACTAGTACTGGCGAGGTGCATAGAAGGCTCTTGAGGTCTTCGAATGCTTCCTGCGCTTTGTTGGTCCACTCGAACTTTTCAGATTTACAGAGGAGTTGGTAGAAGGGTAGCGCCTTTTCACCCATCCTACTGATGAATCGACCGAGGGCCGCGATTCACCCAGCCAGCTGCTAAACACCCCTTATGTTTTTCGGCTTCTCCATGGCTAGTATGGCTTTTATTTTCTTCGAGTTTGCCTCGATTCCTCTCACGGAGATGAGGTACCCGAGTAGTTGCCCGGATGGCACGCTAAAGGTGCATTTGTTCGGATTGAGCTTGATCCGGTAGCGGTCGAGGTTGGCGAAGGTTTCGCACAAATCGTCGATTAGGGCGGCTTCCTCCTTGGTCTTGATTCCTATGTCGTTGACATAGACTTGAATGTTGTGACCAAGTTGTTCCTTGAGGCAAGCATGCATGCACCGCTGGTAGGTGGCTCCCCCTTTTTAGCTCGAAGGGCATTGTGTTGTAGCAGAACACACCAAAGGGCGTTGTAAACGCTATTTTCTCTTGATCTTCCTCCTTCATTCGAATCTAATTATAGCCTGAGTAGGCGTCAAGGAAGTAGAGGCGCTCGCAGCCCGCGGTGGAGTCGATGATCTGGTCGATGCGTGGCAACGGGAAGTGATCCTTTGGGCAGTGCTTATTCAGAGAGGTGAAGTCCACGCACATCCGCAGGATATCCGTGTCCTTTTTTGGTACCAGCACCGTGTTGGCGAGCCAAGTGCTTTCCTTGATCTCGCGTATGAAATTGGCGTCGAGGAGTCTGTTGATCTCCATTCCAACTACCTTTGCCCGTGGCTCAGATAATCGCCGGATTGTTTGCTTGACTGGCCTTGCGTCTGGGTTGACGTTGAGTGCGTGCTCGGCGAATTCCCTGGGAACTCCTCGCATGTCCGCAAGACACCAGGCAAAAATTTCCCAGTGCTGACGGAGGAATTCGACGAGCGCGAGTTCCTATGCGGGACTCAAATTGTTGGCGATGAGGGCCGTTTTGGCAGGATCTGATGGGTGGACCTGCACTTTCTTTGTATGTACTGATGAGTCAAAAGATAGATCAGGCGAGCTTGGCCGGCTTAGGGGAGGTAGGTTGTTGTCTGTTGACTCCTTTAGTCTCGCGAGTTCTTCCTGCATGCCGAAGGACTGGGAAATTCTGTTGAATTCCCTGTCACAACTGTCAGACCTCTCGAAGCTCCCGTTGAATGTGATGACGCCATTGGGACCTGGCATTTTCATCTGCAGGTAGGCGTAGTGTGGCACTACCATGAACCTCGCAAACGCGACACGTTCGAGGATGCAGTGGTACTGTGAGGGCCAGTCGACGACCTCAAAGTCGATGCGCTCACGTCAAAAGTTTTTCAGCGTGCCAAAGATAACGTCGAGGTTGATTTTGCCTAGGGGATATACGCCTTTTCCTGGGACCATGCCGTGGAATGTTGTATCCGAGGCTTCTAGGCAAGTCAGAGGGATCCTCATGGCTCTCAAGGTACTCGCAAATATAAGGTTGATGCCGCTTCCACCGTCCATGAAGACGCGGCTCATATCGAAGCCTCCAATTTGTGCCTCGAGTACGAGGGGACAGTGGCCTGGACGAGGTACTTGAGGCGGATGATCGCGTTTGTCGAAGGTGATGCAGGAATCGCTTCCGCTGAGGTACTCAGTGGTAGATGGTGGCGAGTGTGTGGCCAAGTTGACTTGGCGAGTGATGGCCTTCTTCACCCGATTGGAGGGGTGTCCTTTTTGGATCATCATAGTACCCATGGCCCGTAGGTAGGGTTCACCTCCCCGGTGCTGGTCTGGCGCAGCTGCGTTTGGGGGCATTCCAGGTGGCGGTGGCAGAGCGCCATGTGCCACGGCGCCTGGAGCCGCTCCGTAGCTTCTCTCGACCATGTTGTGATTCATTCAAACCAATCCCTCATGTAATTTGAGGAACTCACGGCAGTCCTTGAGGAGGTGGCTGGACTTCTTCTTTCCATCATGCTTGTCGATGTAGAAGTGCACCGTGCATGGCCCGGACAGTTTTTCTTCGATGGATGTCGCGGGTGCCTCATCACGGTTGCGGCATTGCCATACTTGCGTCGTTTTCCCGGAGTCGTGGTATCCCCCGCTGTGGTATCTGCTATTGCGGTTATCGTCGTGTCTGTCAGCGTAGCCAGGTGCGACCATGTTGACGTCGTCGCGGTCATCGTAGATGCGCATACGGCGTTTGCCTCGGCGGTCGCGTCTGCGCTCGAGTTCTGCCTCCTCGTCGGAGTGAACGCGATTTTTCACCCAATCTTCTCCATCGGCCCACCGATTCGCGAGATCCATTAGGTGTTCAATGGTTTTGGGCTTTGAGCGGCCCAGCTCTTCCCTGAGCTCTATGCGGCGGACGCTGCTGTTGAATGCGTCAATCGCGCGATCCTCCGAGATGTTTTCTGCGGAGTTCTTGATGATGGACCACCTTTGGATGTAGGCGCGCAGCGATTCACCCGATCTTTGCTGGCAGCATCTCAGCTCTTCGATTGATGCGGGCCGCTTGTATGTGCCCTTAAAGTTGCGCACGAAGCTGTAAACTAGCTCATCCCAACTGCGAATGGATCCGCGTGGGAGGTTGTTGAGCCATGCTCGGGCGGCGCCCTGGAGCTGTAGCTGTAAGCATTGCATGGCCATGCTTCGACTGCCTCCGTGGAGCCTGACGGAGGAGATGTGGTCCTCCAGCCAGATCTTTCGGTCATGTAGGCCGTCAAACTTCGGGTTCTCCGACGGGAGTTTGAACCCCTTGGGAATTCGCTTCTTCCTGATGGACCTACTGAAGCATCTGGCGCCGCAGAGCTCCACGTCTTCCTCTTCTAAGTCAGTCGACCGAGCATGTCGCGCCCTTGATTTTTCGATCTTGCGCTGCGTGATGTCATCACGCGCGTCGTAGTCGTGGTCGTGTCGCCATGAGCAGCGACGCCGAGACAGGTCATGACTGTCATCATTGGATGAGGGTGAGGAGTAGCGCTTTGCCTTTCTTTGGCTCCGGTGTTGGCTCCTTGTCGAGGGCGGCCTCGATTAATCCCAAGCCTGCGATCGTAGATCGGTGCATGGCGGCTCGGGGATCTCTAGCTGGCGGCTGGTTATTGAGGAGGTACATGGTGGCCGCCGTGACTGCAGCTTGTGGCGTTTTTGGGACCACATTTCCCCGTGTATCGACCATCATTGAGCTGAAGTCGAGGACCTTTGCAGCCTCTATGCGTTCTTGCTCAGTGAGGTGGGCCATCCGAGATCGCCTCTTGTTTGCGAGGTACTCGTTGCCCTTTGAGGAGGATCCTCCGTGGGAGGAGAGCCCAGCACGTCGAAGACTTGATTCATCTGCCACCCTTTTGCGTGCTTCGAGTTGCGCGATCGTTTGCGCCTGGCGCTTAAATTGCTCCTTCAGCAGCCAATGGTAGCCCATCAAAAGTTCCTGCGAGGAACCGGGGGTAAAGGGTTGCCCCGCAGGACCTCGCGGTAGCGAGCCCATTCAAGCTCATTGAGCCTGACCACGACACGTTCACCGGTCTGCTCATTGGTTATGGTTGGAGGTTCGATTTCTCCTCCATTGTTGACGGGGGTGCGATTGCCACCGTTGCCGCTGTTGCCACCGTTGCCGCCATTGCCACCGAGAGGTGGGTCGGTTCCGTTAACGCGATTGCCCGTGTTGTCGTGGTTGGCGGAGGTATCGCCTGCATTGATGACGGCGCACATGAAGTGATTGGGGAAGCTGCTGCTTCCGCAACTCTCAGATCCGGAACCGTAGGCTCCATCTTCAGTGGCCAGATCGCTCAGATCTGAGTCGCTACTACTGTCGCTAACCGTGTTCTCGACTGTTGTCGGGGCGTTGAGCTCACTGAGGGTGCCGATCGATGGAGGGAACCATGATGCTGGGGCAATCGATGGCACCGTCGGCTGATCGGGCATGCGAAGCGTGCCCATCTGACCAACATGGAAGCAGAAGCTCCCTGTCGCCAGGCTGATCCCGTCGCCCACGGACTTGAAAGCCGGGCGAGTGGCCGGCGTGTGGACGGTGAAGTCGAACACGCCAAAGAGCTGGCGAATCTCCGCTATTGCGGAGTTGTAGATCGCCGTTGATGGGGCCAAAGAAGCCGCAACATCAGCACTCCCACTTCCCACAAACGGCGCCAATTGACGAGGGTTTAACTCATCAATGCCCATTGTTATGGACTTGGGTTTTGGAGGAGGGAGTGCTGGAGACATCTATCGGCTAGCAAACAAGCACACAGGGGACTCGAAGATTTACCCAGGTTCAGGCCTCGTAGAGGTCCCTACTCCTGCTTGTCTGCTCGTGGAATTATCAAAGGAATCGAGGATTACAATGGTGCGCAGAAGCAATCTAGCGAGGCTTGTGGAAACTAGGGTTGCGTGTGTCCTCCTCGCCGCCCCCTCCTAGCCTTTATATAGATTGGCTAGGTCTCGTGTAGCAGGCCGAGTGGGTTACAGGTTAGGGTTTTTCCCTTTGAACTTTCTATCTTTAGCTTCTTCTTGTTCTTCAAGCAATCGAGAGTCCGCAGGTTACTCGAGTTCTTCATTTGGGCCTTGGCGACACCGTGGGCTTCTATGTATTCAGGCCGTATATACCAAGCTCGAGTACCTGTAGGGTATACCCATGTCCGAGCCACTAACCAGAACTAAAGATATTTCCCGCTATTTCCCACCGCTTCCCGCTATGTTTTCCCGCCCTTTCCCTCTAACCGGGCCTTTTAGTCCTAGTTCGAGCCACTAACTGCGACTAAAGATATTCCCACCATTTCCCACTACTTCCCGCTATGTTTTCCCGCCCTTTCCCTCTAACAGGGCCTTTTAGTCCCGGTTGGCGCCACTAACCGGGACTAAAGATATTTCCCGTCATTTCCCACCGCTTCCCACCATGTTTTCTGCCCTTTCCCTCTATATCTTGGCCGACCGCGCCATGGCTATCCACACATCCACACCTTCCTCTCTCACAACAATGGACACCGCATACTAGGTTATTCTAACACTCGAGGAGACCGAGGCGCTGTGCGCTTCCAGCTACGCATGCCCGCCAAGCTACCGGCTGCCCGCTGACTGGATGCTGAGCATTGGAGGAGTTCCTATCCCACCTGTGCCTCAAGGTTCCGCCCGCTAGGTGGCCATCATGAATCACTTCTATCGAGAGCTCACGCTAGAGCAGCGGATGGATCCCCATTGGTATCCCAATAACTATGACACCTCGAATGCCTTCTTCACTAATCAGCAGGAAAGGGAGCTCGCCAGGTATGAGGGTGATGGCCCACCCGTGGTGAAACACACCGAAACCGGTGGTCGCCTGTGGTGGGTGAACCGGACTATCGCCAGTGTGATGCGCTACATTGCTGAGGGAGATCATCCTCGACTGTGGTACCCGACGCAAAGCGACAAGAAGGGTGGCGGTGGTGAAGGCCACGGGCGTAGCGGCATCATCATCTGGGATCCCCCTCTCCCGTGCGTCGTGAATCCGAGACCGGAGTGGAAGGTGCCCCCGGAATATGGCATGGTTGAGTGTCCCTGATTCCCCCTACACAAGCCGGGGAAGGGTTGAGGATCCCCGGAATATGCCATAGCGACGATGATGAAGATGATTTGGAAGATGACCCTAAAGATGTGTACTATAGGGCTAGACATGATTATGACTAATCCATTGGCTAGGACAAATGGTTTGTCTATGTACCCAAGATTGTCGAGAGATCCACTGTTTTCATTCTGTAATGCATTTTTATTTGAAAATGGCAAAATGGTTAATAGTTTGAACAATTATTTTTAGGAAACAGAAAATGGTGCTGGATTAGTTATTCAAATTCAAACACTTTTTATGATGAAAGTTTTTTCAAATTCAAACACTTTTTATGTTGAAAGTTTTTTCAAATTCAAATTTAAACTATTTTAGAAATTTCAAATTTAATAGTTTGAATAGTTAGAATAATTATTTTATAAGACAGAAAGTTTTTTCAAATTCAAATCATTTCAGATGTAAACACCTAAAATAAGAAATAAGGTAGGAACATCTAAAAAGTTTGACAAACTTTTGAAAAAAGGACTTTTAGTCCCAGTTGGTGCCACCAACCCGGACTAAAGGTCCTCTGCGCGCGTCGCTTTGGTGGCCAGAAAAAAAGATCATATGTCCCGGTTGGTGGATCCCACTGGGACATATGCTCTAGTCTTTTTCTCCGGTTGGTGCCACCAATCGGGACTAAAGACCTTTTTATCCCGGTTTCTAGCAACAACCGGGACGAAAGGTCCTCCCGTATATAAACCCCCGCCCATATTCCTCTCCTTCCCCATCTCAACTCTGCAACTAAGTCCAGGCCCCGACGTGAAGGAGCTCTCAGGCGTCGCCCCGATTCCACATGGTGGCACAGTGCCCAAGTTCGCCATCCGCGCGCGCTCCCCGGCCGCCACCGCCATCGTCCGCATCCACTGCCCACCACCACCAGACCGCGCCGCCACCACCGAACCACCCCACCCCCACCATGCCGGACCGCTGCGCTCCCCCGTCGCACAGCGCGCGGCCGCACTCCCCTTGTCGCACGGCGCCACCGCTCTCCGACCCCCCGCATGGGTGGCCCGTTATCCCCGTAGGTATGCGCTCCAGCCACCACCGCGCGCGCCCTCTCCCCTTCTCTATTTTAATTTGTTCTTTGTTTAATTAGTTAGTTAGTTAGGTTTAATTAGTTAGTTATTAGGGTTTAATTAGTTAGTCTAATGTTATTAGGGTTTAATTAGTTAGTTATTAGGGTTTAATTAGTTAGTTATTGATGTCTACAAGAGCACATATCGTTTGTAGCTAGTTTCGAAGTTCAGTTATCGATCCTACAGGGAGCCCAAAGTAGTGTTTATTGTTGAAGTCTCTGTCACACCCGAAATTGTCACAAGGCTTTGAGTGAATTGACTACAAGTGTTGAAATAAGAATGGCATTTTGATTAAATGCGATAGATTTAAATGAAACTAAAATATAAACTTCAGAAATATAAAGCATCAAAATAAAGAACAACTTTGCTTGTTTGTGGTTTCTTGCAGATGACGGAAGAAGGCGCGGGGAGATTCAGTTCATGGTGATAGTGACTGTGCCAGGTGGAGGAGTGGTAAATGTAACAATTATAATCTTATAGATATATGTGTAGGCGAGCAACCCATAATTAGTCAGACTCCTCTTGGTAGATTTCATCCCAACTTCAATAATCCTACTAGCCTGCTACCAAAACCATGGTCAGACACTAGACGATTAAGACCCTTCAGGTTTCTTAGCGATTAAGCTCCTTGGATCGGACTAATGCAATAAGCACAGCGGTTACACGTTATCCTCGAGTCAACTAGCTTTCCATTGATATCCCCGTGTCACCCGAGGGTCGCCGGTCACCTAGCGAACACGATCTTATCTATGTAGAACAAGTTATCATGTTGTCTGGGCCCTTAATTGGACAACAAGAATTAAGCATCCCACAGATAGTCAAGCACACATATTATAGTAATTAGAATCGATCACAACTAACGGAAAATATATGAAGGCACATCACATATCACCAATCCCGTACATCTCCCACACCCAATGGAATTACTCACTCATGAGAGAAGAACAGATCATCAATATAATTGAATAAAGGGAATTCGTCTTGGTATTACCATGGAGATCCACAATAAGATAGAAAAATATCCAACACAATTCAAGATGGGAAGAAACAATATCAAACCCTAGTATTGCAAGGTGGAGATCCCTCTCTCTCAAGTACAAGTAGTAGCTATGGGGTGTATTGGCTAGGAGGTCGAAGATCGTGGAGCGAGATAAAGAACATGTTCTCCTTCTTCTCTGGATCTCTTGTTTCTCCCTTCTAGATGGTGTGGCGGCTGTTGTGTTGTGTTTTCGTCCTTGGTCCCTTCATGGAAGTTGTCCCTTTTGACAAGACAGAGGTGGCGGGAACTATATGGCCAGAAAAATATGCCCGCCATATAGTTGCTCGTTGAAGCATCTATTGACTCCTCTTGCGTGCTTCCAAAGTGAGACTTGCTTGTTTTCCCCAGCATATTGTGGTTCTCTAGTTAAATCCTCCTGTTGACATTCAGAACCTGAAACACACATTAAAAACCTTGTTTTTTCACTACCGAAGTATTAGCGTTAGGTAAAACTAGAAAACAATCAAATCCAGGAGAAAACCATCAATAAAAGCCATAAAAAACGTGTCAAATGTCACAGCTATGAGTTATTAGTCTAATGCTATTAGGGTTTAATTAGTTAGTTATTAGGGTTTAGTTAGTTTAGTTAGTTAGTTACCGGGACGACGTGCCACACCGGACCACCGCCGTCATCCGAGTGCGCCACCTGCACCGCCGTCGTCGCCCGCACCGTATGATGGCCCAAAATATATCGACCTTGTTGGGAACCCAAGGAGGAAGGTATGATGAGCACAGCAGCAAGTTTCCCTCAGTTATGAAACCAAGTTTTAATCGAACCAGTAGGAGCAAGGAAACACCCCAAAGGTGTTGCCAGCTGAGCCTTGGCAGGGCGCACTACCGGTGCTAGTACCAACGTGGAGACCTGCACAACACAACCACAGAACTCTGTCCCCAACTTGCGATGAGATTGTCAATCTCACCATGTTTTGCTGAAAACAAAGGATTAAACGTATCGAATGGAAAGAAGTAATAGTTTGCAGAAAGTAAACACAAAGCAGTAAAATTTTATAGATTGTATGTAAAGAAAAGGACTGGGATCCATAGTTCACTAGAGGTGGATCTCCTTAAGATAGATAACATGTTGGGTGAACAAATTACAGCGGGGCAATTGACAAACATCGAGAAAGCAATACATGCATATACTAATCATCTTGACTCCTTTGGAACTTGATTGGGCATTACAACATTATACATAGACCGCCATCCAACTACATCTATGACTAATAATCCACCTTCAGGTTATCATCTGAACCCCCTTCAGTAATAAGTTGCAAGCAACAGATTATTGCTTTACGAACTGCGTATAAAGTAAACAATACGATTGTTCCATGAACAAAGGATTGTTGTTTTCTCCCGGGTAGCAACAACACATCTAGTACCTTAGAGATTTCTGTCACTTCCCCAAATTACCAGAGGAATGAACCCTCTATCGAGCATAAATACTAACTCTTGGAGTTGCTAGCATCTACTTGGCCAAGATAGCTACTAACAACGGAAAGCATGCAAGATCACAAATAACAAAGACATGATAGAATCAATAATCAATCTGAAATAGCATCTCAATATCCATCGGATCCCCGCAAACACAACATGCAGAATTACAAATAGATGATCTTGACCATGAATGGAGCTCACAAGATCTAGACATGAAAGCACAAAGGGGGAGAACCAACCATCTAGCTACTACATGGATCTGTAGTCCAAGGATGAACTACTCACGCATCACACTAGAGGCTTGCATGGTGATGAAGAAGGCCTCCAGGGTGAAATCCCCTCTCTGGCACGGTGCCGGGAAGAGCTTCAGATCCCTCCCGATCTAGGATGGAGATGACGGCGGCAACAGACTCTTTCGTAGATTTTTGATCCGGCGCTTAGGGTTTTTGTCCCGAGGGCATCTTATAGGTGGAAGGGGAGGCCGAGGGGGTGTCGGAGGCGGCCAGACTACCCCTGGCGCGGGCCAGACTGGGTCGCGCGGCCAGGTGGTGTGGTGGCCCCCTGGCCCCTCTCTGTCTCGTATTCTGGCATCTGATGACTTCCGGAAAAATAGGCACTTTGGCTTTTGTCCCGTCCAATTCCGAGAATATTCATTTCTGACTTTCCTAGAACCAAAAATAGCAGAAAACAGGCAGCTGGCACTGTGGCTGTTGTTAATAGGTTAGTCCAAGAAATCATATGAAATGTACTCCAAAGTTGGAACAAAACACAAGAAAGTGGATAAAACCAGGCATGGAACATCAAAAATTATAGATACATTTGCAATGTATCACCGTGCCGTCCACAGCCGCCGACGTCCGTGCGCACGCGCCACACTGGCCGCCGCCGTGTCGACCCTCCGCAGTCCACACCGGACCGCTGCCCTCCCGGCCGCCACACTAGATATATATATTAGGGTTACTATATGTACAAATTGTAATAAAGAATTATTATTGTGTATGTATATATTTTTTATTATGTAGTGTGTTTGTATACATTTGGATTATTATGTGAAATGCCAATCCGTTCACATTTGTTCGAGGGAGTACTGTCTTCGGGAGCGGCAATGTGCGCCATATAGGGACGATGGACGGGTGCGGCAACGCGCGCCATATATTAGGGTTTCTTCGAATTATGGTTTATATCCCTCGGACCCTATATTAAATTGTCAAGCATGTATTAGGGTTACATTTAAGGTTATATCATAGTCAAACCACGGTGCCCTAGCCCGTCAAATATCGCCTACCTAACATCCTCGTTTGGCTTCTTCGACTAATCCACTTTTCCCCTTTTGCAAAAGCTATGGAACCCACAGACGAAAAAAAGGAAATGGCTCTTGAGGATATGATCAATGAGGGAGGACATATCAATAACAATGTCACCTCGCTATATCTAAACAACTTCGGTGAGGGAGATCTAGGTTTCGACCGAACAGACGGCTCTGGTGAGGGAGAAGCCAACGAGGGAGAAGCCGGCGAGGTGCATATATATTAATTAATTAATCCTCCATTGTGTATATACATATATTAATGCTCTTTCTTCTTTTATCCCTCCGGATCGAGCAAATCTTCTACAAAGAATAAACAAGGCCCAGCCATAAAGTTGGGAGATCATGAAAGGTACATGATCAAAGAAGTCGCTTCAGACGGTGCTCCAAAGGCTCCCATTGATGCTACAAATAAATTTGTAAGGCAATGCGGAGTTATTGTTAGGGACTACATCACGATCACCGTCAGAGAATGGAATAGGTCAAAGGATTCGGAAGCTCTATATGTCAGTGACTTAGCCAAACATATGCTTTGGAAAAAGCTCATGGTTAATTTCACCCTACCGACGCTAGAGGTGGATCCAGATGAGGAGATTCGAACTCAGGGGGAACTAAATAAACACATGGAGGAAAAAGTCAAGGAGTTGGCTCTTAAGAAGATGGCCTAGTAATTCAACAACTGGAAGAAAAGATTGCACCTTGACTATGTCGTGAACGAGAAGACTCCGAAATTCACTTGAGCATTTGAGAAGCTAAAAGACTACTAGGCTGATTTTATGGTGTACAAGACATCGGCGCCAGCTAAGAAAAGGTCTAAAATGAATAAGCAAAATGCTACTACAAAGAAGTATCACCATACTATGGGGCAAGCTGGCTAGAAGGCTAGCAAGCCTAAGTGGGAGAAACTCGAGTCCGACCTGCTTGCTAAAGGGATCACTCCAGAGCCATACAATTGGATCAAACTCGTAAGGAATTGGTTTTACAGGCATGGGGCACGTTGGACTCAGAAGGGAAGTGCATATATAACATAAGACATAAAGAAACTCCCATACTCATCAAAGAGATTAGAAATGCAGTAAAGGCTGTTGAAGATGGGGTGTTCATTCCCGATAGAGAGAATGATGAGCTCGCACTAGCCCTTGGGAACCCTAAACACGAGGGACGAACACGAGGCATGATGGCCCAAAATATATCGAGCTTGTTGGGGAACCCCAAGAGGAAGGTATGATGAGCACAGTAGGAAGTTTTCCCTTAGTTATGAAACCAAGGTTATCGAACCAGTAGGAGCAAGGAAACACCTCCAAGGTGTTGTTTCCAACTTGGAATCCTGCATAACACGACCACAGAACTTTGCCCCAAACTTACAGTGAGGTTGTCAATCTCACCAGTTTTACTAAAAACAAAGGATTAAACGTATTGTGTGGAAGATAGTAATACCTTGCAGAAAGTAAACGGAAAATAGTAAATAGATTGTAGATTGATGGTAAAAGAATGGACCGGGGTCCATAGTTCACTAGAGGTGATTCTCCTTAAAATAGATGACATGTTGGGTGACCAAATTACATCGGGGCAATTGATAGACACCGAGAAAGCATACATGCATATACTAATCATCTTGACTCCTATGAGATTTGATTGGGCATTACAACATTATACATAGACCGTAATACAACTTCATCTATGACTAATAATCCACCTTCAGGTTATCATCGGAACCCACTCTAGTATTAAGTTGCAAGCAATAGATAATTGCATTAAGCATTGCGTGTAAAGTAAACAATACGATTGTTCTATGAACAAAGGATTGTTGTTTTCTCCTTAATAGCAATAGCACATCTAGTACCTTAGAGATTTCTGTCACTTCCCCAGATTCCTACAGGCATGAACCCACTATCAAGCATAAATACTCCCTTTTGGAGTTGCTAGCATCTACTCGGCCAAGATAGCTACTAACGATGGAGATCATGCAAGATCACTAACCTTCCCGAAGAGGGGAGATCATCGCCATAAACACCATCATCAAGCTGGACTTCATCGGGATCATCATCATGATCTCCACCACCATCTCCACCAGCACCATCATCACCACTCCGTACTGCTGTAACAATTTGGTTGAATCTTGCATAGTTCTTGGGGGAAACTTTCCCGGTGTTGATTACTTATTGTAGTTGATGCTATTGAGTGGAACAATTGAATTATTGTTATGTTCACATTATTACTTATTATTATTTTATTTCTGATCTTGATCCATATAATGTCTCGTGAGTAGTTCGTTTAGTTCTTGAGGACATAGGAGAAGTCATGTTGTTAGTAGTGCAATTGTGTTGAGAAAGAATCAATGGTTTGATAATTAAGTTATGATGGTATTATTCTAGTGGTGTCATGTGAACGTCGACTACATGATACTTCACCTTTATGGGCCTAGGGGAATGCATTGTGTATTTGGCTACTAATCGTGGGGTTGCCGGAGTGACAGAAACCTAAACCCCCGTTAGGAAACCTTTGCCTAAGGGAGTGTAGGATCTCAGAGTTTAAGGTTGTGGTTAGGTTTTTATCTTAATTACTTTCTTGTAGTTGCGGATTCTTCTAAGGGGTATAATCACAAGTATGTATTAGTCCTAGGAAGGTCAGTACATTAGCAGAGGTTCACCCACACAACACTTATCCAACCAAAGAAGATTAATCAACTATACGAAGCGAAAGCACTTGACAGTATTCCAATGTGTCCTCGAGAACGTTTGGTTATCTCAAGTAATACAACCAGCTTGTACTTTGCTAAAGAAAGGATTGGGCCACTTGTTGCAATTATTATTATTGTCTTTTATTTAATCGCACTGTATTTACCTGCATTATCAAAAACCCCTAAAAATCCGTTTGCTAAGTATTTCCAGAGAATTCCTAATCCAAGCCACTCGTCAACACTTTCTGCTCCTCGTTGGGTTGGACACTCTTACTTATCAAAAATACTGTGATACACCCCTATACTTGTGGGTCATCACCATTCTATTGCGAAAGGAACATATCGTGCTTTCAAATCGGACGCCAAGGCCATCCACTCCTGAGAGCACAACTCCATCTTCGTCGCAGCCTCACCCGTCTCCAGCGCATCAGCCATCTTTGTCGTCGCCGCGGCAGGTGCCATCTCCGCCACAACAGGCTCTTTCTCTAGCGCAGCCGTCTCTGCCAAAACAGGCTCTTTCTCCAACACAGCCGTCTTCGCCGCCCGTCAGCCGTCTCAGCCCCTCCCAAAAGTACAAAAGGCTTAGGGCCAAAAGCGGAAGAGTAACCGATAACCAAAACGTCTACCGGAGCCCCTCCCAAAAGTACCAAAGGTTTCTCCCAAGAGACCTTACGACTATACTGAAGAGGAGAATACAGTGATCGCAGAGGCTCAAACGCAATAGTGGTTTGATAGCCTCAAGCGGCCGAAAGAGCTAGAGTTCCCCAGCATTAAAGAAGAAAAAGCCAAAGTGCAAAAAATGTTGAAGACCCTTCATCAACCTGAGCCAAGGCTATCATCAGACTATGACTGCTCTATTGTCAAGTCACATAAGTCAATGGTGCGGTCGAAGAGCAGTAGTGTAAGCGGGAATTCAGTTCTCTAGCTTGGTTTACAGAAAAACCAAGCCTTCCCCTGCTCAAAGTGATTTCCGATAACCAGGGTGGAGTCGAGAAAAGGTGCGGACGCGCAGTATGATCCAGAAATTGTTGCACTGTACGGACATGCGGCTGCTGCTCATGGTTTGACTATTGCTGCTGACATAGCCTAGTTAGAGTTCCCCGTTGCTAAGGAAGTATACAAATACCAGTACGGGAAACGTCTCGTCAAACCTGAGAACATCAACTATCTACCAACAAAAATGCGAAGATTACACAATTAGTACATGAAAGCAACAAAGGAATGGGCAAACTGGATAGTGATGGAAGTTCAAAACGAGCATTACGGGTATGGAGATGCCTAGATACTGATTAAATTTTCTAAACTACATCAGTTTTTCAATCAAAACACCCTCGACAAATCGATCGTCGGTGCCTATTATATGTAAGTATTATTTCTATAATTAAGTCTCTAGTTAGCTCACCACATTTATATCGCACGTATAATCATACTCACTATATTATGCAGACTTAAGATTCTCGAATGCAGAAGAGGACATATCTATGACATTGGGTTCATGAAATTACTGTGAAACTTAATCCCAAGGAAATAGAGGATAAAATTGTAATGGCGTTAAGGTTTCAAGAAACCAAAAGGGAAATATTATTACCTTACAACTTCAAGTGAGTGTTATTGTCTTGTACACATTCTATTTCGCTTACTCGATGTTAAGTGTATAATTGATGAGTTATGCATGCGCAGCTTCCATTATATTCTGCTAATCATTCAACCTAACAATGGAGTAGTACAAATCATGGACTCTAAACGTAAACCCCTTGAGAAGTGGGCCCCCATACAGGATATGCTCCAGCGGTAATTTTAGTCATTATGACACTATATCGGTAACTTTCGTTTATTTACTGATATCAAGTAATTGATAACTCATTTCATTTATTTCTTTGCCGGGAAGCGCTTGGAAACGGTTCACCAACAAGGCTAAGCGTACCCGGAAAGAGAAGCTTACATTTAAAGCACTAAATGTAAGTATTACTAGCTAGATCCGTGCATCTCTTTGATTCTAGTTTCGATACCATTATCATGCTTAATTATTATTATTTTGATTGAACTTTGTTCTCGTAAAGTGTCTGAGCCAGGCAGATGGAAATAATTTATGTGAATACTATGTTCGTGAGTTCATTCGTCAGACGACCTATGAGAAGGGCAGAAATTTAGAACAACTTCAAGTATGTAAACAATATTCAGAATTTTGTTTTATTACCATCAATTGTGTTTAGTTTCATTCATATATGTTGACTCCTTTTCTTAAATTAGATCAAACGGTTGCGGGACCATCTTCCACCAAAGGATCGCGTACAAGAAATCCAAGAGGAAATTGCGGGATTCTTAGATGCAGAGGTCCTAGATCCAAAAGGAGAATAGTATCGAAAGATGACGATAGTGTAATAGGGATTGTAAAAGACTTTATATTATACATATGCATGAATGCAATATATTTGATACTTGCTGTGTAATATAATCGGAAGATGTTTTGTAATATAATGGTTCCTTCATTGCTCAGCGCAAAACATAAAATAAAAAGGAAATAGGTAAAGAGGAAACAAAATAAATGAAAATATAAAAATGAATTCCCTGTCGTGGCACAAAAATGCCCAACATGCTGTCGCGGGAGAGACCCATAGATCCCGGTTCATATTACGAATCGGGACGAATGCCCCTCCCCTTGCGACAGCCAGCAGCCACGTGGACCGCCCTTTCGTCCCGGTTCGCAGCCCAACCAGGACTAAAGGGTTGGGGCTTTAGTCCCGATTGCCCCGTTCCGGTTGGGCAACCGGGACTAAAGCCCTTACAAACTGGGACAAGATGCCCCATTTCCAGTAGTGTCGTGTTGTACTAAACCAAGATCCATCGGCTCCCATCGACGAAGTTGGAGAAGAACAATAATCGATATTCTATTAGGGACTTCACAGGTGGGAAAATTTTGGATTTCGCATGAAACGTTTCCAAATCACTAGTCTTTTTTTTTGTGAAAAGGTGATTTATATTACTCAACCACCCAAACTACAGTCATCGTCACAGAGTCTAGGTCTGTCGTGAGGACCTTAACATAGCCACATGGCAGTCCTGGCTTCCGTAAGACCCATGTTGACTTCGAAATGCTTAATGTCATCATACAATCACTTTTTATACTAGCTTGGAGTAGTACCGAGGATGTTACATGAATAAAATGTTACTACATGCATGAATTGAAACGAGACAACAGGTGGAATGTGGATGATCGATGTTGTAGATGGTCTGGCAACAAGTTGATAGTTGTTACCACGCTGCATTGTTAGGGATGATCTCAGAACATGTTACGGCTGCGCTGTGACGATCTCCTGGCATTCCTCCTGCCCTGGAATTTCGGAGCAGGGAACCTTATGTTCTACCTCCCCTTTCAGCTTGGGCGCAACTTCCTTATGCTGAGGAGAGTACTTCTGCTAGTGAGAGGAGAGCCAAGCTGGAATTAGCCACTGATCCCCTTAATTCCACGCTTTCAAATGAATTATTAGGTGAATAATACCTCCAGTTTGTCGAGCAGTTCCTTGGAAGTCGGAGCCAGGACGATAATATGGCGAGCAGCAGGCTTGATGAACCCTTCCTCCACGGCCATGTCGATGGAGGATAGAAGAGGGTTGTAGTAGCCGTCCACGTTCAGCAGCCCGACCTGCAGTAACATTTCCCAATTAATCGTTACTGTATGTGCCTTTTGGTACCGCGCGCGAGCGGCATCTTCGGACATGAAGTGTGACAAGACCAATAGCGCTGCCTTTTACCGGCTTGTCATGGATACCCAGCTGGGCCCATGTGACTGCTTCAAAAAGCTCTTCAAGTGTTCCATAACCACCTGAAAAAGAGCTAAATAGATTTACCACTGCCAGTGGGAAAAGAAGAGAAAGCGGATACTCAATTTAAAACATGTCAATAGATCGGACTGAAAACCAAACACTAAATTCCTAGAAATCCTCCGTTCCAAAATAAGTGACTTAGATTTTCTACATTTACGTGTATCTACATACTAAAATGTGTCTAGATATTTAAATTTAAGTCACTTATTTATGACGGAGGGAGTATAATAATCCACCACAATGCCACACGTTGTCTAAATGAGTACTACAACCTGTCCTAGTTTCAAAAAGAGAGAGAGAAAACTAGGCCAGAGCTAATTAAAATTATTTTCAGATAGTTGTTGGGAGGACGTACCAGGGAGCGCAATAAAGGCATCAGATTGCCTGGCCATCTCAGCCTTCCTTTGGTGCATATCTGACACTACCTTCACCTCTCCTATCGTCTCTCCTGTTATCTGCACCCACAAGCACGAAACATCATACATTAACCAATGCATGCGTCCTTGCTTTCAATAATTACATGTGCTTTGTTAATTGATAAAGTTGTACGGTACTCCGCATCTTAAAAGGTGTTGTTCATTTCTAAGATCCAAGAGGGCCCAGCAACAGCCTCTCCGAACATTTTATGCATGTGATATTTCTTCAAAGGAGACAACAAGGGTGTCATATTTAAGCAGTTTCTAGTAGGATCCATTTTTCAGACAAACTACATGACGCATGCTTTAAAAAAGATTGTTACACATAAGCATTATGAAGAAAAACAATATACTTCCTATGCTCGGTGCTCCCTTCGATCCAGTTTAACATATTAAAAATCATGCAATCTCAAAATCACCCATCTCGTAGGCACATAAACGTTTAATTTGAGAGAAAGAGACAATCGAAGGATTAGTAAGAACCAAGTTAGCCTCAATAAGAGAAAGACTAGAATCCAGAGATTTGCTATATGTGCCCTTTCAACCAGGACGGATGGAGTGCGTACTGTCAATATATGAAACTATAGCAATCAGCAATGTTGGAGAAAAAAACTAATAACGCTTAAAATTAGAATGGAAGAACAATAAAGTTGGACACATTAATTCCATGTGATTACCTCTCTAGGCATGAGGGCCTTGGGAATCACCCTGCAGAGGGACATCAAGATGACAAGTTAGAGCAAGTTTAATAGTATAGCCGGCTGTTGGCTATAAGATATTGTCATGTCATCTATAAATCGTAGTGGGGGAGTAACTTGAATAGTGGCATGCACATGACTTTAGTCTAAGTTACCGCCTTCATAGTGCATAGTAACCAATAAGTATCATAGATGATTATATTTATTAGATTATATTCTTATTTTTTTTAGAGAAGTGTGATGTTATTGTAACATAGTAGTTACCACAACCATCTCTCTACTCATTTAATAACATGTCATGTTATCAAAATACTTACTTGAAGTTCATATAGTTTCATGTTATTACCTTTGTTACTCTCACTATGACTAATCTTAGTTAACATGTACAATAGTTAGATATAGAGATATATGTTTTATTGATACATGGCCCACCTTCTACTATCAGAAAAAGTCTAGGAGCACGTGGTAGACCTAACTCTTAACTTACATCCCACTCATCTTCTCTCTCCTCTTTTGTCTGCTCCAACTCAACATAAGTATAATATTTTAGCTTTTATAGGCAGCCGACATAGTGACATGGCTCTATTGTACTTTGTCTTATATCGCAATAGCCGTTTAACTAACCACCTAATCCCTCCCTCCATTCACAGTTACTATCTCTTCCAAAAATGTAAGCCTTGTAATAGTTCGATGTGAGCTGCTAGAAAGACTTTTGTTTTGAAACTGTAGGTAGTACTTCATGTTCTGGGTTTAGTCAAATTCAAAACCTTTTAAAGTTTGATGAAATATTTCACTAAATATATCAATGTGTACAATATAAAATATTTGGTATTAAAATCTTCATAAAGTTTATTTTCATGTCATGTGCATTTGATGTTATGTTTATATTTTGTCCTATATTATTAGTGAAACTTTATCTTTAACTAAACCCAAGACACGATCTAAATAAAAACATAGGGAGTATATGTAGGATGAATCTCATGTGGTAGAATCAAGGTAGCATATTACAATTTGGAAGATGCCCCAAAATAATTGAAGTTTTCTATATTCCAGCACCAGAATATCATATTATCATATGCAGATGCCGAAGATGAATCATCATTAAATTGTAGTTTAAACTTTAAGTAACGAAGCGCCATTAATCGAATAAATAAATAAATTGTAGTTTGCATACCCGACGACATGCCGCCCTCCACCGTAGACAGTTTGAGAGACCAGGCCCATGAGCCCCAAGCTCCCTCCTCCGTACACTAGATCAATGTTCCTTGCAACCTACAGATAGTGCAATGCGAACCATATATGAGAACGTGCACGGCAGGTCGTTTTTTTAGAAAGATATGCATGACACAAGGTGTATTTTTTGGTTGCTATGTAGTACAATGAAGCAAGCAAATGCATATCGTATCTGTAATAATTGTCTCTGAAGTAGCAAGAGAAATAGGGTTAAGTCATGCACGTACAAATGAATGAAAGGGAACGAACAGTACAAAATACACAATATAGAACAGGTAGCAAGCAGCTAGATCAAACGGCATGAACTGGCTAGAGAGAAGCGAGCTCGAGCAGATAATTAAATATGAACCCCGCCGGGTCGATCGATGCTAGCCGCCTATATATGTATGTAGAGCTTCATTTGGGACGAGGAGGGAGAAGATGGATGAGTACGCACCAGCTGCTGGCCAAGCTCCACGGCAGCATCCTGGTAGCTGGCCTTGTTGCCCATGCTGCTCCCACAGAAGACGCAGATCCTCCTGAACCTAGACGGAGCCATCACTTCAACTCCTGCCTCCGCAGCAGCTGCAGCATCGCCCTGCTGGAGAACCCTCTTACCTTCTCTGCCATCCATGTGTAGTAGTACTACCTCTCAAGACGGTGAAGACATACAATACTTGCACCTCCCATCCTACGTACAGGAGATCCACATATGTAAGCCGGCCGCCAACGAGAGCCAGGGGTAGGGCCCATCCCAACTCATCATGCACTCATTGTGCGCGCCTGGTCCAGTTTACCGGTGTACAGTAGCTGCATGATGGATCGGAGTACTACGAATATGATTAAGGAATGCTCCTACACCTAATTGTTAGTTCGTCTCTTCTCTGCTGAAAACCCTGGGGCGCGTTTGGTAGCCTGCAGATGGTGTAGCCAGGTCCGACGGAGATTAAAATAGGTCGATTGGTTGCTCGCATGCCCTTTTGGTCCGTGTCAGTCCGAACCTCAACGCAGCCATCAATCAGGCCCGGAGACAATGCTCGATTTGGCCGTTTCCCTAGAGCCATCCTCACTACTTGTAGACGGGGGAACACGGCGTCGGAGCTCATGCAGGCAGGCAGGCAGGGAGATGGCGGGAGGCCCCGCGCGACCGCAAAATTCTGGAGGTAGGAATCCGCTCACCGCCCTCCTGCTCTCCTCCCTATTTAGAGACGGCGATGTTCCACTCCTAAAATCCAAATCCACCATTCCACCTCCCCGATCGAGTTTTCCCCCCATCAAGTATAGATCGATGTCGTTCGATTCTTCTGCATCCAACAGGTAGACGCTGGTGAACAAGAACTTGTATATTTTCAGAGGTGGTGAAACATCCGCTCCATTAGGTAGGGTTGATGAAACTGTGGTCGGAGTTGCTACAGAGTAGCCCCTCCAGTGATGAACTGTTTGTGATGAACTGCTTGTGTTTTTGTTCTTATTAGCCAATGCAGCCTACCAATCAGATGGGCCTGTGTTGTCCACTTATGCAAAAAAAAGGTGTATGCATGCTACCAAACGGGCTGCAAAAGCTGGCCCAGAGTTTGTCTTAGCCTGGCACTGCTCATCTCAACACTGCTGGACTGGGCCGAGAAACCTATACAGTCTACCAAACAGGCCCCTGATGTTTGTTTTGTAGTATGGACCTGCATGCATGCATGCATGCGCGTCCTAGGGGCAACAGTTTAGGTTTTTTCTGTGATGAAACTAGCTGGACAGACTCCACGTACTTTCAGCTGTATTTTCTTCATAATTATGTCCTTTGAAATGCAATTATTTCTCAACTGCAGTTATCTTCTTTTTTCTTTAGTTTGATTTCCTTCTCAACCACGTCCTTCCAACAGTGTTTTTCTATATTAGATCTGCGCTTGTTCCCCTCTCTACTGCATTTTCCTTTACAATAATGTTTTTCTTATTCACTGTGTTTTCCTCTGTTAAAGTATGATCCAAACTCAATTAAAAAGGCTAACTTCTGACGAAGCGGAGCGTGACCCGTTGCCGAAAGCTTGGGCTGAATATATATACCTCTTGTATGCCGCCGGCTGGGATGAGTTGCATCTGTGAAATCCGCGGCATTGTGTAAACACTCCCCGATATAGTGATGTTTCGCTAGCTGGCGTCCACGGTTTTTTCCTCTCTTTGTTAGAGAGGTTGTTCCACGTTAAATCTATGTCCCCTTACTGTGATTTCCTTTTCGTTCTTAGTTATTTGCTTGTCGCGATTCTAACATCCTCTCAGCAGCCAAGTTACATAATTTATGTTTTCTTTTCAGTATCAAATAATAGTTACATCGTGTTGTAATTCGGTCATAAGAAAAGCAGGGTATTCCTCTACCAATTACATGTATTAGAAAACTCTAGCGATTTCATGAGCAACTTCATTAGCTCCTCTTAGGAATATTTAATCTCTCTTTTAAAACATATGACTCTTACTCCCCAGTCTAGGTTTGATAAGGATGGAAGTGGGTAACCCTTAGGGTACCCTCTATCCTCTTTAGTAAAAAAAAGAACTACATTTTCATAAATTATCACATTTTGATAAAACTAGATCATTTGTTTGAACTAGACTAAAATAGAGGGTATCCTAAAGGTTGCAAAGTGTCATCTCTAGTATTTAAACCCTAGAAGTACGCATAAGCTATATATCCAACTGTAATAAAAAAAATTATTAGGTGATGTGTGCATTAATTGTGGTTGTCTCAAAAAACGCCCGTGTGTTCAGTGTCTACTTCTCTAATACTATAGTAATAGTTCAGAAGTTTTGAATTTGGATTTACCACTTCCCTCCGAGTTTTCCCGCCAAAACAACCATGGAGTTTTCTCAGCCGTTGATTTGCCATAATGAGATGAGATCTACTGTTAATCAATCACCAACACTCAGTATCCAATGGTTATTGTGAGCTGGATTGGTCTCTCGCACACAATAAGTTTGCCCCAATCCAGTCGTGTGAACCACCTAGGTGCTAGACTTTTTTCACAGAAACATCTATGCCTGTTCATGGGATGAGTGGATCTTCTATCGGTGAGTAATCTAGGATCAACTGTAGGTACCAAAAATAGAGACGCTTTACGTTCCGATTATCATCTCAGATCGTATATGATGAATGTTTCTTTTTCACTGAGGCTTACAGATAAACTAGATGACCAAGAAACCCATGCAATGACCAAAACACTTCAAATTTTAAGGTGCTAATTATACCATCAAATGACCTATTCCCTTTCTAAATTTGGGAATGATATGTTTCTTCCTATTTATTCATATTTTTATAGATTCTTCACTACAATTTTGCATGTCGTCTTCGAAATGCACTGAAAATAATTTACTACATAAATGAAATAAAGAGTTTCTACATATAAATTATGTTTGCCATTTTATTATAGAAGCACAAACTGACTTTGAGCCAAATTAGGATGTGGATACTCCCATTTATCCTTATCTAGAAGTGTGTTTTTAGGAAATTAATTGTGCGTGAATTGGTTACTAAAATCCTTGACTTCATAAACAAATACAACGTTAATCTCGTATTATTTTTTATATGGTTTTGCTAATCCCCGGATGTAAATATTGAGATCTTTTAAGTCTACAGTAAGAACCATGTGATGTAAATATTGAGATCTTTTAATTGTTGGCTGAGAGACAAGGAATTATAAGTTAACCGAGAAATAACCATTCTATATATTTGTGACATAGTGTTGAGGATATTTAAGGTGCTTTTATTTGTTTATTCCATTTTTTCTAAATCAATTAATGTTAGTATGTCGAAGGAAACAAAATGTCTCACATGTAGTAAACTTTAGTTGAAATATACATGTATTCTGTCCGTTCCAATGAATAAAGGCCTATTTTTTTTAAAGTCAAGCTAAGTAAAGCTTGAACAATCTTCTAGAAAAAACTATCAATAATTATGATAGTATTATATAGGTATCATATGAAAAAATCAAATGGTGTTGATTTTGGATTGTACATATTAATATTTTTCTAAAAAGTCGGTCAAACTTCACCTAGTTTGACTTTTTGAAAAAGAATAAGCCTTATTCATTGAACAGATGTAGTAGTAAATCATATTTGTTTTAAAAACCGTATAATTCTATTGTGTCGACTTTGAACGTGCAGAAGCATGTGGTACTTACTAGCAAATGCTAGCTGACATAATGACGTGCATTGATTCACCTTTTTTCGCTGCGTTGAAAGAACAGTAGGCACGGAGAGTACACTCTGGGCAGTGCTCTCTACGCTGCCTCAGTATTGATGATGATAGAGGCTGGAGTTTTCTTTTTTGGTTAATAGAGGCTGGAGTCATGTATCTCCACCAGCCTGAACAGTTGCTATGTACGTAGCAGCTTCAAATGCGAGTGTTCGTATCGTATGGGCCACATAACAGATGCATGTCGGCGATGAACCGAACGTACGGCTGTCGTCCTCTCGTCTCAATGGGTTGGGTGTTCTCTCTTCTATGACATGAGGTCGGCAGATGAGATCAGACTTGGAAAGAGAGTAATATACCTCTTTTTTAGTAGTGTGTAGGTTCATTTAGGTTTAAAGTGAACCTATACACTAAAAGAGGTCTAAATACACTCCTTTCACAAAGCTAAAACATCGAGAATACTACACAAGTCTACAGGTCGATTTATTCTATAGCAGTAACAGACGAGAGAATACACGTTTATAGGGCTGTAGAAGCTTATACAGATAATTCGTTGCCTCGGATCGCTCGTGACCTCTTCCTCTTGAGGGGCGATCTCGTCCTCTGCCTCGACAGGTTCCCATCGCTTCGATCGTGCGGAAATCCGCGCGCGACTGGGCATCAAACAAGAACACGGCCGGGCTACGCTAGCTAGCTAGGCTTTTGTAACCGGCCGGCAGATCTTTATGGCACGTCGCCCACTACGTCCGTGATTGGTCAGGATCTATGGCACAAAGAACATGTCATACGGCTCCAACACTTTATGTGGTTCATGAGGCGGGTCGACAACGCTTTATACCATTGACGGGTCAATGTTGGTACAGGACTCAACGTACTGGCAGCAGCACGGCGTGCAGTTAAACCCACATGCGATGTACTACTTCACAATCTTTTCAATCGTACGCACATCTCAAGCCAACCTCGGCAGCTAATACATCAGTTGCACAAGTTATAATAAAAAGTCAAGTTATTTTGCGGCGCAAAAATTTCATTTTTTTTTTTTGAAATGGGGATTTCCCCGGCCTCTGCATCCAGGGGTGCACACAACCTTTTTTATTAAAATACCAAATGGTATTCAGAAAGTATTACAGATCACTTGACAGACATGGTAGATATATGCACCGACCGTCTGTCCAAAACACAAGAGGATCTCACCCGAGATAAAACCTAGAACAACTAGGCATTTGTCAGTCTGCTAGAAAGACGCCACGAAGGCTGGCTGAAAAAATCCGAAGTAATCGTCAAAAGACGGGTGCACCCAGAAACCATGGGTTGTCGCAGATGCTCTGGGAGGAGGAAAGCCCAGAGCTGAATCCAATGAACCGTCATAAGAACAACCTGCAAAAAAGATGGAACTTCAGCATGGTTAAAAATAAAGTTATTCCTATTTCTAAGTTTCAAACTTTGTAACTTAAATAATCTAAAAGGCAACGAAAACGTGTGGGCCCATGTGCTCCTGCTCATCTAGGACGTGTTTGGTAGGTTGGACCTATCACTAGTACAAAAGATCCCCTTTGGTCCCGGTTCATAAGGGCCATTGGTCCCGGATTTTGAACCGGGACCAATCACTCGGGACCAATGCCGGTCCCGGTTCTGGCGCGAACCGGGACCAATAGGTCTCCACGTGGCCCGCCATCGCGTGCGCGTACAGTAGGACCTTTGGTCCCGGTTCATGGTATGAACCGGGACCGAAGGTCTTTCTATTTTATTTTTCAAAAAATAATTTATTTTTTTGAATTTTGTTTTCCAAATTTTTTTGAATCTATGAATATTTGGACTGATTAATCTCTCACCCGAAGCCTCTCAATCACACTTCGTTTTTGGTCAAATTCCAATCTTTGGTTAAACTTCCTAACACTACTCCACCCATAGCACGCTTAACATCTTGGTTCCTTCCCATCCCCCTTCCTATGTACCTCGTGTAACCTTATGTCTATAGTATGCTATTAATGATATTAACCCATGCATCTTGTGAGTCACACATTTTTATAATTTGAGTTACAAACATGATTTTAATATACAAAAATGACTAAGTAATACTAATATTGAATAAATATAAAAATTACAATATGTTTTATTATTATTTTTCTATTAATTCATTTAATATGGCATAATTCATATCTTTAAATCCATAAATCAAAATTCCACAAATAATATGTCCATTATTATCAGAAAAATGTGAGGAACTCCAAATATTTCATTTTTTTGAATTTCTTTAATAAAATTGAAAATCAGAATTTTGACTCTTTTGAAATTTGAAAAATCTAAAAAATTGCAAACGACTGAAGGCGGTTGGCATCGGTATCGTATTTTTTTGCCGATAATTTTGATATATTATACGATTTTTTCCGACATCATATGCACAAATGGCGGCCATCTGAAGTATTTATAACGTTTTCTTATAAAAAAAATTATCCCGGTTTATGTCCCGAACCGGGACTAAAGAGGGACCCTTTGGTCCCGATTCGTGGCATGAACCGGGACCAATGCTCCGCTGACCATTGGTCTCAGTTCATGCCATGAATCGAGACCAATACCCCGAGATGAACCGGGACCGATGTCCTGGCGGCATGAACCGGGACCGATGCCTGTCATTGGTCCCGATTTGTTATTCGAACTGGGATAAATGGCTTTGGGGGCTGGACCAAAGGCCTCTTTTCTACTAGTATATTCTTAGGCTCCCACAGCAAGACCCCAAGGGCCTGACCACACGAAAATGGCCTCTCGGCCATATTCTACCCTCCGTTTGGTGCCTGCATTGCACCACTAAGTACCCGGGTGCTAAATTTGTTTGGTTGTCTGCAGTTCGCTTTGAGACTGATTAGATGCAAACCACTGTTGTTTAGTTGCCACCTTGTTGCTCACCTTTTTCAAAATTGGTGAGGTTACCATCATACCAACAATACGGGTAGGCTACACTAGCTAGCGCAAAATAAAACACCAGGTACAGATACGGGTAGGCTACACTAGCTAGCGTAAAATAAAATTTTACTACGTAAACCATGAATGTTGTAGTCATAGATCACATGATTACGATAGACGCGCAGTTGCCGAACTCGGTGAAGCACGTCAGCATAGTGTAAACAATCTACTTGCTCATCCTCGTTGCTACATCCCACGAACAACTCCTCTCAACTGGCTCATCTAAGTGCTATAGATGTAGCACCTCCAAGGTATCGACATTGCGGAATGGAAGTGTCACACACCAGACATCTAGGTATGCACATGCAACTGAGGCGTGAGAGGTGTGAAGGCTAGGTGGGGTGATCTTAGCTAATCAGCTCACCCCCACCATCTCATATATAGGATTTCCTGATGGGCTTCCACATTAGAGGTCCATTAGTACTCCTCCTTAGTCTGGTCTAATTAAGATCCAACATGAATTAGGCTTCTAGCCCTTAAGTGCGTGACCATATAGGTTCAAGCACGTACAAACCTGACGCGAGTATTTCTACTCGACCAATATTTGGTAACAATCTCTAGCAAGAGATGATAACTCCTAAAAGCACATAAAAATTATATCAGACGAACCATCACAATGTTACATACATGTCATTCCCTACACCTCATGATATTTTTTCCAGCTCCAAGCTGACCTCTCTTTCTCGATCTATGATTTGGAATCTCTTACTAGGTTAATTAACATAACCATGCATTTCTAGATCCAATCACTCGAGCGGCCCAGAGATATCTCTATCATGTACAGAGGGGAGAATCCAATCTTTAGTGGCCATGCCTCGCAACATGTAGAAGCTCAACTCTAGGCTCAGAAAGCATGTATTGTGGAACCGCACTCTACCATTGAAGAGTTGCAGAAGGTCAACGAATCTGGTGAGGCAGAGTGGCTAAAGTAGTTGGAAGACCTACAAGCAATGCGGAAGAAACAAGAAAACCCAAGGAAGAAACAAGAAGAGGAAAATGCATTAATACAATAAGTATTGACTTAGTTTTCCGAACCACAACATGCAATTTGGCGAATCTATGGAAATTTGCTAGGCATGTGTTGAACCTTTTTATGTCCTATTTGAGGATGGTATTCATTTCTCTAGAGTGAAACATTTGCCCTAAAAAATTATGTCAAATTCTGTATATTATGTATTGTTTCTTTACGAAATATTTCCGTCTTGGTTAGATGTCTATGTGGCACGTGTAGGCGGTCAACTTCCATGACAAATAGTAACGTCATGAAAGTGATGATGTCATTGAAAGGGAAATTGCCCCTATGCGTGTTTTGGTGGTTAATGATAATTCCTATGGACTAATGTTTTCATTGAGTTTTATATGAAGAAATATTCCATAGGTCATGCTTATAGTCCATATGTTGGATTCAAGTATGGATGCCATGAAGATAAAGATATAACTTGAGTTTTGGAATCAAGATCATTGAATTGAAGAGAAGAATATGATATGTTCAAGATCTTGAGAGTGCGATCTCAATAAAAGAATTCAAGATATGGCTCTAAGTCGGTGTCATGATAGCCTCATTAGTTGAGCTATGGTTGACTAACATTTAGAGCATGTAATCAAATAAAGAATTCTTTATGTACCTCAAGATATTGATATGGAGCATGAGAAGATACTTGGTTGACCAATACAAAGAGTGAAGAGTGATTTCAAGTTGGTCAACACATGAAGCATAAAGAATGTACCACATGGATCTTGTGGTATGGTAAGCCTTGTCATTTATGCATCATGAACTAACCCATTATATATGTGCCTTTGAATTTTTTATATGGGATAGGTATGTTTCCATGGGCATGCTTCAAAAGTGAAGATCTCATATAACCCATGATAGGATGACATTAAGTGGTGATCGTCATCAAGGTTGGGAAGGGCAAGTTCAACATAAGCATCTCGAGAAGATCATTTGCTTGAAGCTTTCCATCCATATTTGTGATAATGGACATGTGAAGACGTGTCTTGATGAAGCTATCCCATAGTGGTGTATGGGGGAGCAAATAATTTATGAGTCTTCACGAAGCAACAATTATCAAGTGATGCATTCCGGCTTGCATGGAGCTTGAAGCGTTGTCATCAAGATCAAGCGGGATGCGCAAGGAAAAGGTATGGCCTTGATAGGTTTTACTTTTACCGGTCTCAAGGTGGTTGTTGGGAGACCTGGTTATAGGATAGATAGTCGCACTATCAAGAGGGGCTTTCGGTTGGGTAACTTGATCACATCGTCATAGGAAGCTCAATCATTTGCATACTTTGCATCTTCCTATTTTTTCTTATTGGTGTTTATCCATGTGAGGTTCTTGACCTTGATTCTAGCTCTTCAACAATCCCAAGTTCATCAAAAACTGAATTTGTGTGCATCTTCTATGGCATTTTCGAGTTTGAAGGTTTTACTGGTTCTTCTTATAGGGAGGCTTCATGCCTTTCTTCATTTTGTTCTCTCCTCCTTTCATAGACCATGATGTTTTTATGCACCATCTTGTATAGCTTGTTTTCCTCATCAAAACAAGCCCAAGATCATCGAAATCGGAGTCCAGATGCAAGGTTATTGTGTTTTTCGTGAAGTCTGTTTCATCCCGGTTGTGGATCTGGTTCAACCGACTCCCACATCGGACGGTCCGGCTCCAGCGCCGGTTAGACCGGATCTGAAACCGGATTTTCTGGTTTTCATGACCAAGTATATTCTGAGTTGGCAAACAGAGGTATTCCGGTTTGTAGGTCGGTCCTCCGTCCTAGGGACCGAGTTTCCCGGTTCTGGGGCCGGTCCAACCGACTTTGATATCGAGTTTTTGTTGTTTTCTCTCCAACGGTCATATTTGATTTTCCCTATAAAAGGGGTTCTTCCCCCAATGTTTTTGGGCGTTCTTGACCACGAAATTGACCTTCATTGTTGACCCTCTTGAGCTTGCTTCCTCTCCCTTCCCTCCTATGATTCTTGCATCTTTTTGAGGGTTTTGGAAGAGGAGATCTAGATCTACATTCCCCACCAATCAATTCCTCCTCTAAGTGAGGGAAACCCTTTGGATTTAGATCTTAGAGCCATTGGTTGACTTCCACCATTGCTCTTCCTCTCTAATTTCTCCCTAACACTTGATGCTTTGGTGGGATTTGAGAGTGAGGGATTTGAACACTCTTGGTATTCTTGCTTTGAATTCTTGCATAAGTGTTGAGCTCTCCATTACGATTTGTTCGAGTGAGAGACCGTGAGCTTGTTTCTCTTGGAGGGTGACCTCCTAGTTGGCTTGGTGGTTGGTTCCGCGGTGTGCTCTTGGTAGAAGATTGTGAAGAGACCCGGGCTTCTCCTTCGTGGAGCTTGTGAAGTGGTTGTGGAGCTTGCCATCTCCGGAGTGGAGGAAAACCTAGCCATAAGGAAAGGGCCTATTCCTTCATGGGATAGACTCGGAGAAGAAGGTGAGCCTTCATGGCATTGGGAAATCCTTCGTGGAATCCCACACCTCTCCAACGTGATGTACCTTACTTGTAAGAGAACATGGGAATACATCTTCGTCTCCGCGTGCCTCGGTTATCTCTATATCCGAGTTTACTTTTCTTATGATAGCCATCGACCTTGAAGTACTTATATCTTGCTTATCACTTGTGGTATATTTATCTTGTGCTATCTTGCTTAACTTACCTTGTTGTTCGTGCACTTAGTTGAGCCTAGTGTATTTAGGTTTTGTGCTTGTAAAATAAACGTTAGTTTAATTCCGCATTCTATCAAGCCAAAACCGTATTAGCTTTGAAATTGCCTATTCACCCCCTCTAGGCGATATCTCTATCCTTTTAGTCATCACTTCTGCCTAGACGATGCAGGTCCTATACATGTCTCGCACTGATTGGTCCACGACCCATGTGTTATCATTTAAACGGACCACATGTCTAACTATCGGCGGCAGGCTGTGACGAAAGGAAATTTGTCATGGCTAGCATGACGTCATAGACGACGTGATGACATAACCTAGGGGCAGTAACGGAATCAATTCATGACGAAAAAACGTGTCGATAGGGATGCCATCATTGACGGCCCCCATGACGTCACCAGGCATCGCTAACGGCAGCTCACGGGGCCGTCTGCCACATGCCATCGTCCATGATGAAATAATAACGTCACGGTAGAATGGGCTTGGGCTGGACCGGTCCCGTTGTCCGCGACGAAATTTCAGAAACATCACAAACGGTCATGACATTTTCAGACAAAAAAACATAATAGATCCAATTATGATATGAGGTTCATGACCTTTTTCTTCGTCGTATTGTTACGGATGGACATCTATGATGTTTTGCCTCTTATCAATGAAGATATCAGAACGTCATGAACCGTCCAGATTCTTGTAGTGAGACGTGTCGATTGACGATGACGCCGTAGTCGAAGCAGGGAACCAGGAGAATGTAGGACGGACGGTGCCGAATCTGCGACACGCGGTACGAGCTTGAAACAGACAGGGCGGACGGTGCCGAATCTGCGATTGATGACAACACCGACGTTAGATGGCCCCGGCGGCAGCGCAACACGTGATTCAGGATTAGGGTTTCTGTTTCATTACGGTCCAATGGTGTACACAATAAAAAGCTAGGCCGCATTAACTGGGTGTCTTATTGGACCGCCCTTCATATTTTTATTTATAACATTCTCGATATACCCTAGCCATGTAGTGACGTAGATCTCCCTAAACCAAGGCAACCAACCCCGGCTATCTAGAGTCTCACATTCTTCTCTATAATCGATCTGATCTGAAGAACAAATCGGCTGAGGTGATTCCCATGTCCTTCTGTCCCCTTAGGTTTTCAATATTTGTGCTACCATCTAAAATTCATATATCTGTTAGGTATGGTGTCATCCGGTCCCAAGGGGAAACCGATGAAGTGGAAGCACACCGCTGACCTTTGGCCATCGAATTTTCCTGAAGGAACATAATAACCTCAATGCTGGTGCGGTGATCTTTGTGTATCCAAGAAATGCGATGACTAGGGTGACAATCATGGATAGAGGTTTTGGATGTTCCCTAACTATGCACATGACAAGGTGATGCCAAAAAATCCATATGACTATCCACCGGTATGTGTCCACATTTGATACTATAATTTCTGAAATGCGTCCCATTTGTAATATCTGGTGTGTATTTGCAGTCTCCACCACCTCTTCATACATATATGAAGGGGATAGATTTGGAGCAAGATAACTATCACAAGGAAGAGGTCGCATATGAGGAGAGGAAGAAGTGGAGGTACACGTTCGAATTGATACATGCAGAGGAGCGGGAAAAATGAAGATTTGGCAAAAGGAGCAACATTTGAAGAAGGAGAAGAAATAAAAACAAGAGAAGGAGCAACGTGAGGCGGAACGTGAGAAAATGAGAGAAAGGGCCCGTCGTGCACAAGAGGAGGCTGAAGCGGAAGAAGATGCAAGCAAGCGCAAGGGAAAGTTTCCCCGTTGGACTTAGTAGTCATGTTTTAATCTAAACTGTCTTCATACTTTACGTAATAAAGTAGCTACTCTCTGGACTACCTTAGTTGTTGTAGCAACTATTTCTACACTTTGGTGACACTGTGACACTGGGTCGTCGTCGTGAGGAGGTAGCCCGATGAGTGGGAAAGATAAAAAAAAAGCGGGTTGAAAACTTGCTTTAATACTAGTAATCAAGTAATCTGGCAACACGTACACACAGTGGACATTGCTAATTAGCAGAATAATTGAAACATTCCCAGAACACTAGACATTACAGTATTAATTAATTACCAAGGATGATGTAAAGACGCGGATGGAAGTGCACACTTAGTAAGAGAGCTAGCAGTACTTGTAGCAATCATTGTTACTACTAGATGAACCTTAAACGAGACATGATGTGGCTTTCCATCGGTGTGTCGTAGTAGGTGGCCTGGCACTGCGCTGGGAGGGAAAGATCTCAGAGCATGTTCCCGCACTGCGCTGGTACGACATCTTCGTCGCCTGGAATTTCGGCGCAGGAAACCTTCCGATCAAGCTCCCATTTCGTCTTGGGCGCGACTTCCTTGTGGCGAGGAGAGTAGGTCTGCGTGGAGAGCCAGGCCAGGCCAGAATTAGCTAGCCACTCGATCATATATACTACCGCTTAATAATTCCAAGCGCTGACGTGAATACCTCCAGTTTGTCGAGCAGTTCCTTGGGAGTCGGAGCCAGGACGATGATGTGGCGAGCACTAGGCTGGATGAACCCTTCCTCCACGGCCGTGTCGATGGAGGACAGAAGAGCGTCGTAGTAGCCGTCCACGTTCAGCACCCCGACCTGCAGTAGCATTTCCCAATCGTCACTGGCTGTGCCTTTTGGTACCGCGCGCGCGCGAGCTGCATCTTCTCACGTAAAGTGTGACAAGACCAATAGCTGCCTTTTACTACCGGCTTGTCATGGATACCCAGCTGGGCCCATGTGATTGCTTCAAAAAGCTCTTCAAGTGTTCCATAACCACCTGCATGCAAGAGCAAAACAGATTTTTCTAGTACTACATCTCAATAATCGACCGCATTCAAAACCAAACACTAAATTCTTGTTTCAAGTAAAATTCTAAATTCAACCGCAATGCCACATAAATCTGGCCTTGTTTCAAAAAAAAAGAGAGGACAAAACTAGCTAGGGCAGAGGTAATTACAATTATTTTCAGTTAAATGTTGGGAGGACCAACCAGGGAGCGCTATAAAGGCATCAGACTGCCTCGTCATCTCAGCCTTCCTTTGGTGCATATTCGACACTACCTTCACCTCTCCCATCGCATCTCCTGTTATCTGCAACCACATGCATGCATGCAACATTATACATGCATTAACCAATGCATGCATCTTAAAAGGTGGTGTTCATTACAAAGATCCAAGAGGGCCCAACAACAGAGCCACTTGCCTATCACCGGCCTCTTTGAGCATTTCATGCATGTGATATATTTCTTCAAAGGAGACACCAAGTGTGTCATAGTTAAGCAGTTTCTAATAGGATCTCTTTTTCAGACAAATTACATTAGGCATGCTTTAAAAACAATTGTTACAGATAAGCATTATGAACATCTCAGAAAAAGTTATGCATCGAAGAAGAAAAAAAACTAATATATACTTACTATGCTCAATACGTACTGTCATATATGAAACTGTCAGTGTTGGAGTAAAATAAAACTAATAATGCATGAAATTAGAATGGAAGAAGAATAAAGTTGGAGTCATTAAGTTCATGTGATTACCTCTCTGGGCATGAGGGCCTTGGGAATCACCCTGCACATGGACATCAATATCACTTGATGAAACCACAACACTGTTACTTAGTATTAAGGAGTAGTTGAAGCATTCATAATGTAAAATTCCGTAGAGAATATATCAGTCCAGACTCATGTATTTTATATTTCACATATTCCCATCCTTCTTTCTTCTCTGTAGTTTTATCTGCTAGCATGCTGTATGGAGTTTAACAACCACATATAGGATTAAGTAGACTCATGTGGCATGAGCCAGCATACAACAATTTGGCCTCCTTACTAAAGATGCAGATGCATATGAGCTAGCATAAGATGCATATACAAAAAATTTCCTATTCGGCACCAGAATATCATATCCATGCCGAATAAATTGTAGTTTGCATACCCAACGACATTCCGTCCTCCACTGTAGACTGCTTAAGAGACCAGGCCCATGAGCCCCAAGCTCCCTCCTCCGTACACCAGATCAATGTTCCTTGCAACCTATACATAGTGCAATGCAAGCCATATATATATATATATATATATATATATATATATATATATATATATATATATATATACATATATATATATATAAGAATGGGCTGATAAGAAACATTTGCAAGCAAGTAAGAAGACTTCCCGTGCCCATTCTTATATATATATATATATATATATATATATATATATATATATATATATATATAGATTTTGCAATTTCTATCTTGTGGAGAGGTAATACATGCACATATACGTAGGTCTACTTACTTGCTTGCAATGAACAATGATGCAAATGCATGTCGTAGCGAGCGAATTATGGAATGCGCGCAAAAATGAAAGGAAAGAAGTGGTACAAAAGACAATAGAACAGGTAGCGGAATTAAGGAACTGCTATATATATCCCAACAGCAAACAGGTAGTAGATCAAACGCCATGAACTAGCTAGGGAGAAGCTAGCAGCTCGAGCAGATAAATTTGAACGATCGAGACTAGCCGCATATGTAGAGCATAATTGGGACGGGGAGGAGAATACCCACCAGCTCCTGGCCAAGCTCCACGGCAGCATCCTGATAGCTCGCCTTCTTGCCCATGCTGCTCCCATAGAAGACGCCGATCCTCATGAACCGAGACGGAGCCCTCACTTCAACTCCTGCCTCCGCAGCTGCAGCTTCGCCCTTGGGGATCTCCATCTCACCTTCTCTGCTATCCACGTATAGTACCCTCAAGACTCTAGAGAGATACAGTAATTCCACCTCCCTTCCTACCGGAGATCGACATATGTAACCCGGTCGCCACGAGCTAGGGGTAGGGCCACCCATCCAAACTCACCATGCACTCATTGTGCGTGTGTGGTAAGGACATCTTGAGGGAGCGCGAACCAAACGGTCCAAGACGGTCCGCTCCAGCCCGCGCGGACAGGAGGACATGCTAGACACGCTCCGGGGGTGCGATCCAAACGGATAGACGTGTCCGATGCGATCCATTCGGCCACAAAGTTTGCTCCGCGAATGGATCTAGCTGGACGCTCCGTGGACCACGTGCATGTCCTCTCACGTCCGCACCGGATCCGCCTGTAGTGACCGAATGCCTTCTACTTCTAGCCATCAATTGTCACATGATAGCTCTTGTGCTGGCCGCGCCGCCTGACTCCTGCGTTGTTCCGCAACGCACGCATCGGTCTCTCAGTCCTCTATGCCGACATCAATTGCCTTGGCTGGTTGGCCTGTTTAAGCAGGCTTGTTGGAATTTGCCTAATAAAGGCCCAGTTCATTTATATTATTCAACAATTCTTGAAATACTAGAGGCCCACTTGACCCATTCACGCAAGGCAAGAGGTGGGACACAAGTTTAGTCCCACATTGCTAGTTTAGTGGAAGTTGGATCAGCTTATAAGGTGAGCTCTTCCACCACTTGTACGAGCTTGAGAAGGGAATACATATACACGCGCGCTCCTCCTCCGGCGCCCGCCTCGCCTCGCCTCCTCACGACGTGCGCGCCGCGGGTTGCGGGAATGCCGAGAGCTTCTCTTTCTTTTTGCCATGCATGAATGGATAATAATGTGAACAGTCTGCGTGAGTGGATGTTTAATACGAACTCAGTGGAGATTTAATTCGAGCTTAGTGGAGGCTGTTCGGCTTCGGTCGATGCCTGTTCGTTTCCTCTTCCGACGCCGACTGTTCACCTGCCTACCCGTGCCCATAAGAGTGAGAGGTCGCTCCTCTCCTTAGACACACCAACGCACACCCTTGCGCCTCCAGTTCCCGAGCACTGCGTTGCCTAGATCTTCCCCATCCCATCTTGCTACGTGCACCACGAGCTGGGACAGTAGGCCTCCGAGACCCTGCTGCTTCGAGTCCTGTACGGGAGAAGCTACCAGCTCGAGCAGATAAATTTGAACGATCGAGACTAGCCGCGTATGTAGAGCATAATTGGGACGGGGAGGAGAATACCCACCAGCTCCTGGCCAAGCTCCACGGCAGCATCCTGTTAGCTCGCCTTCTTGCCCATGCTGCTCCCACAGAAGACGCCGATCCTCATGAACCGAGACGGAGCCCTCACTTCAACTCCGGCCTCCGCAGCTGCAGCTTCTCCCTTGGGGATCTCCATCTCACCTTCTCTGTTATCCACGTATAGTACCCTCAAGACTCTGGAGAGATACAGTAATTCCACCTCCCTTCCTACCGGAGATCGACGTATGTAACCCGGTCGCCACGAGCTAGGGGTAGGGCCGCCCATCCAAACTCATCATGCACTCATTGTGCGTGTGTGGTAAGGACATCTTGAGGGAGCGCGAACCAAACGGTCCAAGACGGTCCGCTCCAGCCCGCGCGGACAGGAGGACATGCTAGACACGCTCCGGGGGTGCGATCCAAACGGATAGACGTATCCGATGCGATCCATTCGGCCACAAAGCTTGGTCCGAGAATGGATCTAGCTGGACGCTCCGTGGACCACGTGCATGTCCTCTCACGTCCGCACCGGATCCGCCTGTAGTCACCCAATGCCTTCTACTTCTAGCCATCAATTGTCACATGATAGCTCTTGTGCTGGCCGCGCCGCCTGACTCCTGCGTTGTCCCGCAACGCACGCATCGGTCTCTCAGTCCTCTATGCCGACATCCATTGCCTTGGCTGGTTGGCCTGTTTTTGTTGGAATTTGCCTAATAAAGGCCCAGTCCATTTATATTATTCAACAATTCTTGAAATCCTAGAGGCCCACTTGACCCATTCACGCAATGCAAGAGGTGGGACACAAGTTTAGTCCCACATTGCTAGTTTAGTGGAAGTTGGATCAGCTTATAAGGTGACCTCTTCCACCACTTGTACGAGCTTGAGAAGAGAATACATATACACGCGCGCTCCTCCTCCGGCGCCCGCCTCGCCTCGCCTCGTCACGACGTGCGCGCCGCGGGTTGCGGGAATGCCTAGAGCTTCTCTTTCTTTTTGCCATGCATGAATGGATAATAATTTGAACAGTCTGCGTGAGTGGATGTTTAATACGAACTCAGTGGAGATTTAATTTGAGCTTAGTGGAGGTTGTTCGGCTTCGGTCGATGCCTGTTCGTTTCCTCTTCCAACGCCGACTGTTCGCCTGCCTACCCGTGCCCATAAGAGTGAGAGGTCGCTCCTCTCCTCAGACACACCAACGCACACCCTTGCGCCTCCAGTTCCAGAGCACTGCATTGCCTAGATCTTCCCCATCCCATCTTGTGGCGTGCACCACGAGCTGGGACAGTAGGCCTCCGAGACCCTGTTGCTTCGAGTCCTGTACGGGAGAAGCTAGCAGCTCGAGCAGATAAATTTGAACGATCGAGACTAGCCGCATATGTAGAGCATAATTGGGACAGGGAGGAGAATACCCACCAGCTCCTGGCCAAGCTCCACGGCAGCATCCGGATAGCTCGCCTTCTTGCCCATGCTGCTCCCATAGAAGACGCCGATCCTCATGGACCGAGACAGAGCCCTCACTTCAACTCCTGCCTCCGCAGCTGCAGCTTCGCCCTTGGGGATCTCCATCTCACCTTCTCTGCTATCCACGTATAGTACCCTCAAGACTCTGGAGAGATACAGTAATTCCACCTCCCTTCCTATCGGAGATCGACATATGTAACCCGGTCGCCACGAGCTAGGGGTAGGGTCGCCCATCCAAACTCATCATGCACTCATTGTGCGTGTGTGGTAAGGACATCTTGAGGGAGAGCGAACCAAACGGTCCAAGACGGTCCGCTCCAGCCCGCGCGGACAGGAGGACATGCTAGACACGCTCCGGGGGTGCGATCCAAACGGATAGACGTGTCTGATGCGATCTATTCGGCCACAAAGTTTGGTCCGCGAATGGATCTAGCTGGACGCTCCGTGGACCACGTGCATGTCCTCTCACGTCCGCACCGGATCCGCCTGTAGTCACCCAGTGCCTTCTACTTCTAGCCATCAATTGTCACATGATAACTCTTGTGCTGGCCGCGCCGCCTGACTCCTGCGTTGTCCCGCAACGCACGCATCTGTCTCTCAGTCCTCTATGCCGACATCCATTGCCTTGGCTGGTTGGCCTGTTTAAGCAGGCTTGTTGGAATTTGCCTAATAAAGGCCCAGTCCATTTATATTATTTAACAATTCTTGAAATCGTAGAGGCCCACTTAACCCATTCACGCAAGGCAAGAGGTGGGACACAAGTTTAGTCCCACATTGCTAGTTTAGTGGAAGTTAGATCAGCTTATAAGGTGAGCTCTTCCACCACTTGTACGAGCTTGAGAAGAGAATACATATACACGCGCGCTCCTCCTCCGGCGCCCGCCTCGCCTCGCCTCGTCACGACGTGCGCGCCGCGGGTTGCGGGAATGCCGAAAGCTTCACTTTCTTTTTGCCATGCATGAATGGATAATAATTTGAACAGTCTGCGCGAGTGGATGTTTAATACGAACTCAGTGGAGATTTAATTTGAGCTTAGTGGAGGCTGTTCGGCTTCGGTCGATGCCTGTTCGTTTCCTCTTCCGACGCCGACTGTTCGCCTGCCTACCCGTGCCCATAAGAGTGAGAGATCGCTCCTCTCCTCAGACACACCAACGCACACCCTTGCGCCTCTAGTTCCAGAGCACTGCGTTGCCTAGATCTTCCCCATCCCATCTTGCGGCGTGCACCACGAGCTAGGACAGTAGGCCTCCGAGACCCTGCTGCTTCGAGTCCTGTACGGGAGAAGAGCGATAAGGTTTTTGGGGAGCGCTACCAGCGCGACTACTAGCTTCATCATAGACTCCTTCACGGATACCGACTGCGCCGACATCTTCCCCAACGACGATTTCTTCCCCGACATCAACAACCTTTTTCTCGACAACATGACTGATGAAGGTGCCAACGGTACTGCGAACACCGTCGGTTCCTCTACTGTGATATATATCATCTTCCTTAGTCTTGTTTATCTTATTCAGATAGTCTGTCGTATCTTCTGGTCTTTTTCTATTATTCTGCCTGTGTTTTATCTATCTTTTACTATGGTTAAATCTCTTGGAAAATTGCTCTTTGACTCAACAAGGCCACCCATGACCGTCTCCCTCATACATTCTTCCGTACACCACAACATCAGCAGCCATGGCCGGAGCGGTAGGAGCCAGAGGAGGGCGACTAGGATAATGGAGGAATCTGTAAGGCGATGGGGATGGTTGGGATTTTCTCCCAATTTGCAGGAGAATGGAGGAATATCTAAGCCGACCGCGTTGAGTTTGCCTTATAAAGTCCAGGACGGTTTGGTTCACCGCCCACGCCATCACCATATGTGCAGGTGTTCGTATTTGCATGTGCTTCATGTCAAGACGTCCGCACAGGCTTCTCGCTCCCTGGGTTTCATGGGCCATTGCGCCCTCTGTTGTCGTATCCAAGGTTTTGACATCAGGGATGAGAGGTCCCTTTTTGGTGTGTCCAGGGACGCAAAGTATGGCGAGCTCGATCAACGAACGAGAAGAACACACAATCAAACAGAGACAAGGTTTTTTACCCAGGTTTAGGTCGAATTATGCGAAACCCTACATCCTGCAACGATGATCTATCTGGCGAGTGATGAACCGGTTACAAAGATTGTTCCCGGTGAAGGGTTCATTGGTTCCTTCCTAGCTACGCTTGTTTCATCCTTAACCCCCTCCTCCTCGACCGGCTCTGCTTTTATAATATCAAGGAGACACCACATGGTCCGGTCACCACGCGGTGATGTGTGGCGTGCATGGTCACTGTTAGAATATGTGACCGTATCGTTTTTGTAGGGTATACGGTTATATTGTGTATTTCTTTTATATTATTAGGTGTATACCTCCAATTTGTCGAGCAGTTCCACGGGAGTCGGAGCCAGCACGATAATATGACGAGCAGTAGGCTGGATAAACCCTTCCTCCACAGCCGTGTCGATGGAAGATAGAAGAGCGTCGTAGTAGCCGTTCACGTTTAGCAGCCCGACCTGCATGCAGTAACATTTCCCAATCGTTACTGTCTATGCCTTTTGGTACCGCGCGCGCGCGAGCGGCATCTTCGGACATGAACTGTGACAAGACCAATAGCTGCCTTTTACTACCGGCTTGTCATGGATACCCAGCTGGGCCCATGTGATTGTTTCAAAAAGCTCTTCAAGTGTTCCATAACCACCTGAAAGAGTAAAATAGATTTACTACTGCCAATGGGAAAAGACAGGAAACAGATACTCAATTTAAAACATGTCGATCGACCGCATTGAAGACCAAACACTATCCAAAAATCCAAAAGTAAAAAGGAAATGAATTAGTTAATTCAATAAGAGAAAAAAAGAGACCGGGACTTTGTTTATAATAATCCACCACAATGACACACAATCTCTAAATGGGTGCTACTACAACCTGGCCTTGTTTCGAAAAAAGAAGAGAAAAGAGAAAACTAGCTAGGGCAGAGGTAATTAAAATTATTTTAGGATAGTACTGTAGTTGTTGCGAGGACGTACCCGGGAGCGCAATAAAGGCATCAGATTGCCTGCCCATCTCAGCCTTCCTCTGATGCATATCTGACACTACGTTCACGTCTCCTATCGTCTCTCCTGTTATCTGGACCCACATGCATGCAACATCATACATTAACCAATGCATTGGTCCTTTGTTAGCATAATTCCATGACCACATTGTGTGTGTGAGTTGTTAATTGATAAAGTTATACGGTATTCTGCATATTATGAATAGTCACGATGGATAGTATCATATAATAGTATCATGCATATCTTATGACTATATAGTGTACGAATAAGTTTAAATATTGACCGTTAGATCAAGACTCGCGGATCCCAACATTGCCAGCCGTTGCGTCTTCTTTTCCATTTCAACATCGAGAAGATACTATTGATACTCTTTGTTATCTTATCTTACCACTATTATATATAGTGTACGGATAACTTTGAATATTGATCGTTGGATCAAGACTCGTGAATCCCAGCATTGCTAGTTGTTGGATCTTCTTTTCTATTCTAGCATCTAGAAGATGCTGTTGTTAGTCTTTCTTACCTTCTCTTACCACTATATAGTTTACGAATAACTTTGAATATTGACCTGGATCAAGACTCGCGAATCCCAATATTGATAGCCGTTGGATCTTCTTTTCCGTTCTAACATCTTAAAGATACTATTGATAGTATTTCTTATCTTATCTTAATGCTATATATTGTAGAATAACTTTGAATATTGACTATTGGATCAATCGCAAATCCCAACATTGTTAGTCGTTAGATCTTCTTTTTCATTCTAGCATCTAGACGATGCTACTGATAGTATTTCTTCCTATCGTACCACTATATAGAACTAGTGGAAAACGGGCCTCCAGTCCCGGCCCGTAAGGGGCTTTAGTCCCGGTCCTGGTAACCGGGACTGGAGGGACGGGACTAAAGGCCCACCCACTAGTCCCGGCCCTCTTACCAGCCGGGACCAATGGGCATCCACGTGGCTGTCTCTGCGGGCGCTGGGTGCCCCCCCATTAGTCCCGGTTCCTATTACGAACCGGGACAAATGGTTCTCTGCCGCGGCAGAATTTTAGGCACTTTCTCTGCCATAGCAGAGAATTCAATTTGTATCCTTTTTTTCATTTCAAAATAGTTTTCTACGCTACCACATACCGTACATGTTCGTGCATACATAAGATAACTTCTCTTAAGATCGAGCATACAAATATATACATGATAGTTACACATGGAGATCACAATTATCGGGACTAGAGCCCATCTATTCAATTACACGGTCGGGGATCATCGGCGCCTATTCACACTAAATTCTCCGGCGTCATCTATCATCTCGTTCAACAAGAAACATGCCAGTTCTTCAGCAATTGCTACTACGTGTTGCTGTGGTAGGAGCTGATCCCGCATTTTCTCGAACTATATAAGAAAAGGAGATCATGAATATCAATCATGATAACAAAAAGTGAAGGTAATAAAAATAATGTTATGAATGTATTGCTTACATCGACTCTATAATCATTCAGCTCACTGGTAAACGTGCGAATGAACTCGCAAACGTAGAATCCACATAGATTCGTCTTCGGTGGCTTCCTCGCGCACTTTACGAGAATAGAATTCAATCAAAATAATAATCCAGCATCATAATTGTATTGAAACTAGAAGTAAAGAGATGAGCGTACTACTTACTGAGACCGGCTTAAACGTCAGCTTCTCACTAAAGTCACCCGTAACCGCACTCTTGAACTGGTTCTAAACCCTACCCGGTAAAGAAAATGAATGAGTTATTTATTACGTGATATCTCAGAAAATCAACGAAAGAGACCGATGTAGCGCGAAAATTACCTTTGGAGCATGTCCTGCATGTCCCTAAACATTTCCAGGGGTCTCTTTAATGGATCCATGACTTCTACTCTTCCCTTATCAAGTTGAATGTCCATGAGAATCCAGTGAAAACTGTACACGTTTATATATACATCAGTAACTCATCAATTACACTTAACATCGAGTAAGCAAAAGAGAATGTGTACAATAGAGTAAGACCCTCACGCGAAATTGTAAGGAAATAGTATGTGGTCACAGAAATTTTGCTCCGTTAGAAACCTTAGAAGGTTTTCCTGCGTCTCCTCGGGTTTTGTCGTTAGCGTCTTTACATGTATTTTATCTGGGTAAATGAACCCAACACTAAAGATTGTCCTTCTTTTACATTCCATGATCTTCATTCTACATAATAATAGAGTACAAAAGGATATAATTAGGATAATTACATGCAATGAACTGAACAACTGAAAAAATGAACAACTTATATATAGACAATGAATTCAATAACTTACAGACAATAGAAACTCATGAGACTTTTGTCGAGGGCGTCGAAAGTGTATAACTGGAAGAGTTCTGGAAACTCAACATGGACCTCTTCTTCTCGGAAGTAGTAGTCATGTGGGACTTTCGCCACGATCATTATTCTCTCCTGATTTACGGCTTTCAAGTACCATTTATGTAAACTCCGCATTTGTGTTGGCAGTTGTTGGAACTGCTCAAAGCTGACCAGAGGCTTCCCTGGGACATATGTAGGGACTACCTAAGCCTTGGGTAACTTGTCGTCCTGGGAACCTAGCAATTCCTCAACAGTCACATTCATAGCGGTCGCAAGCTTCTTAGCTTCTTCCATATCCTGCTGGGGAGTGTCATAGGATAACACCTGGAGGGGTGGGATCGATGTTTGGCCTGTTCCCTGAGCTGGGGGACGTCCATTCTTTTCTCGGTTGCACTTTGACCTGATGATTTGCTCCCGCTTGCACTTCTACTTGATTTGCTCTTCTTCACTACCTTCTGAAGTGTGCGTCGATAGTCATCTGGCTTATGGTGCAATTCATATTGAGATTTCGTGTTCAGAAAAGAAAGTGCATACGCTTTTTGCTTCTCGGTGTATACCGGGGCAGACTCGGGTTTCTTCTTTTGAAGCTGCGCAACACATTCGGCCTTTACGATCATGTCGGTTTCCTCGTCAGTAAGATCGTAAGGTCTGATGGGAAGATTCTTATGAGGTACTCTTGGGAGGGGCGACATTTGTCGTTTTGGGCTCCTGCGTCGTTTAGTACTAATCGGAGGCTGCGACGGAGATCGAGATGAACTCAGGCTGTGGTGGTCGTAGTCATGGGGTGGGCTTCTTGGAGGTGATGGAGGTGAAGGTGACATGCGACCACTCGGAGGCGGTGTTTGCTTTGGCGTCCAGCCTGGAAGCTTGATGTTGTTCTTGTCCCATAGAATGATACCACCCAGTACTTCTCCGAGTGGCCTCTCACCTTCAGGTCTAGGGATGTCAAGCTCCATTGAGTCCCACCCCATTGCGATTTCATCCACAACAACTTTATCATAGCCAGCTAGAATCTCACGGCCATGCCAGCGTGCGCCAGGTGGACAAGGTAAAGCACATCCGACCGCCACCTTGATGGATAGGTTCTTCACCTTCTGATGGAGATCACAAGATGCCTGTTCCTTGATTCCATCCACGGGGTAGCCGGGACCGCCATCTACCATACGTGCATCGTCCGAAGGGACCTCCGATTCAGCCACGCTGCTTCTCCGCTGAGATGGGATGGCGGTAATATCGAGTACAGGATCTTGCAGGCACGCTGCTTCTCGAAGTTCATCAATCTGTTGCTGATGCATTCGAAGTGTTCCTAGCAACTCGGTGAACCTGTCTCCCTCCTCCTCCTGCCGTCGCCTCTTTGCTCTCGCTCGGCTCCTATAAGTATCTCTGTCTTTGGGAAACCCCATCTCCCACGTATAACTAGGGCCAAGGCCTCGTACACGTCCTCCGCGTTCGTCATTCCCTAGGACCTTTGTCAGCAAGTCTTTCTCTCTATCGGGACGGAACTTTGTTGTCCCTGCTTTAATCTCCTTCACCACTTTCTGCCATGTATCCTAATCCCGTCACTGCAAATAAGGTCCCCTGTACTTTTGTCATACTCACTCCCATGCCCAAGGAACCAATTCCTTGCCCTCAGATCCCATTCTTCGCGTATTGGTTCTGGAGTGATCCCTTTAGCAAGCAGCTCATTCTCTTTAGCATCCCACTTTGGCATGGCAGCCGCGTAGCCCCTGGCCCCAGGTGATGGTGATATTTCTTCATCGCGGCATTTTTCTTGTTTTTTTCCGACATTTCCATAGCAGGTTGTGACTCCTTGTACTTCACAAATGCATCCCAGTTAGCCTGCTGCTTCGTTAGATAGCATTCAAATTTAGGAGTCTTCTTCGTCTTCTGATACTTTTGCCATAATTCTTTCTTCCAATTCTTGAATAGTTCGGCCATCTTCGTAAGAGTCCACTGCTTGACTTTCTTCCTCAATGCAGTTGTGTCGGCATCATCCTCACATTCTGGCAGGGTGAAATGTGTCATGAGGTCATTCCAAAGACCCTCTTTGCACCTGTCAGCGACATACTCACCCTCTTTCGCCCCTTTGGTCTTATTCCACTCTCGAACGGTGATCGGGATACGATCCCTAACCATAACTCCGCATTGTTGTTTAAATACCGTTTTAGCCTTTTCGGGTTCCACCGGTTCACCCCGTGGTGATACCCGCGTAATTGTATAACTCGTAGATGCGTCCAACTTTTTGGCCAGGCCTCGTTTGGAATATTTTTTGCTCGATGTGGAGGCCTAAGGGAAGAAACATTCGTCAATTTATATATATATACACAACTCAGTTAATGCATCTACTGATCACCAGACTTCATATATATACCTGGCAGTCGGCTTCTCCACCATCGGAGCCGTCAGCTTCTCCACCACAGGAGCCGTCGGCTTCTCCTTGATCATTTTGGTTGACCTCCTCTCCCTCACCGGAGGGGTTCAGATAAATCGACGGAGATTCGGGTGTATCAACATGGGGGGTGTCGTTGATCATATCCTCGAGAATTTCTTCCTGTGCTAGGTCTCTCTGGATTGGATCCATAGTTTTCTACAAAATGCACATAATAACATTTTTCATTCAATATTGCTGCGTAAAATAATACTAAACAATAATATGAACACGCAATTTCCTACAATAATATTAAACAATAGCAATTTGCCCGCGAGCACTACCACCCTAACCCTAAGTCCGGTGGCCCGCGAGCACCACCACCCTAACCCTAAGTCCGGCTGCCCGCGAGCACTACCACCCTAACCCTAAGTCCGGTGGCCCGCGAGCACCACCACCCTAACCCTAAGTCCGGTTGCCCGTGAGCACTACCACCCTAACCCTAAGTCCGGTGGACCGCGAGCAACACCACCCTAACCCTAAGTTCGGTGGACCGCGAGCACTACCACCCTAACCCTAAGTCCGGGAGCCCGCGAGCACTACCACCCTAACCCTAAGTCCGGTGGCCCGCGAGCACCACCACCCTAACCCTAAGTCTGGCTGCCCGCGAGCACCACCACCCTAACCCTAAGTCCGGTGGCCCGCGAGCACCACCACCCTAACCCTAAGTCCGGTTGCCCGCGAGCACTACCACCCTAACCCTAAGTCCGGGGGCCCGCGAGCACTACCACCCTAACCCTAAGTCCGGTGGCCCGCGAGCACCACCACCCTAACCCTAAGTCCGGCTGCCCGCGAGCACTACCACCCTAACCCTAAGTCCGGTGGCCCGCGAGTACCACCACCCTAACCCTAAGTCCGGCTGCCCGCGAGCACTACCACCCTAACCCTAAGTCTGGGGGCCCACGAGCACTACCACCCTAACCCTAAGTCCGGTGGCCCGCGAGCACCACCACCCTAACCCTAAGTCCCGGGGCCCGCGAGCACTACCACCCTAATTCCTATATACAAATATTTCCTATATACAAATAATTCCTATATACAAATATTTTCTATATACAAATAATTCCTATATACAAATAATTCCTATATACAAATTTGTATAATTCCTATATACAAATATTTTCTATATACAAATATTTCCTATATACAAATAATTCCTATATACAAATAATTCTAATTCCTATATACAAATAATTCCTATATACACTACTAATATATTACACTACTAATATATTACACTACTAATATATTAATTACACTACTAATATATTAATTACACTACTAATATATTACGCTACAAAAATAATATTACAATTCTACAAAAAAACAAGAGGAGCCGCCGGCGCCTGGCCAGCTCGCGCTTGCGCCCGCTCGCCTCCCGCCAGCCGCTGGCCTGCACCCGCTGCGCGCACGGTCCCCAGGCGCCGTCGCCGGCCTCCCCTTGCTGCGCGCGCGGCCACGCGCCAATCTACTGCGCTCGTCGGTATTACCTGGCCGACAGGGATGATGGCGGCTGGAGAGGCGGTGGTGCGGCGGCGTTCGTCGGTGAGACGACAGCAGCACGGACGGGCAGCCGGCCAGCATCGTTTCGTCTAGCTTGCGCGCGATTTTCCCCTGAAGTGAGTAGTGGAGATGGTGCGGAAGTAAAGAGACGCGCGTAATAAGGAGAAGGCCTTTAGTCCCGGTCCGTGTAACGCACCGGGACTAAAGACCCTTTAGTCCCAGTTGGTTACACGAACCGGGACTAAAGGTCCCCCCCTTTAGTTCCGGTGCGTGCCGCCCACCGGGACTAAAGGGTTTTCGGCACCGCCCAACGCGCGCGCGCCAACGCCACACTAAAGGGTTTAGGGTTTAGGGTTTAGGCTTCCCTCCTCTGACTTCCCGCCATTTCTCACTATATATATGTAGGCTTGGTCGTTGCCATAGCACATCTAGACTCATATCTGCCGCCTCTCTCCACTATATCCCATGGCTTCCACCATACCTCTAACCCTAGGGAGGCGGAGATGGAGTCTTTCACGGGCTACCAGGAAAATATTTTCCGAGGCGGAACTTCCGAAGATGCCATAGGGCGTGTGCACCAAGGGCATCTTCGAGAAGTTCCGCCACGGGAGATTTCCCAACCCGCGAGCACTACCACCCTAACCCAATGTCCGGTGGCCCGCGAGCACCACCACCCTAACCCTAAGTCCGGTGGCCCGCGAGCACCACCACCCTAACCCTAAGTCCGGCTGCCCACGAGCACTACCACCCTAACCCTAAGTCCGGTGGCCCGCGAGCACCACCACCTTAACCCTAAGTCTGGCTGCCCACGAGGCTTCCACCCTAACTCTATCCCATGGCTTCCACCATACCTCTAACCCAAGGGAGGCGGAGATGGAGTCTTTCACGGGCTAACAGGAAAATATTTTCCGAGGCGGAACTTCCGAAGATGCCATAGGGCGTGTGCACCAAGGGCATCTTCGAGAAGTTCTGCCACGGGAGATTTCCCAACCCTTTCCTCCATCCATGGGGATGAAACTCTACATCCATGTTGGCTTGTTGAGTTGCTTGCCATGGCGTATCGATGCTCCTTTTATAGGCACGGCACCGCTTCTACTTTGTCTTCTTCCTCCGACAGGGCGTCGTGCGCTACATGCTTTATCTCATCGAGCAGTGCGTCCACCCACGCGTCCTTATCCTACCGACAGCTTTAGTCCCGGTTTGAGCCCCCACCCGGTACTAAAGGTTACCCACGCGTCCTTATCCCACCGACAGTTTTGTTAGATGACACAAAAACCACCTTTAGTCCCGGTTGCACCCACCAGCCGGTACTGAAGGTTAGCCACCCCCCAGATAAGGCCCTCCCAGATAAGCCTCCCCCAGATAAGGCCCCCCATCTTTTGTCCCGGTTTGAGCCCCCACCCAGGATGAAAGTTTCCCGCGCCACTGCGTTCCCGCGCTTTCCACCGGTTCCCACGTCTGTCTTCCCACCATTTTTTCAGTATATATATGTACGCTTGGCCTCCATTTACATATCACATCTAGAGTCATCACTCTCTTCCCATGGCTTCCATCGTATCTCTAACCACCCGGGAGGCGGAGGCGCTTTGCGCCTCGAACTACCCCTGCCCACCGTGCTACCGCGTCCCCACCGGCTGGATGCTGAGCGCCGGAGGCGTGCCGATCCCTCCTGTCCCTCTAGGTGTGGAGCGCCGGATGGCCATCACGAACCACTACTACCTCAAGCTCCCGCCAGAGTAGCGAAGGAATCCCAACTGGCATCCCGACTATTTCCTGACTTGGGAAGCCTTCTTCATCAATCGGCGTGAGAGGGCGCTCGCCAGGAACAAGGAGGATGGCCCACCTCCTTCGAACTTCAACGAGGCAGGCCGTCGGTTGTGGTGGCGCAGCCGGACTCTCTAGAATGTCATGGCCTACAACACGACCGACAATAACCCCCGCCTGCGGTACCCTAAAATCCAGCCCACGCGTGCCCAACCTTCAAGGTTCGACTACAATGACCCCGACGACGACAGCGATGACGGCGCCGGCGACTACGACGACTACAGTGGTGCGTATTACACGGCTAGGCAGGAGCATGACTGAATCACTCCAACATTAGGCATGTTTCTTAATGTTCAGTTGTGCTATGTATCTTAATTTTCAGTTGTGCTATGTATCCTTAGTGTTTGTGGGTTCTTTCTCTTGTGATGGTTCCTTCTCTTTGGGTGATCACCTCCTGCGGCTCAGAACCCGGTCGTCAACATCTAGTTTGATTGAGCAAGATGTATTACATGAAAGGGGACCTTTATGTCTCAAATAAAAGGTTTAACACATTACATAGATTTATGTCTCAAATAAAAGGTTTAATACATTATTACACATCACCAACATCTAGTGTTGTGGTTTTCTTCTGCACCGTAGCCATGGAGAATCTTCATCATTTAACAGGATGCTTGGGTCAGTTTTCACTTTGAAGGGCGGAATTTCATGAAACTTATTGTAATCTTCTGACATGTCTGTCTTGTCATTCACTCCCACGATGTTTCTTTTCCTTGAAAGAACTATGTGGCGCTTTGGCTCATCGTATTCTGTACTCTTTTGCTTATCTTTCCTTTTTCTCGGTTTGGTAGACATGTCCTTCACATAAAAAACCTGAGCCACATCGTTGGCTAGGACGAATGGTTCATCCATGTACGCAAAGATTGTTGAGATCCACTGTTGTCATGCCGTACTTTTGGTCTACATGTACCCCGCCTCCTGTCAGCTTGACCCATTTGCACCAAAACAAAGGGACCTTAAAAGTAGGACCATAGTCAAGTTCCCATATCTCCTCTATGTACCCATAATATGTGTCCTTCTGCCCATTGTCATCTGTTTCATCAAAGCGGAGACCACTATTTTGGTTGGTGCTCTTTTTATCTTGGGGATCGTGTAAAATGTATTCCCATTTATCTCGTACCCTTGGAAAGTACATATAGTCGAAGATGGTAACCTGGCCAACGAGTACAACTCATCTCCAATAGTGGTGTTATTCATGAGATGTGTCTGCAACCAATTGCCAAAATTCTTCTTGTGTTCCCCTTTAATCAAGGTTTTAGGCTTCCCCGGGTTTTCGGAGCGTAGAATATTCTTGTGTTTCTCGATATACGGAGCCACCACGGTGGAATTGTGTAGAACTGTGTAGTGTGCTTGAGTGAAAGAATGCCCGTCCCTACACACCATTGATTTCCTTCCTAGTGTGCCTTTTCCAGTCATCCTCCCCTCATACCGAGATTCAGGAACACCAATCGGCTTAAGGTCAGGAAGAAAGTCAACACAAAACTCAATGACCTCCTCTGTTCCATAGCCCTTGGAGATGCTTCCTTCTGGCCTAGCACGGTTATGAACATATTTATTTAAGACTCCCATGAACCTCTCGAAGGGGAACATATCGTGTAGAAAGACAGGACCGAGAATTCTAATCTCTTCGACTACGTGAAGTAGGAGGTGTGTCATAATATTGAAGAAGGATGGCGGGAACAACAACTCGAAGCTGACCATACATTGGACCACATCAATCTGTAACCCTGATAGACTTTATCAATCGATTACCTTCTGAGAAATTGCATTGAGGAATGCACATACCTTCACAATGGCTAGTCGAACATTTTCTGGCAGAATTCCCCTCAATGCAACCGGAAGCAATTGCGTCATAAGCACATGGCAGTCAGGAGACTTTAGGTTTTGAAATTTTTTCTTTTTCATATTTACTATTCCCTTTATATTCGACGAGAAGCCAGACGGGACCTTGATAATGAAAAGGACTTCAAAAAAGATTTCCTTCTCTTTTTTTGGTAAGAGCGTAGCTGGCAAGCCCTTGAAACTGCCCTGGATGCTTGCCGTCTCGTCCTTTATGATGTTGCTGGTCCTCCCGTGCTGCCGGGGTATCTTTTGACTTCCCATACAAGCCTAGGAAGCCTAGAATATTCACGCAAAGATTCTTCGTTAGGTGCATCACGTCGACTGCAGAGCGGACCTCATGCACTTTCCAATAGGGTAGCTCCCAAAATATAGATTTCTTCTTCCACATGGGTGCGTGTCCGGTAATGGGGTCTTTCGGAATAGGTTGTCCTCCAGGACCCTTTCCAAAGATTACATCTAAATCCTTGACCATACCAAATACATCAGCACCAGTACGGGAGACAGGCTTCGTCCGGGTTTCTGCCTTGCCATTGAAATGCTTGCCTTTCTTCTTTAAGGGATGACTGGGCGGAAGAAAATGACGATTATACGGGTAAACATTATTTCTACATTTATCTAGATATATACTTTCAGTCTCATCTAAACAGTGTGTGCATGCATTGTATCCTTTGTTCGTCTGTCCTGAAATGTTACTAAGAGCAGGCCAATCATTGATGGTTACGAACATCAACGCTTGTAGGTCAAATTCCTGCTGTTTGTGCTCATCCCACACACGTACACCTGGTTTGGCCCACAACTGTAGAATTTCATCAACTAATGGCCTTAGGTACACATCAATGTCGTTGCCGGGTTGCTCCGGGCCTTGGATGAGCACTGGCATCATAATGAACTTCCGCTTCATGCACAACCAAGGAGGAAGGTTGTAGATACATAGAGTCATGGGCCAGGTGCTGTGACTGCAGTTCTGCTCCCCAAAAGGATTCATGCCATCGGTACTTAGACCAAACCATAAGTTCCTTGCGTCACCAGCAAAGTCCGGGAAGTCTCTCTCGATTTTTCTCCACTGCCGACCATCAGCAGGGTGCCTCACACTACAAGAAATCTAGTGACTAGTGACCTTTTCTTAACGACCATGGATTTTTTGGTCATAGATCTATGACCATTATAAACCAATTGGTCATAAGGAATTCGGAAGGGTCCAAACCTTGAAAAATAACAACCAATTTCGTCAAAGAGGTCATAGTATCCTAATATGAAATGGTCATAGATGGATATGAATGGTCTAAAGCCAGTTATCTGGGAGACTACGACCAATTTATATGGTCATATCATAAAATAACAATAAAGAGGGTGACTAGACCGCCACCTAAGCAGTTCATCTATGTGTCATGTGACATGTCCATTTGTGTGGGGTCTACAAGTGAATCTGGTATTTTATTATATTATCAATAAATAGTGGCGTCTACCTGTCATTTTGATATTAAACAAGTGATACCCTGCAGTGCGACGGAAATTAAGGCAAAAACAAGCCAGTCGAGGCTTCGAACCCGTGACAAAGTTCAACAACTCAGGGAACTAGACCACTACACCAACACTTTGTTGACGTTAATAAGCATCACATGGTCTTTTTGTATATGATGAACCCCCTGCTGCGCGTGGAAATTAAGGCAAAAATGAATCGGCCAGGGTTTCGAACCCATGACCTCGTTCAACCACTGAGGGAAGTAGACCACTACACCAACACTTCGTTGATGTTAACATGTAGCACATGATATTTTTGTATATGACAATCCCCTGCTGTGCGTGGAAATTAAGGCCAAAAATGAATCAAACAGGGGCTTCGAACCGATGACCTCGTTCAACAACTCAGGGTATTAGACCACTAGACCAACACTTCGTTGACGTTAACAAGCAGCACATGATCTTTTTGTATATGACGAACCCCTGCTGTGCGTGGAAATTAAAGCAAAAAAAGAATAGGCCGGGTTTCGAACCCAAGACCTTGTTCAACAACTAAAGGAACTAGACCACTACACCAACACTTCGTTGACGTTAACAAGCAGCACATGATAATTTTGTATATGAGGAACCGACTAGAAATTAAGTTAAAAAAGAGGAGCCGCAGGGGGTCGAACCCACGACCTATAGTTCACAATAAATGATCCAAACCAATGGAACAACCGAGCGCTCGTTTTAAACTAAATGCGGAAACTTGTTGTATATTCCTAAACAGTGTTGGGCCTGGGCCTAAGCAGAAATGGCGTACTCTTTTTTTCCTGAATATTTTTCCCTACCGGCTGGGCCAACAACCCAATAGTCATTAGTAGGTTGATTTTACTAAAAACTATGGGCTTTGTAAAGTTTTAGCCCACCGGAGTGAAGGGATTTTTTTCCAGAAAGTCTAATTTACCTAGAATTTTTTTCATATGACATTGGATTTTGAAATAATATAAAAATCAATTTGGTTCATCTTTAGAAGGTGCATAACATTCTTGTCATATATAATTATACAATGTCAAGGATTTCTATTTTTTAAATGTTTTTAATTAGTTATGCCAATTTCAAGACGCGGTAAAAACAATGGAGTGACTCGTATAGGTTTTGAGCCTCGCTAAAATATTAGTGGATCTCTGATAAAACAATATATTGTGAAGCTAAAAATGATTTTTTCAAAAAATCATGAGCATAAAATCATGTACATGTAGTTTAAATTGGACCCACTTTCTACCGATTCGGCAGACATTTGTCTTGTTCACGAGGAGTGCACGGAAAGGTTTTAGATACTCTCGTTCGGACATTATCCATGCAACATGGTCTACTATTTATGAAAAATAGGGTGGTAGCATTTTGAAACTTTCATTTGGTGGTTGTTTCACAAAATGCCCTGTTTTTGGCATTCAAAAAATGGAAAATACATTTTCCGAGCGACAAAAAGGAAAACTTTCTCCTGCAACATTGTTTGCCATCCCAAGATACACATTAATGCACAATATGGGCACAATATTACAAACTATGCTGCGATTCTAGACATAACATTGGTCGTTTGACCTGAAAGCCATGAAACCTCGAACATGATAGGTCATATCTGTGAAGGGTTTTTCGAGATATTTGCAGTATACCAAGTTTGGTATTTTTTCTTGCAACTGTGTCACATAATACGACACCACGCGAAGGATTTATCTTGTTTGGACCGCTTTTGATTTTTTTATGCCCGTTTCAAACTATGGTCAAAATAGCGGGCATGAAGGTTCTTAGCTAGGGGATGAGCATCACTGAACTTGCACTGGATCTCTGGTAAAATAACATATTGTGAAGATAAAAATGAATTTTTCAAAAAATCATGACCATTAGATCAAGTACTTGTAGTTCAAATCGGACCCACTTCCTGCTAATTCGTCAGAAATTTGTCTTTTTCATGAGAGGTGCATGGATTGTTTTTATATATCCCACTTGGGACATGGTCTAGTATTTTATAAAAATGGGGTGGTAGCATTTTGAAGCTCTTATTTGGTGGTTGCTTCATAGAACGTCTCGTTTTTTGCGCTCGGAAAATGGAAAACGTATTTTTTGTACGACGAAAAGGAAAACTTCCTCATGCAACATTGTTAGTCACCCCAAGATGTACATGCGTGCACAATATGGGCATATTATCACAAACTATGCCACGATTCTGGCCATAACATTGGTTGTTTGGCCCGAAAGCCATGAAACCTAAAACATGATAGGTCATTTCTAAGAAGAGTTTTTTGAGACACTTGAAATATACCAAGTTTGGTATTTTTCCTTGCAACTATATCATATAATAAGACACCACGCGAAGGAGCTACCTCGTTTGGACCGTTTTCGAATTTATTATGCTCGTTTCAAACTATGGTCAAAATGGCGGGCATGGAGGTTCTTAGCTAGGGGCTGAGTCTCGCTAAACTTGCATTGGATCTTTGATAAAACAACATATTTTTAAGCTAAAAATGATTTTTGCAAAAAATCATGAGCATCAAATCATGTACTTATAGTTCAAATCGGACCCGCTTCCTACCGATTCGGCAGACATTTGTCTTTTTCACGGGGGGTGCAATGAAAGGTTTGAGATACCTCGGTTGGGACATATTCCACGTAAGATAGTCTAATATTTTTGAAAAATATGTTGGTAGAATTTTGAATTAGGCCTTTGGTGGTTGCTTCACAAAACGTCCCATTTTTGGTACGAAAAATCGAAAATGATTCTTTGCGCGAGAAAAACAAAAACTTTCTCCTACAATATTGTTAGTCGTTCCAAGATACACATGTGTATAGTATGAGCATATTATCACAAACTATGCCATGATTATGACCATAATATTGATAGATGCTTTATAGAAAACCCGTTTTTTACATTTAGAATAGAGCCAACCAATCAAAATAGAGAATCAGAGTATCACGGATCACCTCACCAAAGTGGATCTCAGTCGTCCATCTAGCTTCCATCGAGCGCTTGAAATTTCACGTCAGTTTCTCCTCTCCCCCGTCCTCCCAGACATTTTTGGATCTAAAATGACGAATCAGCCCGCAGTTTCTACTGTCAGGCACCACGTAAGTGCTAAGGGGTAGTTTCGTGAAATATCACCTCCTGTATAGATCGCGATCCAGAGGGACACCCAAACCCTAATCCACTCGCCCCTCGCTTCTCTTCCCAGACCTGCCGCCACTTCTTCCTTTCCCGCTCGCCATCCTAGCACGAGCGCTCGCCGGCACCAAATCCTGCTGCCTTCCGCGCCTGCAAGCACGCGTCCCGCGCCACCGCCCCGCACCACATCTGTGCACCTCTTCCATCCAAAGCAGCGCGACTTCAAGCCTAGGACGAGCCCATCACATCCTGCGCCACTACCCTGAACCCTAAGATCCATCCTCCCCATCCCATCTATGCGCCTCCGCTCGCGCAAGGGGTCGCATCCCCGCGCCTCCTTGGAAGGAAGATGGCGGCAGACTTCGTGCTGTGTGGCACGTCGGCGGCGGTTGCCAAGAGGGCGGCGCCTCACATCCCATCTTGTTCTTTGTCCCTATCGCCTCCACCAAAAGATCCATAACCGCGCGGCATCCCAAGCGCCCCGCCCCGCTGTTGCCCCGTCTGTTCTTCTCTCCCTAGCCCCACATCTCAGCGGCGGCTGCCATCTCCTCCTGTCTCAAGAGGAGGATGTGCTCTACCTCGACCCGACGATGACCGCCTCATGACCGAGCAGTGAAGATGTGGATCTGACTTTTTTCCTGTTCTTCTTTTCCAGGTCCGGATGCATGCGAGGTGGGCAGGATACTGTTGTGTCTTGTGGTCGTGGGAGTCAGATCTCGCAAGGATCAAGGTGGGCAGGAGGGTCGCTAAAAGATCTTCCAGAGCCAGCGAGGACAGCTCGTCATCATCTCCAAGGACGTCGTATGATCCCTCCCCTCTCCCCTTGCTCCATCCTGTGTTTGATGAAATGTCTATCTGGTTGTCATTGTTGAATATTTCATAGAAAGGCAATATATTGGCTTATTACAGACATATTTTAGACAACCTTGGCCAGCATAATATGTAATTTGTTTTCACCGCACTTCCTGAAATTACTCCCATTTTATTCCCATTCTATGTTTTGACAAATTTACCAAGTGATGCCTATATTTACATTTTTATTTGAACATCATTGATTCAATCTGGGTCTAAATCGGATGCGATGTCCCAGTAGGCATGATAAATATTTGATAATATGTATGTTACCCACCAAATTTGAGTGGCTTGGGATATTTATTTCTTTCAGCTTTAGAGAACTTACTACCTTGCTCTCTATCTTTAATTGGTATGTCCCATTATGTTGCTGCAATGACAAGTAGTAGTTGATCTAATATTTCTCGGTACAACCGAGTAAAACTTTATGAATTCAGGTCAACTTTGAGTAAATGACTAGCACCTAATTAAAAATTAAAATACTGGTCTTATTGTGCAACTCTTTGCTACCAAGCTCAATTTTTTTCTAGATACTAAATACTTAGAATCTATTTACCTTTCAGGCAAACACAAAGGAGGGCTGTATACTAGCCAATCTCATAGGATGAATTCGAAGAATAAAGGCTGTATGCGAGAAATCACCATGACATTTGGCTCTATGTCTCCCTGGAGCGTTCTTCTAGCCGCCGACAACCTGGTCCTGCTATTACTCATGCTCCAGTTGCCTCTTCTTAGTAATTTTCTTTTGCATTTCTTCCTGGCGGTGCACCTGATGGTTTCTTCCATTCTCATAAAGGACAAGAGTTGCACAATGTAGTAGTGCTTGTACATCGTGCTCAAGTAAATATGCATTATGATATGATAGTAAATTTGTAGCCATTGTATTAATCCTCTTTTACTTCGGAAAATGCTTCTAAAATCTTTACTGTTAGTAAAACTAGTAGAATTACTCATATTGTCAGTGGGAATATATTTCATTGCACTACTGCTGTCAGTTGGAAGAATAGTACCATGGTACAAATAGGTATTGTGTTATGTTGTAGCAAGTTCATTACTGGAACTTTTGTGCTTAATTGAACTTGTAGTGCCATAATTGAACTTTTAGAGTATTATGGTTGAGACTTGTTCACTGAATACCAATCTTACCAGGTTTAGGAGAACCATCTTGATCGCAGCGACCTGTTCCTGCTGCGAGTGGTCGATTCTGATGAGCAACTGGGTGGGGGCGGCTGCCGGCGACCTGGGCGAGCTGCCAGCGATTGATTCCAGTGAGCTGTTGGGTGTGTGGGCTGCCAGCGACCTGGGCGAGCTAGGAGGTGCTGGCCGAAGGTTCTAGTCTGGAGGTGGCCTTGAGTTGCTGGCCGGACCTGGAGGTCCTAGGAATGATCTCGATCTGAGCTAGGCTTGCACAGTGGTCGGTGAGCAGGGGACGCGGGTTGACTCTGTTTCCAACAGTTACGCTGTCCATATTGCTGATTTTGTGGCATGTCTGAAAAATGTTAAACTAATATTTCTAGATGGGGAAGTAATAGATTATGCAAAGATTGTAATAGGCTAATGCTTGTAGTTTCTTGATGAATGTCATGTGTTCTCTCTATCCATTTTGAATTATTGTTTGTGTGCAATTTTTGAATGTGCGAGATGTAAAGCTGACCAGTAGTTCCCACTTATACTAGACCTGTGGCCCCATCTTACATGTGGGACCAATTTACGAATTGAATTTGACAGGTGGGACCAGATCTAGGATAAAAGGCCGAAATTGAAAATGAATACATTGTAAAAAGGCCATGGCCGAAAATTAAGAAGGACATATTATTGCGCTTGGCCCATGTAGCTGACAAAAATTGACAAGAAACCAATTATAAATAGGCCGAGTTAATGGACTTGGCCCATGTAAAGCACCTAAGTGGACCGGGCTGAATCTGATCAACGACCACTTAATTTGGTCATGGATTTGCCACGTAGGATTAACCACGTAGGATCTGACGTGGATGGGGCACACAGTCTGTGACTAATATAGTTGGTCATAGAATCTGTGACCAACTGTATTGGTCATAGACGTCTATGACCAATTCAGAAGAAAGGTCGTGGTGTTTAACTAGTGACCCTCAGCTTTTGACCTTTTGTATTTGGTCACAAATTAAAAACCATGACCTTTCAGTGACCAATATGGAGGGTCATGTATCACCAAATTTCTTGTAGTGTCAACATCCCGTCTTTCTTACGGTCTTCCATGTGCCATCGCAACAACTTGGCATGCTCTTTATTTCTGAACAAACGTTTCAACCGTGGTATTATAGGAGCATACCACATCACCTTGGCAGGAACCCTCTTCCTGGGTGGCTCGCCCTCAACATCACCCAGGTCATCTTTTCTGATCTTATACCGCAATGCAGTGCATACTGGGCATTTATCCACATTCTCGTACTTCTCACCGCGGTAGAGGATGCAGTCATTAGGGCATGCATGTATCTTCTGCACGTCTAATCCTAGAGGGCAGACAAGTTTCTTTGCTTCGTACGTACTGGAGGGCAATTGGTTATTTCTTGGAAGCAGCTTCTTCATTATTACCAGCAACTTTTCAAATCCCGAGTCAGTCATACCGGTCTCTGCCTTCCACTTCAACAATTCCAGTGTGCTACCCAGCTTCTTCTGGCCATCTTCACAAGTTGGATACAACAATGTGTGTGGTCCTGTAACATCTGCTCGAACTGCAACCTCTCCTTTTCTGTGTCGCAGTCTCGCCTTGCATCACTAATGACCCGACCAAAATCATCAACGGGCTCATCTGGTTCCCGTTCTTCACCCCCTTCTTCTTCATTATCTTCAACTGCGGTATCATCGTATTCAGGGAACATAGATCGGTAGTTGTCATCATCGTTCTCTTCTTCATCGCCGTCTTCCATCATAACCCGTCTTTCTCCGTGCTTGGTCCAAACATTATAGCCGGACATGAAACCGGACCAAAGCAGGTGGCTCTGAATGACTCTTGAGGAAGTGTGAGCCTGCTCATTCCGACATTCAACACATGGACAACACATAAAACCATCCCGCCGCTTGTTCGCCTCGGCCACAAGGCGAAAAGAACACACGCCTTCTCTGTAAGCGTCCGACCGTCGGTCACCGTACATCCATGGGTGGCTCATCTGCATCATACAACCATGCATATATATCAAACGCAATCACGATGCTTAAATTAGTACCGCACGGTCAAAACGAGAAAATAGTTGCTAACCTTTTAGGACACTTCAAAACAAAGAGGTGAAACCTTAAGTGTCGCTCTGGCACCTCATATCATGTTTTGTCTTGTGTGAACTCAAGTGGCATTGCTCTAACAGGCATTTCACCGAACACCTCTAGTGCATATGAAGAAAAAAAGTTAGCACAAAGTTATACCCACCTCTCACATAGGAAAAAAACAGGAGAGAGTGGAGGGCTTGGTGCATATATAGGGCCAGGCCATTATTCCCGGTTTGAGATACAAACCGGGACTAAAGGTTCTGCCAGGAGCACGCGCGCCGGCCTAGACCCATTTGTCCCGGTTTGTATCTCAAACCGGGACTAATGGTTCCTTACGGACCGGGACAAAGTGCCTCGGCCTCCTCGGGCCGTCTGGTTCGGACCATTAGTCCCGGCCCAGCCACGACCGGGACTAGTGCCCCGAACCAAAGGCCCATTTTCTACTAGTGTAGTGTATGAATAACTTTGAATATTGACCGTTGGATCGAGACTCGCGAATCCCACATTACCAGCTGTTGGATGTTCTTTTCCATTCTAGTATCTAGAAGATACTAATGATAGTCTCTATCACAGTGAATGCTATGCACAAACCTGAAGACACATTTCTCTATCATTCTAGAATCTTCTCCATCATTTATCTAGGAATGTTACTAAAATTTTCAATTATTAGGAATAGCTAATAAATGTTGACTTCTACGTGATACAAAGTACAAGAACCAAATATACACCCATATTTTATAGATATCAATCAAGTTTATAATTTATTGAGCTTTAACTATTATATAATAATATTAGCACTATATAGTGTACAAATAACTTTGAACTTTGACAGTTGGAGATCAAGACTAACAAATCCTAACACTGCAAAACGTTGGATCTTCTATATCCATCTAGCATGTGGAAGATTCTAGTGATAGTTTTGAGCACAATGAACAATATGCACAAACCTCAAAACACACTTCTCAATAATTTTAGAACCTTCTTGGTCATTTCTCTAGAGCATGTTGAATATTAGGTAGCTAATAGGTTGATTTCTACATGATACAATGTACAAGAATCAAATATACACACGATACTTTATGAACATGGCTCAAAATTATAATTATCTTTTGAGCTTTACCTATTAAGATTCTATATAAAAAATGATATGTCATACTTTTATTATCCGATTTTCACATCTGCAAGGTGAGGGCTCTGAAATATATCCATCTAACGTCCATATTTAAACTGGATATTAGTCATATTCATGATGAAATATCTCTCTAAACACTACCACTAATGCTAATATTTAGAGGGGTATGCAATCCTTTCTTTCGTATTTTTCCTGCGCAGATAATGTCATTTAAAGGAGGGAATCACTACATTAAAGTCAAAGATACGAGATTTCCAACTATCAAAAGAAACCAGGATCCTTACTTCGGAGGCGGACGCCATAACGACCAACAATACGGCCGGAGCAAAAATTCCGACCGTATAGCTCCAGTCGTATAGTTGGCGCCGCCACCGTTAGGTCAAACAGAACAACTTTCGTGAAGGGAGCCCTATATAAAGAAGCCTCGGGCGACGAGAAACAGGGCCAGACCCAGAAGAAAGTTCCTGCCACAGATCACCAGCCGCCTCCAGATCTCCAAACCCTTCTCCATCTCCATAGGCATACTCCACCACTTGTAATAGTAGATCTCTTCTCCGATTGGCGACATTGTAAGACTAGTGCTATCAATCTCATGATTTTTATTACAATGTTTGTGATTGTTGATCTCATCTATATGTGTGAGTAATTCTCCTTGGGCTAAGGGCTTCGGCCTAGCCATTTAGCAATTATGCATGTGAATTATCATAGATGGGATCGTGTATTAGTTTGTATGACATGATGATTATTGTATCCAGTCTTGCCTCAATTCAAGGACTTGTCAAGTACCCAAAACCCCGAGGGTTGAGCTAGGTATAGGGAGTATGAGTGATGACGGTTCTGCAGGTTGGAAACCCCAGTGACAGAAGGGGTAGTACGTTTGTATGTGAGGGATTTGCTCCGGATTAACAGTGACATCACGATGCATATCATTAGTTCTCTTTCTTCTGTGGATGAGACTAGTAGGTTATTGCTATAAGCGGTTGCGGAGGCAATAGCAATTATGGATGCACTACCCACATATAATTTATCTTGCTCTAACAAGTACACGCATGCTTTATTTCTATATTTTATTTTCCATCAGATGTTTTGCATAGCTACAGGTGAAACCGAACGCCCTAGGCCCTCTCTCTCCGTCATCGACAACAACGAAAAGACGCAAACTACTGGTCCGGTGAAAACACAAAAGGAATTCTAAAACTCCCAAAGTTCCGTTAAAGTAACTTCACTACGCATTCGCTTCCCGAGAATTCGATAACCTTGGTCTACTAGGGAAAAAGAAGCTATACTACATCCGTAATATGGATTGAAGGTATCACAAGGCATGTGCAACTCACTAGAAATACTAGTGTATTATGCTACCTCACAGTGCATGGTATCATGTACTTACTAGTATCATGGTCTCACAAAATTTATTGATTTGTAGAATCTCAATGCAAATTTGTGTCTAAGATTTATTTCACACTAAAATTTCTAGTTCTACGTGCTACGATACGGTATCTATCTATGATACCATCATGATATCTCTCATCATTAATTACAGTGACATGTAAACTTTTTCTATGCATGGAATGCATGATACTACCTATGATACCCCCATTGTGAGTCTAAAAGGTGGTGTTCATTATTAATATCCAAGAGGGCCCAACAACATAGGCACTTTCCTAAGGCTAGTCATAGTGGGAGCGTCATAACTAATATCATGCATGCCATATTGGCTCAACAATTAACGAAGAAAGAGATGGTTAGAGTATCAATGGTAGATACCGTATCATAGCATGTAAAACTAGAAATCCTAATGCAAGTAAATCTTGTACTCAATTTTACATTAAGATTCTACATATCATTAAATATAGTACTACTATGATACTACCATATGATACCATGTACTATGGAGATAGTATCATACACTAATATCATATGCATGATACTACTAGGTTGGTCATAGTGGTAGTATCATATACCTAGTATCATGCGTATGATACTAGTATATGAAACTGCCTATGTAATGCATAGTATCATATGGTACTCCCTCTGTCTCGATTTATAGGGCTTAATCTGAAAAACTATTTGTCCCATAATACCTTCCTTCTAAGGTCTGCATGCATTTAGTTACCAGTAGTAACTCCCTATAATTACTCAACAATTCTCATTTTCTCCTTTTTTTAAGCCAGCTGAAAGAACCATGCTCGTGTGCGGTTGGCTCTCCCATTTGCATGCAAAGTGGCAATTAAATGTGGTAGCTTATTGGAGAGATGGGAGACTAATCAAAGATTTAAATGTCCAATACAATTTTGTCTTGGTTTCCATGCAAATCCTAGTGAGCCCTTTAAACTGAGACAGAGGTAGTAGTGTCATAGCTGTTTCTATTTAATTAATTTTAAAATCTCAATGCAAATTAGTGTACAAGATCTACTTATAATTAAATAATCCGGTTTTACATGCTATGATAGGGTATCATAATATGTACTAGAATCACTTCTCTCTTCATTAATTCCTATGCCAAATCAAGTTTTTGCCAACATGGCATGCATGATAGTACTACCTATGATACTACCACTAGGGCCAGCCTTAGTATGATACTCCCACTATGACCAGTCTATTCACCGGCCTCTTTGAACATTTCATGCATGTGATATTTCTTCAAAGGAGACAACAAGGGTGTGATAGTTAAGAAGTTTCTAGTAGGATATATTTTTCAGATAAACTACCACTACAAGAATCTGGCTGATTCATGACGTTTTATTCATGACACGCCGTAAAACTATCATAGATGCCCGTCGTTCTGGGCCAATTCGTCGCGACGCACTCGAAGAGCCTCCAGCCCGGGTATCCATAATGTTCGAGGTTTTTGTCGACAAAAAATCGTCGCGGATTTCATCCGAGGCCCTAAAGGCCAGTGAGACATTTCATCCCGCATAAAATCGTCACGGAATTCGTCAAGGGCCTTTGGTTGACTGTTTTTTTTTCGACGACCGGGCCATCCGTGCCTGCACCCCACCTGTCAGCTCGGTTTGAACGACAGGGTTTAACGGATTGTTCTCAGAGTTTTAGCCGGGTCCAGCTGTCAGTCCATCTGGTATAAATTAAAGATGGCATAAAAATAGAGTACCCTGACCAGGGTTCGAACTCGCGAGCACACTCTACCAGTCGAGGGTCTGTAAACACTGGACCAGCGGACTCTAATCCGATAGATCTACTACTTTGCTATTCTTATAAGAATGTCCTAAATCAGTAGTCCTTCAATAAATGAACTGATGTTTTGACTAAAAGCCGCAACAACTGGACAAGACAACTACATTTCAAACATAGCACAACTTCATATTTCTTATACACATGTTGTCGATCACACGAAGAAGCAAAATGTGAAAGTACAGGAAACTACAGCAACAATCAACACAACACATAGCAACATGGATATAGAACATAATCTTACAAATATATAGAGAACAAGGTTGACATATAGTTCCAAACCAACTAAAGAACTAGATTCACAAAGAGTTCCAAACCAAGTACAGGACATGCAGGTTCACATTCAGTTCCAAACCGACTACGAGTTCACATGAAGCCAACCTGCATAACCAGGTACTATGTGCCCTCATTTCACGCGACCTACATGACACATGAAGCCAGACATGAGCTGCTCAAAGAAGGTGAAGACGATCAAATCCCCTTTTTTGATTCGAGCAGCCTCGACAACCTTTGACTGGTTGCTTATCATTTGGGCAACATCATTCCTGCCTTGGATGAACTGAACATGCTTATGTCCTACATGATCTGCGACTATGACAGGAATCTCCAAGGAAAAATACCTGTTGAGGTGGGCATTGCTGTACCTAGCTGAAAAGTACTGGATGTGAAGAATAAAGTTAGTTGCTGAAGTATAGTTCAATGTGCATAAGTATATTTAGGACTCGTTTGGTTCAAAGGATTTGTAAAACACTGGGATAGGAAAAGTTCCGAAAAAGAATGACCTGACACTAAGCATCCTACAGGAATGAAAAATGCAGGAATTAGTAAGATAAGTTGTTTGAAAAATGAACCGTAGGAAAACCGCAGGTAATTTTATAGGGTTTAGGTATATGGCATAGTTGTCATAAACACGTAGGAATCTTTCCAAGAGGTCTCACCTCTTGTTTGAAATCTCATAGGATTGTAGTGTAGGAAAGTTATGCATAGGAATTTTTTAGGATTTATTCCTTTGAATTCTTAGAAGTTTACCATCTTGGCCTTCCAAGCGATGACATTTGACTTTTTCATCTTGCACACATAGTGCGGTATAGGTGGCTTGTGTCCTGAAATTGCTCTGATATACGCAACTTGGTTTGAAGTCAATTCCATGTTGTTTCCAAACACATAGTAATCATCGAAGTCCTCCTCGCCCTTCATCGACGGACCTAGAAATAATATATTAGAAAGTAATTTGTAGCGGCATAAGAATGACTGTAACTTTAAGCCAATGTCAATGACTCTAACCTCTAGTAAGGTCCCTCGGTTTCTCAGCTTTCTTGGCTACATGTTGCTTCACCTCGTCATAATATGGAACATTATGTCGGTGCTTGCAATTTCTCGGCGCCATCGCCATGATGTTTTATGCAATAACTTCCAAATATCCGGGGTTCAACACCGTGTGGTCCATCTGAAGATCATTAAGTCAGAGGACGACTATTACTACGATAGAACGGGGATGCGATGTGTATAGTTAGTGCTGGTAGGAACAATTTTAGAACATGTGCATGTATCTCCCTAGCCTTAATGCCGCATAACCTACAATCCTCACAGTTCATCCTACCTGCCCTAGAGAGTACATACAAGAATTAAATTAGAGACACTAGCTTCAAGTGACTAAAACAAGTGTAAGGGCCTAGATCTAGTGTTGACCTGGGGCCTAGACCTAGATCGTGTGTTTACCTGGGGCCTAGACCTAGATCGGGTGCTTACCTAGGCCTAGACCAAGATCGAGTGTTTACCTAGGGCCTAGACCCGTCGCCGGTGACCTAGAGCACAGACACGGTGACCTAGATCGAGCACAACATTATTGACGTGCGTCGCCAGTGATCAAACATAGACGCGCAGTAGTAGAGATGCGTGGACATAGTTCGAGGAGCCTTACCCGTGAGCCTACAATCACCGCCGTCGCTGGGGAGGGGGGAGGAGGGGCGATTGGTGGTCGCCAGGGCGGGAGGGGATCTAGTGGTCGCCATGGAGGGAGGGGATCTAGGAGAGGGAGGATGAGGGGCGATGTGTGCGAAGTGGTGGAGATTAGGGAGGGTTAAGCGAGCAGCAGCATGACGAGTGGGTCCCACATGGGGGATTTTATTATTTGCCACACTCGATTTTTCAGTTTTATTATAGATCAATGCATGTGTTATATATTCTCAAAAACCACACCTTGATGATCCACACACACTCCTGTTGGGTGTGGTGATGCAACTGCTTCTGTTATACTGGTTCACCATCTCCATGTGGTAGTTGCATATTCTAGGGGCTCTTTGGGCTTTTTGACCACCATGGTTGTTTGACACAAATGGAGTCCATAGAGATCAATGCATTTGTGTTATATAGTCTCAAAAGCCACACCTTGATGATCCCCGCACACTCAAGTTGGGTGTGGTAATGCAACTGTTTCTGTCACACTGGTTCACTATCTCCATATGGGAGTTCCATATTCTAGGGGCTCTCTAGGCTTTCTGACCACCATGGTTGTTTGACACAAATGGAGTCCCTAGAGATAAATTCCTTTGTGTTATGTAGTCTCAGAAACCACACCTTGATGATCCACACACACTCGAGTTGGGTGTGGTGATGCAACTGCTTCTGTCACACTAGTTCACCATATCCATGTGGTAGTTGCATATATTCTAGGGGCTCTCTAGACTTTCTGACCACCATGGTTGTTTAACACAAATGGAAATCCTAGAGATCAATGAATTTTTGTTATATAGTCTCAAAAGCCACACCTTGATAATTCACACACACTCTAGTTGGGTGTGGTGATGCAACTACTTCTGTCACACTGCTTCACCATCTCCATGTGGCAGTTGCATATTCTAGGGGATCTCTGTTCTTTCTGACCACCATGGTTGTTTGACACAAATGGAGTCCCTAGATATCAATGTATTTGCGTCATATAGTCTCAAAAGCCACACCTTAATGATCCACACACACTCCAGTTGGCCGGTGTGGTGATGCAACTTCTTTGTCACACTGGTTCACCATCTCCATGTGGCAGTTGCATATATTCTAGGGCTCTCTGGGCTTTCTGTCCACCATGGTTGTTTGACACAAATGGAGTGCCTAGAGATCAATGCATTTATGTTATATAGTCTCAAAAGCCACACCTTGATGATCCACACACACTCAAGTTGGGTGCAGTGATGCAACTACTTCTGTCACACTGGTTCACCATCTCCATGTGGCAGTTGCATATTCTAGGGGCCCTCTAGGCTTTCTGACCACCATGGTTGTTTGACACAAATGGAGTCCCTATAGATCAATGCATTTGTGTTATATAGTCTCAAAAACCACAACTTGATGATCCACACACACTCAAGTTGGGTGTGGTGATGCAACTGCTTCTGTCACACTGGTTTACTATCTACATCTGACAGTTGCATATTCTAGGGGCTCTCTGGGCCTTCTAACCACCATGGTTATTTGACACAAATGGAGTCCCTAGAGATCAATGCATTTGTGTTATGTAGTCTCAAAAACCACAGCTTGATGATCCACACGCACTCAAGTTGGGTGTGGTGATGCAACTGCTTCTATCACACTGGTTCACCATCTCCATGTGGCAGTTGCATATATTCTAGGGGCTCTCTAGGCTTTCTGACCACCATGGTTTTTTGACACAAATGGAGTCCCTAGAGATCAATGCATTTGTGTTATGTAGTCTAAAAAACCACACCTTGATGATCCACACAAACTCAAGTTGGGTGTGGTGATGCAACTGCTTCTGTCACACTGGTTCACCATCTCCATGTGGCAGTTGCACATATTCTAGGGGCTATCTGGGATTTCTGTCCACCATGGTTGTTCGATACAAATGGAGTCCCTAGAGATCAATGCATTTATTTTATAGTCTCAAAAGCCACACCTTTATGATCTACACACACTCAAGTTGGGTGTGGTGATGTAACTGCTTCTGTCACACTGGTTCACCATCTCCATGTGGTAGTTACATATTCTAGGGGCTCTCTGGGCTTTTTGACCACCATGGTTGCTTGACACAAATGAAGTCCCCATAGATCAATGCATTAGTGTTATATAGTCTCAAAAACCACACCTTGATGATCCACACACACTCAAGTTGGGTGTGCTGATGCAACTGCTTCTGTCACACTGGTTCACCATCTCCATGTGGCAGTTTCATATTCTAGGCGCTCTCTGGGCTTTCTGACCACCATGGTTGTTTGACACAAATGGAGTCCCTAGAGATCAATGCATTTGTGTTATGTAGTCTCAAAAGCCACACCTTGATGACCCACACACACTCAAGTTGGGTGTGGTGATGCAACTGCTTATGTCACACTGGTTTACCCATCTCCATGTGGCATTTGCATATTTTAAGGGCTCTCTGGGCTTTCTGTCCAACATGGTTGTTTGACACAAATTGAGTCCCTAGAGATCAATGCATTTGTGTTATATAGTCTCAAAAGCCACACCTTGATGATCTACACACACTCAAGTTGGGTGTGGTGATGAAACTGCTTCTATAACACTAGTTCACCATCTCCATGTGACAGTTGCATATTCCAGGGGCTCTCTGGGCTTTCTGTACAACATGGTTGTTTGACACAAATGGCGTCCCTATAGACCAATGTGTTTGTGTTATTGATGGCTCAAGATATGTAGAGCTCGTTGGAACCCTAAGAGGAAGGTATGATGAGCACAACAACAAGTTTACCTCAGTTATGAAACCAAGATTATCGAACCAGTAGGAGTAAGGAAACAACTCCAAGGTGTTGCTAGCAACTTGGAATACTTCACAACACAACCACAAAACTTTGCCCCAATTTACAGTGAGGTTGTCAATCTCACTGGTTTTTCTGTAAACAAAGGATTAAACGTATTCTGTGGAAGATAGTAATTGCTTGCAGAAAGTAAACAGTAAACGGTAAACAGTAGATGGTATATCAATGGTAAAGGAATGGACTAGGGTCCACAGTTCACTAGAGGTGTTTTTCCTTAAGATAAATAGCATGTTGGGTGAACAAATTACAGCGGGGCAATTGACAGATTGTGAAAGCATAACAATGCATATACTATACATCTTAACATTATACATAGACCGTAATCCAGTTGCATCTATGACTAATAATTCACCTTTATGTTATTGTCCGAACCCCTTCCAGTATTAAGTTGCAAGCACAGATAATTGCATTAATAAAAGTGTGTAAAGTAAACAATACGATTGCCCCATGGACGAAGGATTATTGTTTTCTCTCTAGTAGCAACAACACATCTACAACCTTAGAGATTTCTGTCACTTCCTCTTGGAGTTGCAAGCATCTACTTGGCCAAGATATCTACTAACAACAGAGAGCATGCAAGATCACACATAACATAGACATGATAGAATCAATAATCAATCTAAAATAGTATCTCAATATCCACCGGATCCCTACAAACATAACATGTAGGATTACAAATAGATGATCTTGATCATGAACGGTGCTCACAAGTTCTAAACATGATAACACAACCAACCATCTAGCTACTTTATGGACCCATAGTCCAAGGGTGAATTACTCACGCATCACTCCGGAGGCTGGAATGGTGATGAAGAAGGCCTCTAGGGTGATCTGTCTCCTCTGGCAGGGTGCTAGGATGAGCTTTAGATACCCCCCGATCTAGGGATGGAGATGGTGGCGGCTACAGACTTTCGTGGATTTTTGATCGGGTACTTAGGGTTTTCATCCCGGGAGGCTTTTTATAGGCAAAGGAGAAAGGTCGTTGGAGCTCTAGGGGGCCTACACCCCCTGGTGGCGTGCACCCTGGCTGCGCGGCCACCAGGTGTGGCTACCCTGGTGCGCCACTTCGTCTCCCCTCCGGACTCCGTGTTGCTTCGGGTAAAATATTGACTTTGGCTTTTGTCTCGTCCAATTGCGAGAATATTTCTTTACTAGCTTTTCTGAAACCAAAAGCAGCAGAAAACAGACAAGTGGCACCGTGGCATCTTGTTAATAGGTCAGTTCCAGAAAATGTATAAAAATACATCAAAGTGTGAACAAAACATAAGAAACTAGATATAAAACAAGCATGGAACATCAAAAATTATAGATACGTTTACGACGTATCAAGCATCCCCAAACTTAACTCCTGCTCGTCCTCGAGTAGGTAAGTGATAAATATAATATTTTTTGAGGTGACATGCACCATCATAATCTTGATCAAGATATTGGTAAAGCATTGATAGCTGGGATCAAAGTACTCTAAACATAAGCGTGAAAGATAGAGTTCTAACAATAAGACATAGAAACTATGTTGTAACATGAAAAGGTACAAACAAAATATCATGAATAACAATGCATTGAAAGATATTTGTTTGTTTCACATATAGAAAACATAATAAAAGTGGTATTCATCTTGTCCCTCATGGTATAGGAAAACATAAATGCATAGGACACCTTCAAATTCATAAGGGTGACTAGATACAAATAATTTAAGAGCAAGCAATATCAAAGTTATGAATCAATCAACAAGTTTTGGGATAATGCATATCAAACTAAGAATGACCACTATGCTCTCTCAATAGGTGCATAAAGATAGAAGATGGAGACTCAACATAAAAGTAAAAAAGAAAGGCCCTTCACAAAGGGAAGCAAGGATTCAAGTTTCATAAAGAGCTTCAGCTCTCCTTGCCCCTACCATAAGCATCTTGAGGTGATTAAGGTTAAAGTGACACAAATATGAGTATATGCTTGACAAGTTATAAGTTGAAAATCTCATGCCCCGTGCTTACGAGTACCGAACCTCATGCTACTCAACATTAGTTACAAGTAAGTTCTTGTCATTGTAAGTACATGTGTATAATAGAGAACCGCCAACGGGGTACCCCTTGCCCCATGATACATGAGCTATCCCATATAAAAATGACAAGCCAATAAACAATGAGCATCTCAGTGATCTTTTTTATTTGCTATTTTCAAAGGTTTTTATTAAGGATGCTTCGTAGAATGCTCAGTATGGCTACGCTGCAAGTTTCCACCATGATTAGCCATGGCTTAGGCTAGCCGCCCTAGCGTTTCTCTAAGACACATACAAACTCCATCAGCTTACAACCTCCCCTTTTATTTCACACCACCGAGATCCATAAGCAAAGGAACATGATATCAACTGAATAATACGTGCAATGTTGAAAGCATTCCCATGACAGCATGGTTCTGCTAATTCACAACTTATAAAGTGCAAGCATATAAGCAACATAGATTGACACAATGGTTCAAGTTTATTAAGTGCAAGAAAGTAAAGTGTGCCATCAAGTTTGTGAGAGCTTTAATCACTAATTTTCACATAACAAGTTTAATTTGGAAGGTAGATAAAAGCATGAATATACTTGGAATGGTGTAAGACACCATGCATAGGAATTTATAGTGGACTCTTTGGAATAACTTGGTTTCATTGGGAGTTGGATGCATGAGTGGAACTCATACTTGGTACAGGTGGAGGCTAGCAAAAGACTAGGAGCGACCCACTAAGAGAGCAATAATGGCCATAATCATGCAAAGCGAAAAAACATTATTAATTAAAGCATAAAGTGATATTACAAGTCAAAAACTAAATGATCATAGAGGCTAAGGTGACTGGTTCATAGTCTTAACATGGTGTAAGCATTTGCCAGGTCAACCCAAATAAAGCATCAAAGGAGAATACCACAATGTTATACTTTTGTATGCTAAAACAACGCATGATTCGTTCAAGGCACATTAAGCAATATCAATTGTTTGGAACAGGTCATGCTACAGCAATAATTACTAAGCATAAGGTTAAAGCAATATCAAACATGACATGATAGAGTCTAGGCCACAGTCAAAACAAACTCCTTTTGTACCACTTATAAGCATGAAGCTTCCTACTCTTTTCCAATCACCAATCAACTTATTTGAAACCACGTATGAATGCAGAGGTCCAACCAATTTATTCAAGCAAATTAAACAAAATAAAACTAAAAACAAAAACAAATACGCTCCAAGAACAACACAATTGTGCATGAAAGAATAAAGTGTTTTGGAAGAAAACCTGAGATTTTTATTGATGAAGAAGGGGATGCCTTGGGCATCCCCAAGCTTTGACTCTTGTACTTCTTCAATATTTCTTGGGGTGACACGTGTGGCATCCCCAAGCTTTAGCTTTTGTCCATATTTCATCTCATTGCATTATTCTTTCCTACACTTGAAAATTTCCTTCATACAAAACTTCACACAATCTTCATTAGCAACATTAGTGTATTCAAGATAATAAGTCTTCGGGTTCAGTTTCAACACAAGTAAACCTTCCATTAAAACACAAGCTACTGTAGCAATTCTTTCTAAAATCTCAAGTGATCTAACATAACTCAAAGAGAAAGGGATTAAGAGGCACATGCAAATAATGACAGAAATCTGTCAAAACAGACCAAAAGGTAAAAACCGATTTTTTCGAAAACCTTCTGTTGCTCAAATTGAAAAGTCTTAAACTAACGAAAGTTACATAAGAACCTAGGGCATAAGCACATAAAATTACAGCTCAATCCGACGTACAGGGATTTTTCATGATTTTTTATAGTGAAACACAAAAAATCTATTTCGGGACAACAACTTTCCCAAGTCTTACTTCTCTCTCATTAGAGGTTATTCTTGGCAAAAAAAGTACAGAAAAAGGATAAGGAGAGGTTATTACTAAACCAATCACTTCCAAGACTCAACAAAAGAAAAACTAACTGAATAAAAAATTAGGTTATCTTCCAATAGTGCTTTTCTTTAACGCCTTTCAGCTTGGCATAGGAGTAAGATTCAAGTATTTTCAAATGAAGAAACATTAAGAGCAAATTTTATTTTAATAGGAGAGGAATTGTTCTATACCTTTCTTGAGGAAGTGTTCTATACCTTTCTTGAGTGGGAATTGATATTTAATAGTGCCTTCCTTCATATCAATAATGGCACCAACAGTTCTAAGAAAAGGTCTTCCAAAAATAATAGGATAATAAGCATTGCATTCAACATCCAAAACATAGAAATCAACGGGGACATAGGTATTGTTAACCATAATAAGAACATCGTTAATACTCCCCATGAGTTTCTTTTTAGCATTATCATCAAGTTGGACATCTAAATAACTATCTTCCAATGGTGGCAAATCAAGCATTTCATAAATATTTCTAGGCATAATAGAGACACTAGTTCCAAGATCACATAAAGCTTTGAGATCAAAATCATTCACTTTCATATTAAGGATGGATTCCCAACCATCTTCTAATTTCATAGGAATGGAAGATTTATGTTTCAATTGTTCTTTTTTAATTTTTATGAGAGCATATATAATGTGTTTTGTAAAGGCCATATTCATAGCACTAGCATTAGGACTTCTAGCAAGCTTTTGTAGGAACATAACTACTTCAGAAATATTGTAACCATCTGAAGGGAATATGCCCTGAGAGGCAATAATAAAGTTGTTATTATACATATTCCAAGTATATGATAGATGTTTATTTTGCATGCTATAATTGTATTAATTTGGAAACGTTAATATATGTGTGTTTAGTAAACAATAGGAAAATTCCTAGTTATCCCTCCCTTATCAACTAGCTCGTTGATTAACAAGATGATCAAGGTTTCCTGATCATGGACATTGGATGTTGTTAATAATGAGGTCACAACATTAGTGGAATGATGTGATGAACATTCATCCGAAGTCATTGTGTTTATATTGCTATAACATCTAACAAAGTAATCCTAGTCTTTAGACCATGAGATCATGTTAATCACTAAAACTAGAAGAGTATCTTGATAACATCAAATGTCACACCGTGAAAGGGTGATTATAAAGGTGGGTTCAGTGCTACAAAAGTGTTATGTAGAAGCTCATGGATCAAGAGTGGGATTTGTCCATCCCGATGATGGATAGATATTCTCTGGGCCCTCTCAGTGATATCACATGGGTTAGCTTGCAAGCAAGTGATGAGATCACTAGAATGTTATATCACGGGAACGAGAAAAGAGTACATGTCGGTAACAAGATCAAACTATGTATGGAGATACCAATGATCAAATCTCGGACATGTAATATATTGCGAGACAAAGGGATTTAGTTACTAGCGTTAAAGGTTCTCACGATCATAGAAGTCATCATAGAATGTGTAGGAGTCAGTATGGATCTCTAGGTCCCGCTTCTGATTATAGACCTGAGAGGGGTCTCGATCATGTCTGCATTATTCATGAACCGTAGGGTGCCACATTTAAGGGACACCTCTTTGTGAAGGATCTCTCTCCTCCTCTAGAATTATTCCCCCATTGTCTCGGATTAGCGAGATACATGTTCCCGGTGGCATTTCGTCTGGAAGGAGTTACTGCTTCCACTGCATCGCTGGAGCGAGGAGGCGGAGGTTGTTCGGTGGCCTAAATGTGTGTGCGAGTGCGTATTCACTGCTGGTTTGCGGTGCTAGGACTTCTACACGATCTTGAGATCGACAAGCGTATGACTACATCATCCATGAGTTCCTACTCGTTAACAAAACTTTGTTGTCTTCGAGGGTAAGTTCTCCATGGATGTATATCCATCCGTTTCTTGTATCTAGTAGATAGATCTTGGCGTATAGTTCTCATCATAGGAAAATTTTGTTTTCTATGCTGCGAACCCTTCACCATCAAGATCAAAATCAAAATTACCATCCAAGGTAGTAGAGCTATTGTTTCCCATATTTCGAAGAATTTCAGTATTTTATTGGAAAAGGTTCCATTGGTTTTAGGCATTGTTGCAAAAGGAATGGGGACTTCATGTGGTTTGCTACCATCAACATTGGTGGTGGTAATAGTACAAATAATACTATTTTTAGCAATTTCATCTTCTCTTTCCCACTTAGCATGCAATTCAGCCTCCTAGCAATTTCATCTTCTCTTTCCCACAACTTGATGGAGGCCCGTGCCAGGGGGTGTTGTGGGCCCCCTGTGGCCCAACTCCGCTCCCCCTTCCAACATTCTTCGTATTTTGGAAATATAGGGTTTTCCATGTCCCAGATTTTCTGATCTTCATAAATTTCGCCTCCAAATAGCCCCTTTTCCATCAGAATCATGTCTGCAGCAGTCCATCCTCCAAAAGTCATCAACCATGCAAAAACAGATGAAATAACATAAATATCATCCCTTAATATGAAATATATCAATGAATAACAGTAAATTATGATATAGAATAGTGATGCAAAATGGACGTATCAGTGATATAACTTATCCTGTCACACTGGTTCACCATCTCCATGTGGCAGTTGCATATTCTAGGCGCTCTCTGGGCTTTCTAACCACCATGGTTGTTTGACACATATGGAGTCCCTATAGATCAATGCATTTGTGTTGTGTAGTCTCAAAAACCACACCTTGATGATCCACATGCACTCAAGTTGGGTGTGCTGATGCAACTGCTTCTGTCACACTGATTCACCATCTCCATGTGGCAGTTGCATATTCTTGGGGCTCTCTAGGTTTTCTATCCAACATGGTTGTTCGACACAAATGGAGTCCCTAGAGATCAATGCATTTTTGTTATATAGTCTCAAAAGCCACACCTTGATGATTTACACACACTCAAGTTGGGTGTGGTGATGCAACTGCTTCTGTCACACTAGTTCACCATCTCCATGTGGTAGTTGCATATTGATACATTGCAAATGTATCTATCATTTTTGATGTTCCATGCTTGGTTTTATCTACTTTCTTGTGTTTTGTTCCAACTTTGGAGTACTTTTCATATGATTTCTTGGACTAACCTATTAACAAGATGCCACAGTGCCTGTTGCCTGTTTTCTGCTGTTTTTGGTTCCAGGAAGTCAGAAACTGAATATTCTCGAAATTGGACGGGACAAAAGCCAAAGTTCCTATTTAAACGGAAGACTCACGGAGCCAGAAGACGAGACGGAGGGGGGCCACACCCCCCTTGGCGCGGGCCAGCCTAGGCCGCGCCAGGCCATGGTGTGGGCCCCCTGGCTGGCCACCGACCTTGCCTCCTTCACCTATAAGAGCCTCCCGATACCAAAACCCTAGATGGTCAATCGGAAATCCACGAAAAGTTCCGCAATGCCACCGCCATCGAAGGGGAGATTCAGGGGACAGAAAGTATCTGTTCCGGCACCCTGCCGGGACGGGGAACTGCCCCCGAAGCCATCTCCATCGATCTCCACCACCATCTCCATCACCATTGCTGATTCCCATGATGAGGAGGGATTAGTTCTCTCTCGAGGCTAAGGGTTCTAGCGGTAGCTATGTGTTCATCTCTCTCTATGCATGATCTTATTGAGATCATGAGCTTGTAATCTATAGATCTACCTTGCTACACAAGTGCTTTAATAGATCTCTGCTCTCCCCACGTGTGTGAAGTTGACAGCGTGCACACCATGCTGGCACATAGGCTAGAGATTACAAATACTTGTTATGAGTTATATTTGGAGTTGGATGTCTTTATGAAATTGTGGTGTTTGTTGGACTCATCAGTACTCAAGGTGACAATGTGGGGTTTTCTAGATGGGAAAGGTGAACTTTGAGGTGTGCTGTTATAGCCCTAGCAACGATTAGAGTGTCCAACCGGAGAGTAGTTAAGAGTAGTATCATAAAGAAGAATATATCTATATCAGAGTGTTCACTAGTGAAAGTATGATCCCTAGGCCTTGTTTCTAAGCATTGATACACCATTTGCAATTCGATCTGTTACATGTTTGCTTGCTTCCATCTTTATTTTAGTTTGCTTTTAGTCTCTTCCACGCCATCAAGTTATTTTCTATCACCGTTACCACTTATAATCCATACCACTTGTATTTCACTATCTCTTCGCCGAACTAGTGCACCTATACAACTGACAAGTGTATTGGGTGTGTTGGGGACACAAGAGACTTCTGGTATCTTGATTGCAGGGTTGCTTGAGAGGGGTTACCTTTGACCACTTCCTCCCTGAGTTCGATAAAACTTGGGTGATCCACTTAAGGGAAAACTTGCTGCTGTTCTACAAACCTCTGCACTTTGAGGCCCAACAACTGTCTACAAGAATAGAAGTGCGTAGACAACACATATTCTAGGGGCTCTCTGGGCATTCTAACCACCATGGTTGTTTGACACAAATGGAGTCCCTAGAGATCAATGCATTTGTGTTAGGTAGTCTCAAAAACCACACCGTGATGATCCACACACACTCCATTTGGGTGTGGTCATGCAACTGCTTCTATCACAGTAGTTCACCATCTCCATGTGGCAATTGCATATTCCAGGGGCTCTCTAGGCTTTCTGTCCAACATGGTTGTTTGACACAAATGGAGTCCCTATAGATCAATGCATTTCTGTTATATAGTCTCAAAAGCCACACCTTGATGATCCACACACACTCAAGTTGGGTGTGGTGATGCAACTGCTTCTGTCACACTGGTTCACCATCTCCATCTGGCAGTTGCATATTCTAGGGGCTCTCTGGACTTTCTGACCACCATGGTTTTTTGACACAAATGGAGTCCCTAGAGATCAATGCATTTGTGTTATGTAGTCTCAAAAACCACACCTTGATGATCCACACACACTCAAGTTGGTTGTGGTGATTCAACTGATTCTGTCACACTGGTTCACCATCTCCATGTGGCAGTTGCATATTTTAGGGGCTCTTTGGGCTTGCTGACCACCATGGTTGTTTGACACAAATGGAGTCCCTACAGATCAATGCATTTGTGTTATATAGTCTGAAAACCAGTCAGAGATCCAGTAAGATATTGTCAAGACCGGTCACCTAGCTTAAGAACCCTAATGTTGATTTATTTCAGCCACACACAACTCATCCAACAGCCAATAATCTGTGGTTCTGTCGTCCCGCCAATCCAAAATTTCGGGTTCGGTCCTCCCGCCGATCCAAAATTTCGGGCACCCAAATTCTCGCGCGCGGATCTCATGGTTCAGACCCTTCCACATAGCGTAACCAATGCATTATCGTAGAGGGCATTTATGTAATCTAGTGGAAACCCTTCTTTATCCCCGCACTGAAAGGAGACAAATCCAAATCTCCTACGCCCGCCCTAGCCTCCAATCACCAGTCTCAGCACAGCCGTCGTTGTACCCTCGCTCGCCACCGTCGGCCCTAGTAATCATCTAACCATCGACCTAGACCAAACCCTAGCCCGTCCTCAGCTTCCCGGTTTCCAACCAAGCCGTCGAGCTCGCGGATCTGCAACCTCCCGCCGAGCACTGCCATCTGGCCATCCTCCCCATCTTCCACCTCGCCAACAAGGTCCTCCCCATCTCTGTGAACCTCAGCGTCAAGGTCTGCTACCTTTCCGTCCACCCCGCCAACAATGTCTGTCTCCTCGTCGTCCACCTCGCCATCCACCACGCCATCAAGGCACGCCAGATTGTCGTCCTCCTCGCCAACAAGGAAGGCCAGCAAGGTTCGCGGCAAAAAGCGCACAAAGAAAAGTCCGTAGCGCCTATAGGAAAGTAAACAACCTCCTTGCATGTGAATTCTCTGCTCTTTTATGCCTGCTCGATGTTCATGTGTTTCATTTTCCATGCCAGTGAAATTGCTTGTTTGAGAGAGGCAGTATGTTCATTTTCCTCCTCCTGTTTGCTATCGGGCAATCAAAATCATATGTTATATTTTGTTTAATTGCATGTTTAATTTGTAGCTAACTTGGATTTCTTTATTAATGTTAAATACGCAAATGCATCCCATGGAAGAAAGTCGGCTGAAAAACATCATGAGAAATAATGAGCGCTTGCAACAACTTGGTGTTAGGCCCTTTGCAAGTCTTTTCGCATCTCCAACTGTATTCTCTCCTAAAAAGACAAGAAATGACAGCTCTAGATCTGACTATGATCCCGAAGAGGAGGAAGATATCATTGAAGGAGACCTAGATGATGTCAGTGAGGACAATGAGTCGCAGGTCAACCCCTTACCTTACTCATCTTGTGTTGAATTGTTTGCTTACTGATTTTGACATATATCTGTTCCTTCTTTATTATCCCCAATTGACCGGTACAAATGGAATTTCTAGCCATAGAAGAGGAAATGCAACAAGATAGCTGCCGTCAGGACATCATTGGCTCCTACTGGTCTAGCATCTACTTGGAAGCGCGTCCTGGTGGGCCAAGGTGCAGGCACAGAAACTTCCAGAAAAACCAGGTCCAAGGGTAAGGAACCAGTTGACCAAGGCGGCCGGGAAGCTGCCCAAGCCGAGCACACACCTCCCCAAGGCCAGCAGCCAGATCCCTAGTGTTCGTCGGCACCTCCCCTACTCCAACAGCCCGCTGCCTACCGTCTGCAGGCACCTCCCCAAGGCAAGCAGCAGCCCCCGCCGGGCCATGCACAGACGCCTCTCCAAAGCGATTGTGCACGTCCCCAGGGCAAGCAGCAGTCCCCTCCTTGCCATGCATGGGCGCCTCTCCAATGCGACTGTGCACCTCTCCAAAGGGACTGTGCATCCGAGAGTTCAGCTACCAAAGGCGAGGGGCCTGATGTGAAACGCGATGGATGGTTATTTGACCGTTTTGACTGGGATCAAGAGGGTAACATGTTGAACAAATTGCTTGCTCTACAGTAACCAATTAACATTATATTGTGTGAATCATACTCATTGCACTTACTGTTGTAGAACACTAACTCATACCCATTATATTCTTGTAGATGAATTTGGGCATAATCATTCTGGAGACACTGTTATGCATGATGATCCTCTGTTTGTGGTTGACAACATGCCCACAAAAAGACTTCAACTTGTCGTTCCTCTAGGAAGAACTAGGACAGTTTCACCAGTGATTGCTGCCAAGTTTGCCACTGAGTGTGTAGTAACAGTCAGGACTCAGATGCATATCTTCCCCCAGTGGGGAGAGTATAGGGAGAGGCCGGATGTCAGAGCAGACTTCTATGGCAAAGTTTCTGTATGTTCCGTAACACTCAGTTGTCCCTTTCTTCATTTTGCTGTTAATGCGAAATCTGATAATCTTTGTTTTATTTCAGCAAAAGTTTGTCATGGACCCCTCTCTACCTGATGTGTAGTTTGCTTGTAACAAGTAGTTAATGAGGCATGCAAGAAATCAACGGCATACTCTGAAGAAACAGTTTTTTGACAATTTTCCAGCGAATAAAGTTACAAAGATATCTCCTGTGGAACACATGAGCAATAGGAGTGGTGTAGGCTTGTCGATTTTTTGTCCGACCCCAGAAACAAGGTCATGTCTTGTTTACTAAACTTCTCCTGATTGAATTCTTTAAGCTGGACTAACTGTATGCTCCCTGTTTGTTTCGGCTCTGTCTGAAAAAAATAAGATCAGCAGACAGCTCGTCAAGTACCCTCATGCCACTGGTGCTCGCAGCTTTGAGGTTTTGTGCGACATGCAGGAAGGCTCCATTGAACTGCTTGAAAATGGCTTGACTGACAATATGGAAGAAGCAACTGTAAGTCCTCCATAATACTTTCCATCTTCGTCAAATTCAATACCCTTTTGTTCCCTCACATATACGATGTGCTTATTATTTGCTCGCTAGGTTTCTCATATTCTATTTTATTCCTAAAACTTGTAGGCAGTCCTGGAAAGCAAGTTGGTGTCATATCCTCCAGAAGATGACACAAAGGATGAAGCAATTCCTTCCACCGCCGTTGTGCACTTTGTGCTGTCTCAGAACAAAAGAAAGCCAACAGTCCTAAAGAACATCAGCATCTTTTCAAGTACTTCGAAACCAACCAAGTCTCAGCTAGAATCTCATCTCGAGGCTCATAAAGCAGGTAATGTGGAACTGCGCTGTGCCATTGAGGAGTTGCAGCAGGTGAATGAATCTGGCGAGGCAGAGAGGCTGAAGTATTTGGAAGACCTACAAGTAATGCGGAAGAAACAAGAAGACCTGAGGAAGAAACAAGAAGAGGCAAATGCATTAATACAAAAAGTGTTAGCTCACCTGTCCGAATCACAACAGGCAATATGGTGAATCTGTGGAAATGTGTCTGGCATGAGTTGAACCTTCTTATATCTTATTTGAGTCCCGTATTCATTTCTCGAGAGTGAAACATTTGTCCTGGAATTTTCTGTCAAATTATGTATTGTAATCCTATAAACGTCCCGAGTGTTTCTTTACGAAATATTTCCATCATGGTTAGTAATGTCATGAGACTCATATAATCATCATTTCTTCTAGAGATACATGTGTGGTTATGATTGGTCCTTGTCGTGTCCTGCAATTGACCCACGTGTTATCATTTGAATGGATCACGTGTCTACCTGTCGGCAGCCGGCAACGACGAAACGAAATTCATCACGGGTGGCATGACGTCAGAACGACGTGATGACGTAAGGAAGCGGCGGTTACGGAATCAAGTCATGACGAAAAATAAACGTCCCGATAGGGATGACGTCACAGACGGAAACAATGACGTCAGCAAACGTCGCTGACGACAGTTCGCGGTGCTGTCCGCCACGTGGCATCGTTCATGACGAAGTAAAAAATGTCATGACAGGCCGGGCCTATGCTGGGCTGGTCCAGTTGCCGCGACGAAATCGGAGGAACGTCACAGATTGAATTATGACGTGAGGTTTGTGACCTATTTTTTTCGTCACAGAATTCGTCGTGGATGGCCATCTACGACGTTTTGGCCCTCATCCATGACGATATCAGATCGTCATGAACCGCCGAGATTCTTGTTGTGTACATGGCACATGCCTTCAAAAAGATTTTTAACACAAGATATACTTACTATGTTTAGTAGGTACTGTATATATACGAAACTATATAGCAAGGTTAGAGAAAAATAAAACTAATAACGCTTAAAATTAGAATGGAAGAATAGTAAAGTTGGACTCATTAATTCCATGTGATTACCTCTTTGGGCATGAGGGCCTTGGGAATCACCCTGCAAAGGGAGAACAAGATAACAACTTATCGCAATAGCAGTTTAGGCTCGGTTTGATCGCTCATTATTTTCAAAATCAACATATTCTGACGCTAGGCAAGAAAATACTACCGTTTTCCTCCTTTCTCAGTTTTAAAGAAAAGAGGGTTAGACCTATTTCTAAAATGTTCCAAAAAAAAGAACAGTTTTAAAGATAATTGGGTATTTAAAACTTCAATATTTGTTGGAGCCAAACACAACAAAGTATTGTATACCATGGTATTTTCAGAAACTGCGGTATTAGAAGAAAACGTAAAAAATACTAGGTTGCCACACACACCCTTTAACCAACCACCTAATCCCTCCCTCTGTTCACAATTACTATCTCCATTCGAAAATGTAAGTGTGAACTGCAAGAAAGGCTTATGTTTTGAAACGGGAGGTAGTACTTCATGTTCTGGGTTTAGTCGAATTCAAACCTTTTAAAGTTTAACCAATTATTTCATTAAAAATATCCAGATGTATAATATAAAATCTTCGTATTTTGAAGGGTTAAACGTAGAGAGTATTTTCTGTTGAATTATTAGGCATAATTTCCATAATTAATTTCAAAATATAAATCATGACAGCTACGATTCGGGCACCAGAATACATGCATGTGGCGGGGTCGAGCTAGCATACTACAGTTTGGATGATGCCCCAAATAATTGAAGCGCTTTCTATATTCCGGCACCAGAATATCATATGCATATGCCGAAGATGAATCATTATTATTATTATTAAGCTGTAGTTTGCATACCCAAGGACGTGCCGTCCTCCAGTGTGGACTGCTTGAGAGACCACGCCAATGAGCCCCAAGCTCCCTCCTCCGTACACGAGGTCAATCTTCCTTGCAACCTAGACATAGTGTAATGCAAACCATATATAGGAACGTGCACGGCAGGTCGTTTTGTAGAAAGACATGCATGACAAGCTGATTGCTAAACCTATACATATAGGTGTAATTTTTGGGGCTATATATGTAGAATGAAGCAAGCAAATGCATGTCATACCTAATATAATTGTCTCTGTTGTAGTAGCTAGCAGCAAATGCATGCACGTACAAATGACTGAAAAGGAAAGAAACCTGCTATATTTCCCAAGAGGAAATAATAGGGAACTTCTATATATCACAAGAGGAAATAATAGCTATAGATCAAACGGCATGAACTACTAGAGAGAAGCAAGCTCGAGTAGATGTATATGAACCCCACCAGCCTGCCGCCCGGTCGATCGAGGCTAGCCCCTTATATATGTAGAGCTACATTGGGACGAGGAGGTAGAAGAAACAAGAAGGATGGGGCTTCGTCGGCGCCTAACACTGGCACCTGGCGATCTCGTTCTGCCGCCAATCTCGCCCTCCGGGAATGCCTCTGGTTCGTGGTTCTTCTGTCTGGGATCTAACCCGGGATCGGATGGGAACGATGGTTGGCGGCTCGTCAAGCCCTAGAGGCGCTCAAGGATGTCGACGGCGATCTTGGGTGGACGACGGTGTCGTGGCGGCGGCGGCTAACGTATGCGGAGCTCCGACAAAATTTCTGGGAAGAGATGGGATTTCCTACTACGGCGTCGAGATTCTGGGAAAAGACCACGCCTGGGTCGCCATCTCGAAGGTCCGTGTCGCCGGAGGATGCTGCCTCGCTGCCAGCCTCCAGGAGCGCTGCACCTCGGTTGGCGACGCGTCGGGCAGTGTCCATCTCGCCACAGTTGCGACCGTGACGGGGGCCACTATTGGAAATATGCCCCAGAGACAAATAGTAATAAGGACTATTATCATATTTCATAAAGTTTATGGTTAAGTTTTATATTATGTTATACCTGTATTGAGTGGAAACATCAATACACATGTGATATATAAACAATTAGGGGTTCCTAGTGAAACTCTAGTCACTGGTTCATTGGTCAACATATGATCAAATTTCCTGATCATGTGGCATTTATGCCAGTTAGAAATGGAGACAACTTATTCTGAGAATGAGATAATAAACCAATACTTAACCTAAGCATCGTGACTTGATCATGTCACGAAGTTCAAGTTACGATGATTAGAAATGAACCCTCGTAGACTATTCCTTATACTGTGAGGCTATATCAATCACTGTCTCCCGACAAGGCTTAGATAGCATCAAGCACCACTTGGTAATACAGTGGTTATAAAGGTGTGTTCAGGTACTCGGAGAAAACCGTAGAGGCAATATATGTCAAGAGCGGGATTTGTCCGTCCACGTGATGGAAAGATACTCAAGAGCCCACTCGGAGAAGTTATATTCAATAGCTGCCCAGCGTGTGATTTGATCACAGGGATATTACTTGTCGGAACGAGTCAGATAGCATTGTTCTGTAACGAGATTGAACACGACATGGTGATGTCATTGATCAGATCTCGGGCAATGCAAGTATCGAGAGACAAAGGGAATAATACACGATCGTCGCGGTTCAAACGACGAAAGATCTTTGTGGAACGCACAGGGGTCACATGGCCATCTAGGTCCCTCTATCGATCATTGGTCCGGGAGTGTCCCGACCATGTCTGGAGTGTTCCCAAACCGTAGGGTGTCACTCTTAAGGGTTTTATGATTCTTAGAGAGTGTTTATAGGATCGAAATAATCACCGAAGAATAGTAGAGAGAAAACCAGAAGGGTTTCGGTAAGTCCGGAGGATGTCCGGAGTGGAGATGGAAGGTGTTCCACAACCATGGATATTGAATAATATGTGAATGAATGTTAAATATTGATTTAATAATTTATTCATAATTATTTAATAAAGAGAAAATCAATTTAAAATGTCAAACAGCTTAATGGGCCAATTCTAGAGGGAAGAGGGACCATTAGGGAAAGATCGGAGGGAAAAGGGCCAGAGGGGGTGGCCGGTGCCCTAGTGGGCCAGCCCCTCCCCCGCGTGGGGCCCATGGGTGTGGCCAGCGGCGCCACCCCTCCCCCTCTCCTCTCCTTTAGTCCCACCCCGGGACTTTGAGGGAGGTAGTACCTCCCCTCCCCCTATATATAGTGGGGGTATTTAGCCAGATAAATACACACAATATTCAATAAATGTCTTCTCACTTTTGGGAAGACCTCCAATTGATATTCTCTTTCTCTCTCGTGACCGTGGTCCCAAGTTCGGACTGTGCGAACGGGAGACATCTTCACCGCGGAGCGCCGTCGCGCTGCGGGATTCGGATCCAGGAACTCTATTTCTGCAACTGCTACTGGATTGGGGAAGCGGGAGTCATCGTCAGGCATCGGACATGTGTAACTCCCCGCAAGGTGTCACACTTGAGGCACTCAAGTCGTTGGAGCCACAGGAGCGCAAGGACTTCATCACGACCTTGAGGTCGGCTTCGGCTCGTCTACATGAACCACGCTCTCCTGAGCGTTGACAACGCTTTTCGGTCTTCAAGGGTAAGTTTGCAAAATTCCCCTCCCGTTACTGTATTACTAATAGATAGGTCCTGGCAACATCAGGGGTTTAGGGACGTAGGGTAAAAATTTATTGTTTTCATGCGCGGAACCCCTACAGTGGTATTCGAGCTAGATCTATGCGTAGTAATGCTAGTACAGGTAGAACACACGAGATGTAGTGTGTGGGCGTTGACCTTTAAGTTGTTACCCTCCCATGTGTACTTGTGTATACCGCAGTAATGCTTGATGAAGCGGCCCCCAACAGACTTTACACGTTCATTCGCGAGACTGGTCCACGCTTGACATACGGCATGCACTGTATAAAGTGGCTTAGGGGGTGTCTGTCTCTCTCGCATTAGTTGGTATACCATTTGCAACGGAGAGCCCCGAAAGGGGTATAGTATAGAAAACTACTTGATCAGCGTTGTGCTGAAAGTTCGTAGGTAAGAACGGTTCTTGTGCGAAAGCCCATTCAGCCACGTAAAACTTGCAAAGATAAAGTAGAGGCGTCTAACTTTGTTTTGCAGGGGGGGGCGTTGCTTTGTGATATGGTTGTGGCAAAGGTAAAGTGATTACCTTATGTTACGTAGTAGTAGATAGTCCCGGAGGTGACAGACTATCACGCCGGAAAGACACCGATGCCTTGGTGTCTACGGCGCCGGAACCCTAGCGCCGGAATCCGTTGACGACAGATGGAGATCACGACGTGAAGGACCATATCACATCGCATTTACATTCAATGTTATTGTTTGTATATCTTATTGTGTGCTAGTATTAGATACTCAACGGTAGCCTAATAACATGATCCCTGTTAAAATTACCAATGATTGTGTTCCCCCTTAGTGTGCACCACCAAGAAATTTCTTCGGTATGAGGCAACCCAGGGTGACTGGGTGTCAAACATATCTACATTCGTATACAGTGGGTGTAAGCCATGTTGCACAGCGAATACACTAAGGTTGAGTTGGCGAGCCTAGCACGTTACAAAAACGTGGCCTCAGAACGCGGATGGTCGAAAGAACGAGCACGAGTCGCATGAATGATGTGACCGACGTTTAGCGTCCACCCTTAAACCCACATTGATGGCCATGATGATTGGGGGAGATGTGGCTGAAAGGGGTCGTGTTATCACTAGGAACCCTTCTAGGGATAGGTGTTTCTGAGTGGAGTTATTATTAACTCATTTAATTATAAACTTAGTCTAAATTCCTTTTGCAATTATAAATGTAGAAAAGGTTCTCCCCGATGCCACCTTTCCTGTTGACGATTGATTGGTTAGAAGGACAGAAGCTCAGACTAGATGGATCAAACTTCTCTATGTGGGTTGCGCATCTCCACGTTCTCCTTAGCGAGAATGACGTGGTCGACTACATACTCGATGAGTTGGATTTGGATCAGCCCATTGACCTAGAGACCCAGTGCAGCAGGAAGACCGCTATCACCATCAGGAGATGGACTCCTTCATTTCAGTTACAATGCGTTTCGGAATGGTGGACGAGCTGTGGCCTGTCGTGGGTAATGTCAACCCTCGTACAGTAATGCTACAGCTTAGGACACATTTCATGGAACAAGCACGCATATGGGAGCATGAGCTGATGGCAGACTTCTTATCCATTAAGATGAAGGAGAACTCATCATTTGACGACCACTTGGAGCGCATGCATGATGCGTACATAAGGCCTGCATACTTCCTGGATAGCTGGATGACAGTATCTTTTGCAAATGGTGTTGTGTTGCTGTCGCTGCCACCAAGCTACCAAGCATAAGTCAGGACTTGCATTATGAGAGGCGACGCGGAAACCCATGGTTTCCACGAGTTCATATCACATTTTAGAGATGTGGTGGTTAAACCCGTTGTCGCTGAGGTCATCAATGACAAAGGTATATATTTGATATACAATTTTATAAATGTTATAATCTTGGAAACACATTTGAAGTGTTAAGTATATTTGATACTTGTTATGTTTTACTGAAAACAGGTCCTTCTGCATAGAGGTGCTTGCTGGAGAGGAGGTGACGTTGCGTGGTGATGGCGAGCATGATGATGATGACCAACGACACTTTCCCTCAACATTTATCACTTAGTTTATGTTTTAGGATAGTTATTGTAATCAAAAAGATTGTGAACTTCTTTAGTGAGTCTCACACTTAGTGAGACGGTTATCCATATCAGTTTGTAACAAATAGTTGTTCCACTTTTATGAAGGATTTCTATTCGTGTTCATATCTTGTTTGACTATATGTGAATTATCCTGGTTGTTTGAAACTAATTGATAATGCATGAACATTTGTAAAATATTGAAATCCTTTAAAAATACCCAAATTAATGACATGTTCATTAATGAATGAAACCATTGTTTGAATTCAAAAGTTATTTTGATAATATGTGAAAGAAATTTGATTTCTTATCACATAAAAATCATGCCTATGTTCGACCAAATAACTTGAACACAGTGTATTACTTGAATACAAAGTGTTTTAATGAATTGTTAAAAATAAATACATATTTGATGTATTGTGTTTTAACAAAATGGTAATTATCATTATATGATTGTTTAAATGTGTAAAGAAGTTTACTAAAGGAAACATGAAGATGAAACTATTTGATATGATCAAAGTGTTTCATCAACAAAGGGTATAAAGATAAATAAGAATCCAATTGCTATGATTTGATCAACAGTAATGAAATTCAACTTTATAAGATTGGCGTAAAAGAAATTGTGGAATGCAATGCGTTTGAAATGTCAAAATGCAAAGCATCACAATGTGATATTAGATATCAAAATGGGTTAATAGAAGGCGCCAAATAAATCGTTGTAGTGTAGATGTAGAGACCATTAGTTAAAAATAGTTAGCACTCAATTAGAATATATAGTGAACCATTTGAATTCGTGAAAGCGGCGCCATATCTGGTATGGATTGTCATAAATTTTTTGGGGTTATTCGATATAACCAAAACAATAGCAAATAAGTCCTTGTAGAATATTCATTGGAAAACTTTGAATACAAAATCCATAGATAAAACCAAAAGAGAAGCAAAAACTTGTATTGCTTGGATTTTGGTGAATTCTTGAGAAAGTTCACATTCAGTGACATTTATCAATTATGAAGCAAATGGAAGATAGTGAGAAACACGATGAGGATTCAAATCCCTGCATCAGAGTGTTGAGAAGCGCAACGGCCAAAGTCCTTGAACGATTCTCTTCACAAATGGAAAGAATTAATGATAATGATCATTGTGTTTTCCCCATTGGTGTTTTCACTACATGAAGTAGGATTCAAAATGTAACCCATATCTTGTATGGAGACATTTGTGAATCATTTGTCATGATTCTTGGAATATGACATACCTACGAACTACTAAGGAAATAATGGTAAACTAGAATTATGAGAAATCCTAGAAGCAAAATTCGCTTGAGATTAGAAAGCAATTTGTTGCTGAATATCACAAGTAAAAGGGGTTACTTGGAATTTTCCCAAATGACTGCAAAGCCATAGTGGAAAAATGGGTGAATGACAAAAGTAAAATTTGTCAAGTATTAGACGAATTTAACTGAATTTGATTCAAGTGTGCTAAATGTCTAGTGGATTTAAAACTAGTAAAAGTACTAGTATCTCATAGTAAATCTCCAAGTTTCATATTTGATCAAAGGATTTTGAAGTTGTTCAAAATAGTGAGTGGATATGCAATTTGCATGAAATTGAGTGGGAGCTATAAAAGTCTTCCTAAAACAATATGTGAATGACATATTTTTGAGTAGGAGCAATATAAGTCTCAAATTCAAATATGTAGGAACATAGTTTGAGTAAGAGTAGTGACTCATACCCAAATATGTTAGGAACATATTTTGAGTGGGAGCTTATAGAGTTATTCTTAAGTGTGTTAAGAATAAAAGCGCAAATACCAATAAATATTGATTTATGAGGTGTAGAAGTTTATAATAAGTGTATTATGATATTATGTAGTATTCCTTAAGGGATATTAAAAAGGTGTTCAGAATAGAAGTTAATTAAGGAACAGGTCCTTAATAACTCATGTTAGGAATAGTATTAAGTTTAACATCAATGGTTGAAAGAAAGAAAGGATGATCATCATCCACTATGTTAAGACATAGGTTCTATCTTAGAAAACCATGATGATAACTTAACATAATATATAATCCAATAAGGAACGTTTAAAAGTGATTAAGTTTGAATCACGGAACGTTGAGCTAAGTTTGTCCGCATTGTCTAATAGAGAACTACAGACATACTTTCCAAATCCATAAAAGGATGACATATCTTAAAGCATAAAGGGTTATGTTATAAGGGAATATGTTGGAAACTCCTGTAATACCGATTAAAGTCAAGTAGGAAGCGAGGTGAACAAAAACATCGAAAGCTGCATAGGGTGCACTCATGTTTTGATGATTACATTTATAATAATAGATAAGGGTACCATCTAAAGTGTTGTATAATGTTATGGCGGGGCTAGTTCACTTTTAACGTAGAATGATGTTTCCCAGGGCATAGTGCCCATGAGAAAGCCCTCGAGGTTAATCTAAAGTCACTGTAGTCTCATGGAATCAGGCCTTGTTCTGCTGCCATAGCGACGATGCATACACACAGATGTTATCATGTGATGATAAAGTATTAATGTCAATCAAGGTGACATTAGTAAGTTGTAAAGGATTTGGGACTGTAAAGTACAGACCCAAGACTCAACCTCTTCAATGAGAAAGCATGTTCAGGGTACCGGATATATGGTGCCAACGATTAAGAACAAATGCAGCTAGTTTATTTGTACTTTAGTGCAAGTGGGAGACTGTTGGAAATATGCCCTAGAGACAAATAGTAATAGGGACTATTATGATATTTCATAAAGTTGATTAAGTTTTATATCATGCTATAACTGTATTGAGTGGAAACATCAATACACGTGTGATATATAAACAACCAGGGTTTCCCGGTGAAACTTTAGTCACTAGTTCATTGGTCAATAGATGATCAAGTTTCCTGATCATGTGGCATTTATGCAAGTTGGAAATGGAGTCAACTCATTCTGTGAATGAGATGATGAACCAATACCCAACCTAAACATCATGACCCAATCATGTCACAAAGTTCAAGTTACGATGACTAGAAATGGATCCTCGTAGACTATTCCTTAGACCGTGAGGCTATATCAATCACTGTCTCCCAAGAGTGCTTAGATAGCATTAATCACCCCTTGGTAATACAGTGGTTATAAAGGTGTGTTCAGGTACTCGGAGGAAACCGTAGAGGCAATATATGTCAAGAGCGGGATTTGTCCGTCCACGTGATGGAAAGATACTCAAGGGCCCACTCGGAGAAGTTATATCCAATAGCTGCGCAGCGTGTGATTTGATCACAGGGATATCACTTGTCGGAACGAGTCAAGTAGAATTGTTCAGTAACGAGATTGAACATGGCATGGTGATGTCATTGATCAGATCTCGAGCATGCAAGTATCGAGATACAAACGGGATAAGAAACGACTGTCCCAGTTCAAACGACGAAAGATCTTCGTGGAACGCACCGGGGTCACATGGCCATCCAGGTCCCTCTGTCGATCATTGGTCCGGGAGTGTCCCGACCATGTTTGGAGTGTTCCTGAACCGTAGGGTATCACTCTTATGGGTTTGATGATAATTAGAGAGTGTTTATAGGATCAGAAGAATAGTAGAGAGAAAACCGGAAGGTTTCGGTAAGTCCGGAGGATGTCCGGAGTGGAGATGGAAGGTGTTCCACAACCACGGAGATCGAATAATATGTGAATGAATGTTAAATATTTACTTAATCATTTATTCAAAATTACTTAATAAAGAGAAAATCAATTTAATGGGTCAAAAGGCTTAATGGGCCAATTCCGGAGGGAAGAGGGCCCATTAGGGAAAGGTGAGAGGGAAAAGGGCCAGAGGGCGTGGCCGATGCCCTAGTGGGCCAGCCCCCCTGCGCGGGGACCATGGGGGTGGCTGGCGGCACTCCCCCTCTCCTCTCCTTTAGTCCCACCCCGGGACTTTGAGGAAGGTAGTACCACCCCTCCCCCTATATATAGTGCGGGTATTTGGCCAGATAAATACACACAATATTCTATAAATGTCTTCTCACTTTTGGAAAGACCTCCAATTGATATTATCTCTATCTTTCTCTCTCGTGACCATGGTTCCAAGTTCGAACTGCGTGAACAAGAGACATCTTCACCGGGAGCGCCGTCGCGCTGCGGGATTCAGATCCAGGAACTCTACTTCTACAACTGCTACTGGATCGGGGAACCGGGAGTCATCGTCAGGCACCGAACATGTGTAACTCCCTGCAATGTGTCACACTTGAGGCACTCAAGTCCTTGGAGCCACAGGAGCACAAGGACTTCATCACGACCTTGATGTCGGCTTCGGCTCGTCTACATGAACCACGCTCTCCTGAACGTTGACAACGCTTTTCGGTCTTTGATACATTGCAAATGTATCTATAATTTTTGATGTTCCATGCTTGGTTTTATCCACTTTCTTGTGTTTTGTCCCCACTTTGGAGTACTTTTCATATGATTTCTTGAACTAACCCATTAAGAAGAGCCACAGTGCCAGTTGCCTGTTTTCTGCAGTTCTTGGTTCTAGGAAAGTCAGAAAATCAATATTCTCGGAATTGGACAGGACAAAAGCCAAAGTTGATATTTTACCGAAAGACTCACGGAGCCAGAAGACGAGACGGAGAGGGGCCACAGGGAAGCCACACCACGTGGTGGCGCGGACTAGCCCTGGCCGCTCCACCAGGTGGTGTGGGCCCCCTGGCACTCCACCGACCTTGCCCTCTGGCCTATAGGAAGCCTCCCAAAGACAAAACCCTAAATCGGCAAGCCTCCAGCCACGAAAAAGTTCCGCAGCGCCACCGCCACCGAAAAGGAGATTTAGGGGACATAAAGTCTCTGTTCCGGCACCCTGCGGAATGGGGAAGTGCCCCCGGAGCCATCTCCATCGATCTCCACCGCCATCTCCATCACCATTGCTGATTCCCATGATGAGGAGGGAGTAGTTCTCTCTCGAGGCTAAGGGTTCTACCGGTAGCTATGTGTTCATCTCTCTCTCTATGCATGATCATATTGTGATCATGAGCTTGTAATCTATAGATCTACCTTGCTACTCAAGTGCTTTAATAGATCTCTGCTCTCCCCATGTGTGTGAAAGTGACAGCGTGCTCACCATGGTGGCACTTAGGCTAGAGATTACAAATACTTGCTATGAGTTATATTTGGATTTGGATGTTTCTATGAAATTGTGGTGTTTGTTGGACTCATCTAGTGCTCAAGGTGACAGTGTGGGTTTTTCTAGATGGGAAAGATGGACTTTGAGGTGTGCTGTTATAGCCCTACCATCGATTAGAGTGTTCAACCGGAGAGTAGTTCAGCGTAGTATCATAAGGAAGAATATATTTATGAGAGAGTGTTCACTAGTGAAAGTATGATCCCTAGGCCTTGTTTCTAAGCATTGATACACAATTTGCTACTAGATTTGTTACATGTTTGCTTGCTTCCATCTTTATTTCAGTTTGCCTTTAGTCTTTTCCACGCCATCAAGCTATTTTCTATCACCGTTACCACTTATAATTATCCATACCACTTGTATTTCACTATCTCTTCGCCGAACTAGTGCACCTATACACCTGACAAGTGTATTTGGTGTGTTGGAGAGACAAGAGACTTCTTGTATCTTGATTGCAGGGTTGCTTGAGAGGGAATACCTTTGACCACTTCCTCCCTGAGTTCGATAAACCTTGGGTGATCCACTTAAGGGAAAACTTGCTGCTGTTCTACAAACCTCTGCACTTGGAGGCCAACCAATTGTCTACAAGAATAGAAGTGCGTAGACATCAAGCTATTTTCTGGCGCCGTTGCCGGGGAGGTAAGGTAAAAGGTATTCACACCGGAGGATTAAAGAAGAAGAACCTTCCACGGCAAACACCTATTTTCTAGTGTGAGTGCTCGAAGTTATTTCCTTTAGGTTCTGCAATTTTGTCTTTTTGATTCTTGTTTTCACTAGTTAGTCTTAATGGAAAACAACAACAAAATTAGAGAGGTTTATAGTATTTATCTTGAGTTAGGACATGAAGTGTTTGAAGAGAAAATTAAAAAACCTATGGAACTTTATTTGCATGCTAATAGCAATGTTGTTAGTATGAACTCTTTGGACACCATTATTGCTAAAGCTATGGAAAAGTCTAAGCTTGGGGAAGTTAGTTTTTATGAAAATGATCTTTTTAGTTCCCCATCTTTGGAAGATAGCTATTCTATTGATTATGATGATACAAAACCTCCAATATATGATGATTACAATGATGAATATGTTATTTTCAGTCCACCTACTATTGAGGAAAGTAATTATGATTACAATATGCCTCCTATATTTGATGATTATGGTTATGAGAATAATAATGATAGGTATTTTGTTGAATTTGCTCCCACTATGATTGATAAGAATGACTATGCTTATATGGGGAGTATTAATTCTTTTATGCATGTGGCTTATGATAAGAATGTTTTATGTGATAGTTATATTGTTAATTTTATTCATGTTGCTACAGTAAGTTATTATGAGAGAGGGAAACATGGTTTTATGCATCTCAATAATATTAAGTTTCTCCTCTTTATGTTGAAAGTCTTGAAGTTGCACTTGTTTTGCTTTCCTATGATTGTTTCTTTGTGCTTTCATGACTTGTTTATTTACAAGATTCCTATGCATAGGAAGGGGATTAGACATAAATGTGTTTCGAATTTGCTTATTGATGCTCTCTTTTACTTCAATTCATATTTCTTATGTGAGCATCTTCTCAAACTATCATGCCTAACTTAAAGGCGTTAAAGAAAAGTCCTTATTGGGAGCATCTTATGTGAGCATCTTCTTATGTGAGTCTTGAAAGTTATTACTTCAGTAATAACCACTACTTATCCTTTTTATTTGCTTTTTGTGCCAAGAGTAACCTCTAATGAGAGAGATGTAATCATTAGGAAAGTTGCTGTCCCGAAACAGATTTCTGTGCTTCACCGTAAAAATTCGTGCAAAATCTCCGAACGTATTTTTGAGGCGTGAATTTTTGTGCTTCTGCCCCAGGTTGTTATCTAACTTTCGTTAGTTCAACACCTTTTGATTTGAGCAACAGAAGGTCTTCAAAAAAATCCGTCTTTACCTGCTGGTCTGTTTTGACAGATTTCTATCATTTTCTGCATTTGCTTCTTGTTGGTTCCTTTTTGAGTTCTTTTGGGGAATTGAGATTTTTGAGGGAAGTGCTGTAGTAGCTAGTGTTTTAATGGAAGTTTTATTGGTGTTGGAACTGAACCTAAAGACGTATTATCTTGAGTGCACTAATGTTGCTAATAAAGATTGTGTGAAGTTTTGTATGAAGGAAAAATTCCAGGTGTATGGAAGGAATGAGTAATGAGATGAAGGATGGACTAAAGCTCAAGCTTGGGGATGCCATGCGTGTCACCCCAAAAAAATATCCAAGAAGTACAAGCGTCAAAGCTTGGGGATGCCCAAGGCATCCCCTTCTTCATCAATAAAAATACCAGGTTTCTTCCAAACGCTTCATTTTTATTGTTTCATGCACAGTTGTGTTGTTCTTGGAGCGTCTTCTTTTTCTTTTTCGTTTTGTTTTTTCGTTTGCTTGGTTTGCTTAGTTTGCTGAATAAATTGGTTGGACCCCCTCTTTCATACATTGGTTTTCAAATAGTTTGGTTTGGTTTGGAAAAGAGTAGGAAAGCTCATGCTTAAGTGGTAAAGAGATCTTGTTTTTGACTGTGGCCTATGCTTTGTCATGCCATGCTTGATATTGTTTTGGCATTATGCTTAGTATTCTTTGTTGTAGCATGACTTGTTAAAAAAAATTGAGATTGCTTAATGTGCCTTGGATGAATCATGCTTTGTTTTAGCATATTAAAGCATAGTATAGTGGTATTCTCCTTTGATGCTTTATTCGGTTGACTTGGCGCATGCTCACACCATGTTATGAATATCTCAAGTAACCATAGCCTTCATGATCCTTTAGTTTTCAACTTGTAGTATCACTTTATGCTTTGATCAATGATGTTTTGTCGCTCTGCATGATTATGGCCATTATTGCTCTCTTAGGTTGTCGCTCCCAGTCTTTTGCTAGCCTCCACAACCAAGTATGAGTTCCACTCATGCATCCAACTCCCTAAACCAAGTTATTCCAAAGAGGCCACCATACCTACCTACTAGCTTATGCTATTCCAAGTATATTCATGCTTTTGTTTACCTTCCAAATTAAACTTCTTATGAGAAAACTAGTGATTAAAGCTCTCACGAACTTGATGGCACACTTTACTTTTCTTGCCCTTAATAAACTTGAACCATTGTGTCATCTATGTTGTATATGCTTGCACTTATTTGTTGGGAATTAGCAGAACCATGCTTTCATGGGGAACGCTTTCAACATTGCACTTCGTACTTGTACCTAGTTGATATCATGCTCTTTTGTATATGGATGTCGTCGGTGTGAAATGAAAGGGGAGCTTGTAAGTCCATGGAGTTATCTATATGTGTTAGAGAAACGCCTCTAATCTATGCTGACATGGTGGAAACCTGCAGCGTAACCATAATGAGCTGTCTATGAAGCATTCTTCTTATAAAAAAGAGTCGTATTGGGAAAAAGAGAAAAGAAAAAAAAAGAGATTATGAAAAGAGGAAAGAGAGAAAAAAGCACCATATTCCCATGGTAAATAAGAAGAATGCTGAGATGCTCATTGTCTGCTTGCCTTGTCATTTTGATATGGGGATTCTTCCGTATCATCGGGCAAGGGGTACCCCGTTGGCGCTTCTCTATGATACACATGTACTTACAATGACAAGAACTTACTGGTGACTAAAGTTGAGTAGCATGAGGAGTGGCCCTCGTATACAAGGGACATGAGATTTCTAACTTATACTTCATCAAGCATGTACACCATAGTTTGTTCACTTTAACCTTAATCACTTCAAGATGCTTATGATAGGGCAATGATAGCTGAAAGCTATAAGTACCATAATTTTTGGAAGCTCGTTATGAGACTTGAATCCCTACTTCATTTTATAAAAAGGCCTTTCTTCCACCATTATACTGAGTCTCCACCTTCTATCTTTATGCACCTACTTTGAGAGCATAGTGGCCATTCTTAGTTCTATGTGCATTGTCCCAAGACTAGTTGATTGATGCATAACTTGATATTGCTTGTTTTAAACTATTTGTATCTAGTCACTCTTATGAACTTTGAAGGTGTCCTATGCATTTATATTTGCTACTCTATGAGGGACAAGATGAATACTATTATGCTATGTTTTCTTTATGTGAAACAAACAAACGTCTTGCAAAGCATTGTTATTCATGATCTTTTGTTTGTGCCTTTTCATGTTGCATCATAGTTTCTTTGTCTTATTGCTAGAACTTTGTCTTTCATGTTATGATTGATGTACTATGATCCCAGCTTTGAATGTTTTACAAATACTTTGATCAAGTCTTTGATGGTGCATGTCACCTCAAAAATTATTCTTTCTTTTTATCACTTACCTACTCGGGGACGAGCAGGAGTTAAGCTTGGGGATGTTGATACATTGCAAATGTATCTATAATTTTTGATGTTCCATGCTTGGTTTTATCCATTTTCTTGTGTTTTGTCCCCACTTTGGAGTACTTTTCATATGATTTCTTGGACTAACCCATTAAGAAGAGCCACAGTGCCAGTTGCCTGTTTTCTGCTGTTTTTGGTTCTAGGAAAGTCAGAAAATCAATATTCTCGGAATTGGACCGGACAAAAGCCAAAGTTGACATATTACCGGAAGACTCACGGAGCCAGAAGACGAGACGGAGAGGGGCCACAGGGCAGCCACACCATGTGGTAGCGCGGGCTAGCCCTGGCCACGCCAGCAGGTGGTGTGGGCCCCCTAGCACTTCACCGACCTTGCCCTATGGCCTATAAGAAGCCTCCCGAAGCCAAAAGCCTAAATCGTCAATCCTCCAGCCACGAAAAGTTCCGCAGCGCCGCCACCACCGAAAAGGAGATTCGGGAGACAGAAATTCTCTGTTCCGGCACCCTGCCGGGATGGGGAAGTGCCCTCGGAGCCATCTGCATCGATCTCCACCGCCATCTCCATCACCATTGCTGATTCCCATGATGAGGAGGGAGTAGTTCTCTCTCGAGGCTAAAGGTTCTACCAGTAGCTATGTGTTCATCTCTCTGTCTATGCATGATCATATTGTGATCATGAGCTTGTAATCTATAGATCTACCTTGTTACTAAAGTGCTTTAATAGATCTCTACTCTCCCCATGTGTGTGAAAGTGACAGCGTGCTCACCGTGGTGGCACTTAGGCTAGAGATTACAAATACTTGTTATGAGTTATATTTGGAGTTGGATGTTTCTATGAAATTGTGGTGTTTGTTGGACTCATCTAGTGCTCAAGGTGACAGTGTGGGGTTTTCTAGATGGGAAAGATGGACTTTGAGGTGTGCTGTTATAGCCCTACCATCGATTAGAGTGTTCAATCGGAGAGTAGTTCAGCGTAGTATCATAAGGAAGAATATATTTATGAGAGAGTGTTCACTAGTGAAAGTATGATTCCTAGGCCTTGTTTCTAAGCATTGATACACCGTTTGCTACTAGATCTGTTACATGTTTGCTTGCTTCCATCTTTATTTCAGTTTGCCTTTAGTCTTTTCCACGCCATCAAGCTATTTTCTATCACCATTACCACTTATAATTATCCATACCACTTGTATTTCACTATCTCTTCGCCGAACTAGTGCACCTATACACCTGACAAGTGTATTTGGTGTGTTGGGGACACAAGAGACTTCTTGTATCTTGATTGCAGGGTTGCTTGAGAGGGAATACCTTTGACCACTTCCTCCCTGAGTTCGATAAACCTTGGGTGAGCCACTTAAGGGAAAACTTGCTGCTGTTCTACAAACCTCTGCACTTGGAGGCGAAACAACTGTCTACATGAATAGAAGTGTGCAAACATCAGTCTTCAAGGGTAAGTTTGCAAAAAGCCCCTCCTATTACTGTATTGCTAATAGATAGGTCCTGGCAACATTAGCGGTTCAGGGGCGTAGGGTAAAAATTTATTGTTGTCATGCGCGGAACCCCTACAGCCGCTGCCTCGGCGGCGCACATCCGCTCTTCCGATTCTAGAGCGCTTCATCGAGGCAGCGGTGGTGAGGCCACCAATTACATGCAGGGCTAGCATGGTCGTGGCCCCCCCTGTCGGCTGACGCGTTGGTTGGTGGGGCCCAGGAGGTGGGTGGGCATGCGAGACGGATGACTCAGCAATCCAAGTCGGGACCTAGTTCAAAATACTCCTTGTTTGGGATCACTAAAAGATTCAGAGCGGCTTGGTACCAATGGATCTCCGCTCCATCGAACTCCGCAATCTCGCCCTCATCCGCTGCTAGTCCCTCTGCTTCGTCGCCACCCGCCTGGAGCACACCACCGGGCCGTACCTTCACGGTAGTTGTCGCCTCGCCCCCGAGTGCCATGGCGGGTTTCAACTCTAGGGCTCCCCTAGCTGCTGCGCCGCATCTACGCGGTACGCACGCCGGTGTGGCACAGCCTAGGGGTCTGTCGACTGCTATTCTCCATCCGGTTGGCCAGCCCACCGCGCCTTACTCTGATGCCCTAGCGGCTGGTGGTGCTTCGGCACCTAGAGGCATTCATCCGGCCGTGCTGCCAACCTTCCCGGGGCTGGCCCAGGCATCGTCTTCGTCTTTTGCCGGGTCGCTGGTGTTTCCATCGGGGGTGCGGTTAAGGCCCCTGGTAGCCTACTTTGCCCTGACTCAGCAACTGCTATCGCTTCAGCCGCCGTACAGGGGACCGACCCCGGCCACCTTCCCTGGCGGACCTCCTCATGGGTTTTTTGGCGGGGTGCAGGGGGTGGCTCCGGGTCCTAGACAGTTTGGGAGTCATCTTATGTCGGCACAGGGTGGGGGCCAGCAGTTCACTGCGGGTGGGAGTGCACCCGTGGCTACCGCCCCAAAGAGGAAAAAGAAGAAGAAGCATGCTGGGGTTCTACAGCCTCCGCTACAGCTAGGGTCGTTTAATAATCATACGCAGATGGGTCCTCATCCTCAGCATTTGGGTCAGCAACAGTATGGTTATTCGCAGAACTTGGCTCCTTCTACTCCGCCACCGTATCAGGCTTTGGTCCAGCAAGATCAACACATGCAGTATGTATCAGGGAGGAGGTACGGTGGAAACACCGACCGTTCAGAACACTGTAGCGTTGCCAAAGGAACCTAAAAAGGCGGTCAAGTGCTGGAAGTGCGCAGTTGATACTCATGCTACCAAGGACTGCAAGGTTGTACACTATTGCTATATTTGTGATGTTTCTACTCATGCTACTCTGAGATGTCCGGTGCTGAAGTAGCCTCGCCCTAATGGCTATATGGTTGGCTAGGGACAAGATCAGATGCTTTTTGCGTAGATTCCTGACAGTGTTGTCCATGATGATATGGGGCCCAGTCGATTCCCATTGCACTGGTACAAGTTTCTGGTGATGCGGTTTCTGTGGAAGTGGTTCAACTGCAGATTGCACGGAGATGCTAGGTATGCCCACAGTGGAAGTGAAAATATGTGCCTCACAGGGACAATGCCTTCTTGGTCAATTTCCCGTCTTCAGAGGACTTGGATAGGGTGGATGGGAGTCAAATCTCTATGCTGTTGGGTAAAACCCAGGTGGTGCCCCATAAGTGTTAGTTACACCAGGTGTGGTTGCATGTTGAGGGAGTGCCGCACTCTTTGCGGACTTTTCTTGGTTTGTGGGCGGTTGGATCGCTCTTGGGAACCCCTCTTGATGTGGATTTACTGTGATTGAGGAGGAGGGGAGTTGTTCGTACTTTGGTCGGCATGTTTGACACTATGGTATTTTGGAGCCAGGATGCCTTGGGTTCCTATCTTACTACTCATGTTGTATTTAAGCTAAAGGGGTACGAGCTTCGGTTTAGGTTGGAGCTTGAGGGGTATGTCCCTAAACCGGATTTCTTGTCGTACCTGTGGAAGAAGCATAATGATGATTCTAGGGGAGATGGTTCAGGTAATACTGGAGATGATGTGATGGATACTTCGGAGCCTGCATTTGCTCCATCTGCGGATGGAGCGTCTTCTGGACAGCCGGCTGGCCAGGGGAATTCTACTTCATCTTCGACCCGCCAGGCTCCTTTTAATGCTTCTCCTGTTGCTCTGCGTGGAAAGGAACTTCTGGCCGCTTTCCCACTGGACTCCCCTTTGAGAGGGAGTAAGATGTCTAGTGCCTCACCTGCTATCACGCCTACTCAGTTACATGAGGCTCTACTGACGGACAAGGGACCTTCTACCGCTCGGTGTAGGCCCAATGTGTTGGGTCGATCAATCCCCAAGCCTATGGCGTGGAAGGTGGAGCTAGTGTTGATGGACATTCTTGCTAACGAGGTGACCGTTGGGCTGGACTAGGAGGGTCTAGCTGATCGGTCTTCTGGTGTGGCTGCGATGGTCAGGGCCCAGGTGGGCCGAGCTGGACCAGACTTGGAGGCGGCCCAAGTGGCTGCCTCAGTGTTCCATGTGACTGGCTCGGGGGCCCAGGCGGGGCACCTGGAGGCTGGCGCTGTCGAGGCCCAGGAGAGGCTGCCTTCTGGTGGCAATGACACCCAGGCGGGGTTGCACGATGGGGGGGACCTGGCCCAGGTGTGGTCGGGTGACTCCACTATTTCGTCACCTCGCCGACCAGGAGGGGTTGTAGGTGGCCTGGTAAGCTTGATTCTAGTGATTGAGGTGCCGACGCATAGGAGCTATCGACACGGAATCGATATCTTCGTGGTGTTAGTTATGGATGAGGACTCGATGGTTAAAGCCATGCGAAGGAAGGCGGAAAAGAATCTAGACTCTCAAGGTATAAATAATTCGTCTAGATCTTTCCTTTCATTTTCCACCCATATTATTGTTGATAAACTTGCCAATGCTAGTGTTAGCATGGGTAGATCTGTAAAGGAAATTAATCTTTCTAGTTCTATTCTGAGGCATATGGAGGTTGACTGTCTAACGGTTACTCCTAAAGTCACAGTTGTTCCTAATTCTTTATCAACGGAGGAGGAGGAGTTGCATGCCACAGTAGATGGTCAACTCCCCTCTCACTTAGTTTCTCAAGTGTGAGATGTGGGCTTTGATGAGACTAGGCTGGGTTCATTATATGAGCTTAAAGCTTCTGGTCACAAATCAAAGAGCCTAAGATCTCATAAGAGGTCTTGTGTATCCAAATCTCCTATTGTTTCTCAATGAATGGCATGTCCTCAAATAACAGAGGTCTTTTTTGACTTGGCTAAACATTTTTTTTGTCGATTGTGTGAGAGATCATAAGTTGGATTTTGTGGGTATATTTGAGACCGGGAGACGTGATTTCTCACAAGCCCAACTCAATCGCCTATCTGGTGGAGTGGACTTTACGTGGGTATCACGTCCACCGCTAGGTCGATCTGGTAGAATCCTGGTGGGTGTCCGAGATGAGAGTATGGAAATATTAGCTAGAATGGAGATTTTTTTATTAAACTCCATATTCGTAACAAGTCTGATGATTTCATATGTTCTCTATTCGCTATTTATTGGTCTATCCAGGATGTTTATAAAGCTAACTTTTTGCGTGAGTTGGTTAATCTGGCTAAGGATAATCCATACCCTATTCTTATAGGTGGGGATATTAACTTGCTAAGATTCCCTTATGAGAAAAGTCGGGGCCGTTTTGACGAACATTGGCCTTTCATCTTTAATGTTGTCATTGATAGTTTAGACCTGAGAGAGGTTGCGATGTTAGGAAGACAATTCACCTGGGCTAATAGTCTTCTGGAGCCTACATACGAAAAACTGGATAGAGTGCTTATGGATACCGAATGGGAATAAAAATTCCCTATGGAACTATTCGTGCGCTAGAGCATATTGAGGCTTTGTCAGATCATGCTCCTTTACTATTAGGTATTTCTATTTTCGTGCCCTCGGTTCGTTAGTTGTACTCAGTTTTCCCCAGCCTCTTAGTTTTTCCTCACTTTTGCCCATCTCCTTGTACGAAACTCTCACATGGTCTGAAACTCGCTGTCTGCCAGCCTTGCCATTACGTGCTGACAAGTGTGCCCACGTTCAGTCGGGTCCCATAGTGTGAAAGAACATTTCATGGTTCCCTATGTCTTGTGTGTTAGATAACAATACCGTGGAGTTTCTAATGTGCACTAAGTGTTGCAGGAAAGTGTTTTGGGTGTTTGGGGGCCCGATTATCCGCCCCCATCTAGGGCCGCATAATCCGGCCTGACCATCTTGGCCAGGGCTGGCCGTGCGCAAGCTTCTGTCTGGGGGCGGATTTTCCCCCAGACAGTCCGGTGCTAGGGCAGATTTTCTCCCTAGACCGGATAATCCAGCCTTCCTCTAGGGCTAGATAAACTGGCCCCAGGAAAATTTCCCAAGGGAGCATCTGCGCGAACTTCTGTCTAGGGGCGGATTTTCCCCCGGACAATCCATTGCTCGGGCGGATTTTTCCCCCAGCTGGATAATCAGGCCCTCCTCTAGGGCCGGATAATCTGGTCCTCAGGAGAAGATGCCATGGACCTCCCTGCACGAGCTTCTGTTCGAGGGCGGATTATTTGCCGGATAATCCGGCCCCAAATGGCTCCAATAGCTCTGTTTGGACAGTATAATTGTTTCCTAAGACTAATATAAATATGGATATCGATGATCATACTATTCTTAAGATAAAAGAAGAAGTTATTGCTTTGGACAATTTTTTCAATAACTTGCAATGTGAGCACAAACTTCACTTTGATGCTCTTATGAGTCAACTAGCTCATTTCGAAGCTCTTCTCGAAGAAACGGGTAGAATTGAAAGAGAAGACGCCTTGGAGATAGCCTCCTTGGAGAATGCCTTAGAAGAAGAAGAGGAAGCTCGAGTATCCTTGGAGGAGAAACTCGAGGCAATTGACGAATCCCATGAAGAGGTTGTTTCCTAGCTCATGAAAGAACGTGACAATGCTCTTTCTAAGGTAAAGAAACTAAAGAGGAAAAGGTTGAATTTGGGGCTGCTCATGCTAGACTCTCAAAGAAGTTTGAGAAACTTGAAATTGCTCACAAGGCATTTGAGAGTGAACATTCTACTCTAAATGAGTCTCGTGATCAGCTCCAAACTCAATTGGACAAGTATGATATGCCCAGCACCTCCACTCCATCTTGTGGACACTAAGACATTGTTGAAGAAAATACAAGACTAAAAGAATAACTTGTAAAGGGATCTCAACATAAAGGTAAAAAAGGTCCTAGATGAGGTGCTTAGCAAGCAAAGGACAAACAATGGGAAAGAAGGTCTTGGTTATGTTCCCAAGACAAAGAAGAAGAAGAAGAACAAGAAGAAGAAAAAGAGCAAAACTGCTCAACCAAAGGCAAGCACCACCTCTAATGACAACACTAACTATGATGGTTTTGCAGGGGTTAATAATCCTAATTATGAGTTATTTTGTGATTATTATGGTGATGTATATGCTAGCTATGTAGGTCCTTATGATAGTTACATTTCTTGGTCTATTTGGGTTCCCAAGACCCTTGTCACTAACATGAGAGCACCCATTGAAAAATGGGTACCTAAAACCAAGAAGTAACTTTCTTGAAGGGCTATGCTTCCGGTGGGTCTAAATGGGTACTCGAAAGTGGGTGCACTAATCATATGACCGGAAGCAAGGAGATCATCTCAGAGTTGTGACCAAACCATGATCACATAATAGTCTCCTATGGTGACAAGTCAAAATCTGAGGTATTGGGTCTTGGCAAAGTTGTGGTTGCTCATGATATATCTCTCGTGGACGTCATGATTGTTGAGACCCTCGGTTACAATTTACTATCAGTTCGTGCCCTTGGTAAGATGGGCTTTGCAGTTTTTATTCATGCTTATTAGGTGGTACTCTTGTGGAGCAAGTCTCTAAAGGTCGCTTTCATGGGATATGTCGAAAATGACCTGTACGTGGTGGACTTTTCGGGGAAAGCCACTACAGGCCAGATGTGTCTTTTTGGAAAGGCCGACGCGGGTTGGATATGGCATCACCGACTAGCCCACGTTAATATGAGAACTTTGCAAAGTCTCCACAAGGGTGGCCACATCCTTGGACTAAAAGAAAATATTTCCTTTGCCAATATCGTGTTTGTAGGGCTTGTGTTGAAGGGAAAATGCATGATTCTCCCCATCGAAGGAAGACCATTATTTCATAAAAGAGGATTTTGGAGCTCCTCCATGTGGAACTCTTTGGTCCTCCATCTCATGCAAGTCTCAGTGGGAAGAAATATTGCCTCATGATTGTTGATGATTACTCAAGATACACATGGGTCTATTTCTTCAAGTTGAAGAGCGAGACTCAACAAACGGTCATCGACTTTTCCAACGAGGTTCAACGTCAACACAATGTCCCTATATTGGCAATAAGAAGTGATAACGGCTCCAAGTTCAAGAACTACACCTTAAATGAATTTCTAAGTGAAGAGGGGATAAGACATCAATATTCCGCTGCGTACACCCCTCAACAAAATGGTGTTGCCGAGAGGAAGAACCGGACCTTAATGCATATGGCCAGATCTATGCTAGCTAAATTTAAGTCTCCTTATAACTTCTGGGCTGAAGCGATCTCTACTGCATGCCATTCATCCAACTGGCTCTATCTCCGCCAAATCTTGGACAAGACTCCGTATGAAATACTTACTAGTAACAAGCCAAACATCTCCTACTTTCGGGTATTCGGTTGTAAGTGTTTCTTTCTCATTAAAGGAGTTCGTTTATCTAAATTTGAGTCTAAGAATTTAGAAGGCATTTTTGTTTGTTATGGTGTCGAATCCCACTCTTATAGAGTATACAATAAGGTCTCCGGAAGTGTTGTAGAATCTTGTAGTGTGGTGTTCGAGGAGAATGATGGCTCCCGTGCGGGGCAAGTTGATGTTTGTGATGCAGATTTTGAAATACCCCAAGATTCCATAAGAATAATGGGCGTAGGATTTTTCCGCCCCATTGAGGAACCCCTTGTGGCGGATCAGGAAGGACAATGCTCTACTCACGTAGAGCCCTCATCGACACAAGCACAACATGCTCCAACCATTGGAGAAACTTCGACGTCAATCCCACAAACTTCTGAAGATCTTCAAGAAAATGTTCCAGAAAGCTCCAGGACGGATTATCCGGCCAACCATCCTCAACTGGCAGAATTGATCAACACGTCGAAGAATCTGCTGCAAGTCCTAGGCCAGATTTTCCGGCTAACCCCGGATTATGCGGCCCCTCTCCAATTCGAGCAAGAACCAGTCAAGACTGTGAAGATGCTTCAGTTTCCCCCAGGCCAGATTATCTGGCCCCACCCTCGGCCGGATTATCCGGCCCTGAAAAGCCTGAAGAGCAGCAGCCTCCTATTACAGTTGTTGATCAACATCAAGGGCAAGATTCATCATCTCCTATTCCTGCTAATCAAGATGAAGATCAAGGCCAAGTCAATGATTCCAACAAAGACTCAAATGATGAAGTTATTCCCCCAAGAGACAACAAGCTAATTGAACTTCGTCGCAAAGCGTGTGCAGATAGGAACCTTCAATTAAGGTGCCACACTCTTGACAAAGTTGTAGGTGATCTTCGACGAAGGGTATCCACAAGAAGGGAGTTGGCAAGTTTCGGTGACCATCAAGCTCACATCTCAATGGTGGAACCCAAGAAGGTGTTTGAAGCTCTTGAAGATCCTGACTGGGTTGTTTCTATGCATGAAGAGTTGAATCACTTTGAACGCAACAAGGTTTGGAAATTAGTAGAGAAGCCCATGGATTGCCGCTATGTTATCGGCACAAAGTGGATATTTAAAAATAAGCAAGATGAAAATGGCATTATTGTAAGGAACAAGGCAAGACTTGTGGCACAAGGCTATTCCCAAGTTGAGGGCATCGACTTCGCGAGACTTATGCTCATGTGGCTCGTCTTGAGTCCATCCGTATCCTTCTTGCTTATGCTGCTCATAATAATTTCAAATTATAACAAATGGATGTTAAGAGTGCTTTTCTTAATGGTCCTTTACATGAGTTGCTATATGTAAAGCAACCCCCAGGATTTGAGAATCCTAACTTTCTGAACCATGTCTACAAACTCGATAAGGCACTCTATGGCCTTAAACAAGCCCCACGTGCGTGGTATCAGCACCTTAAAGAGCTTTTGTTAGACCGGGGCTTCGAAGTTGGGGAAATCGATCCCACTCTTTTTAGTAAGAAGGTTAAGGGGGAGCTCTTCGTATGCCAACTATATGTAGATGACATTATCTTTATCTCTACTAATAAAGCTTTTAATGATGAATTTTCAAAGCTTATGACTGACATGTTTGAGATGTCTATGATGGGGGAGCTATGGTTCTTTCTTGGATTTGAGATCAAACAACTTGGAGAAGGAACCTTTATAAATCAAGCAAAATATATCCAAGACATGCTCAAGAGATTCAATATGACAGATCTTAATGGCGTCGCCACTCCGATGCAAACAAAATGTCACCTTGAACTTAATCCCCATGGTAAAGATGTGGACCAAAAGGTATACTGGTCCATGATCGGCTCTCTTCTTTACCTCTGCGCATCTAGACCCGATATTGTGTTGAGTGTTGGTGTGTGTGCAAGGTATCAAGAAGCTCCTAAAGAAATCCACTTAGTGGCGGTCAAAAGGATCTTCTGATATTTGGCTCATTCCCCTAATTTTGGTCTATGGTATCCCAAAGGCTCCAATTTCTCTCTATGTGGTTATACTGATTCAGATTGGGCTGGTGATAAGGATGATCGGAAATCAACGTCTGGAGCTTGACAATTCTTGGGAAGGTCTCTAGTATGTTGGTCTTCTAAAAAGCAGAATTGTATATCTCTCTCCACCGCCGAAGCTGAATATGTTGCTGCTGCTAGTGCCTGTACTCAGTTATTATGGATGATGCAAACTTTAAAGGAATACGATGTCAATTGTGACAATGTGCCTCTTTTATGCGATAATGAAAGTGTAATCAAAATTGCGTATAATCCGGTACAACACACAAGGACAAAGCACATTGAGATTCGGAATCATTTTATTCGGGACCATGTTGCTCGAGGTGATATTGATCTATCTTTTGTGAGCACGAAGAACCAACTTGCCGATATTTTCACGAAGCCACTTGATGAAGCAAGGTTTTGTTACATAAGGAATGAGCTAAATATCGTTTATTCAAGGAGCTTGTCTTGATTACCCATGCACTCACTCTTACATCTCAGTCTTATTTGGTCTAGGTGTGGGCATGGATATAGGGGCAGTGTGGTCCGAATTAATTGGGTTAACCCTACCACCATAAGCCGAAACCAAGTTAAATCATATCTCTTAATATATTTTTGTGATATGTGAGCTTATTGATGAGTATTGGTCATGAACCCAAGATATATCTTCGCGGTCTCATACCATGCACTCCAACATGGTGGCCTCGGCCACCGCCCTCTTCCATGAGAAGAGTTGCATTTATGTGGATCTTTTTGGTTGTTTTTTCTCATCTCATGTTCTAATGGAAATCACACTCAATTTTGGCTTTTAGTTGATTTGATTCTTGCAATCTTGATTGTGTAGTACCATCTCAGTTTGGTTCTCTTGTCCCAAGCCTATCCCTACCCATAAACCATCTTCTCTAGCACACAAGTCCTTTGTTCACACTTGCGAGGGTTTTGTTCAGGGACGCGTGGGCCTGAATCTATGTGTAACAGAAATTCAGATTTGAGGCTGGATAATCTGGCCCAAGTGTAGGCCGGATAATCCGGCCCTGGCAGCTGTAGTCTATTAAGGTCTGTGCATCGGGGGGAAGGGCTCAGAACGAGCAGCACTTCTCCCCCGACCCCCTCCCTCTCCCTAGCCTCCAGGTACCTTCCTCCCCGCGTTCTTCCTCCAATGAGTGAGGGTAACTCTCTCTATCCCTATCCTTTAAGTTGATGCGTCACTTGTTGGTGGAACGTGGCCTAGAAGGTTGCTATTTCGTGTAGAGATTGTAGTCTTGCGGTTCCTCGGTACGATCTATGTTGTGCACTCCATCTAGGCGGATTTGAAAAATTCTGCCAGGTCTGGATTATCCTCCCCTAGCCAGGCCGAATAATCCGGCCTGACAGAGTCAAAACTACTTCAGTTTCATATGGATTTTGTGCATTGTGTATGATTGCACTGTGGAATGTTTGCCTACTATTTCTACGTTCTCTCTTGGGCTTATGTGTGTGCTTATCCCCATGCTATCCATATTTCTCATTTCACAGGTGGTTCTAGTGTCCCCACGACCTACAAGCGCCATCCTCGTGGCATCTATTTTAGGGAAGACAATGAGGGTTGTACTATGGACGAGGTTAAACTAAGGAGAAGGAAGAAAGAGGCTGACCACATGGATGAGCAGGCAAAGAGGGATAGGACCAGGAAGGGTGTTTCCAAGAGGAAGGGCAAATAGCCCAAGATTGACTATAAGAAGATGGATGTTGTTACTTACTCTTCCATTCGTCATCATGATCTGTTTGCTGAATTAGCACTAGATACTGAGTTGGTTGACTCTCATTTTTGGTGTGCTGAACAAAAGGGTATCTATGAAGACGTTTATGATCAGCAGAAGATTCGGCCTATGCATCCTCTGATTATTGCTGAGGCCATGGAAAAGCTTCACCTTGTCGATGCCATGTATGTGACTGAGAGGATGGGGCTGCACCATCTCATGGCCCTTCAATGCTCCTATGATTCTGAGATTGTGAAGCAGTTCTTCTCCACCTTGGTTATCTGCGATGATGAGCACCGCACCATGAAGTGGATGACTCGTGATAGGCCTATGCAAGCTAATTTTTGTGCTTTTGCTGGGGTGCTTGGATATTCCTTCTGCAATAGGGATCATGCTAGTGGCCACCGTATCATCACCCAACTCAACCCTAATAAAGATGCAGTCCTCTCTCCGTGCATAGTTGACAATGGTATTGTGAGCACCTTTGCTGGTCTTTCTCCAATATATGCTAGCTTGGTGGGTCTCTTCCGTCATTCTATTACCCCAAGTGGAGGAAAAATGACAGTATTCGTGGTCACCTGGTTCATCTTCTAGCCTTTTCTCATGAGGTTGCATCTAGTGAGGATGAGTCCGTTAATTACAAGCTGGATATGATGGACTTTATTTACCATGAGTTGACTGATGCAATGTTCAATAGGCTGTCCATCCCATATGCACCCTACATTATGATGCTGATTAAGCAACTACTTCCCACTTAAAAGTTTAACATTGATGTTGAGCACAAGGCGAAGAAGATCTACACCAAGGTTAGGAAGACCTCACACCCATCTTCTGCACCTGAGGGTCTCATGAGAGATGCTCGTGCCAGTGCTCGTAGTCCCAGTGCCTCCTATTGCTCGTGAGATCAAGAAGCTGAATTGGTTCCAGCGGAACATTCTTTCCATGGGGGTGGACACTCACAAGGGATAGTATGAGGCGTACAAGCAGCGCCACGAGATGGCCCACGCTCAACAGATCGTTCTTCACCATGTGTCTGGAGCATCACGCGATCCCCCTACTCCTACTACTCCCACACCATATGCTCGGTTGAATTCTTCTTCTGGGGTCAACTATGGAGAGCTTGTGCGTCACATGTTTCCTTCCACGGCCACTGCTGATGACGATGAGGATGACACCGAGGATCTAGAGGATGATGACGAGGACGAGGATGGGGACGAGGATGAGGACTACGAGTGATAACTTGGGGCATTAGCATCGCTCTTCTTCCTTTTTGGCATCTCGATGCCAAAGGGGGAGAAGTAGTTCTATTAGGTCTCCGTGGATTTGCATGGGTCGGGCGCAAGCATTTGCACTTTATCTTTTCACCATTTTCTCGCTTGTGCCCATTTAGCGTTGAACCTTAATTTGTGATTTGCTTTGTATGAGACCATGTGTTTGTCTGGCTTTGGATTTATCTCTTGGATTACTCCTATGGATTCATCTATCATATTCTATCATATTGGCCATATTGGATATCTATCTCGAGGAAGGAATTTATAATGGTTATCACATTGGGTATACTGGCTATCTTGAGGACGCCTCTCTCTCTCTCTCTTGGTGGTATGATTATGGTTGTTTATATTCCAATGAAATAGACTTGTACCTATTTGTGTGCATTTGTATTGAAATGCAAATTTTTAGTATGCACACATTGAGGGGGGGTCTCTTTCATGTGTTTAATGATGTTGGACATGTGAGGTATCTTGCAAATCCTAGTATTGTCATCTAGCACCAAAAAGGGGGAGATAGAAAGAACATTTCTTTGTTCCCTATGTTTTGTGTGTTAGATAACAATACTGTGGACTTTCTAATGTGCACTAAGTATTGCAGGAAAGTGATTTGGGTGTTTAGGGGCCGGATTATCCACCCCCATCTAGGGCCAGATAATCCGGGCTGGCCGCGCACGAGCTTCTATGTGGGGGCGGATTTTCCCTCGGACAGTCCGGTGCTAGGGCGGATTTTCTCCCTGGACCGGATAATCTGGCCTTCCTCTAGGGCCGAAAAATCCGGCCCTAGGGAAATTGCCCAAGGGTGCGTCTGCGCGAGCTTCTGCCTGGGGGCGGATTTCCCCCCGGATAATCCGTTGCTGGGGCGGATTTTTCCCCAAGCCGGATAATCCGGCCCTCCTCAAGGGCCGGATAATCCGGTCCTCAGGAGAAGATGCCAAGGACCGCCTGCGCGAGCTTCTGTTCAAGGGCGGATTATTTGCCGGATAATCCGGCCCCCACTTGGGCCGGATAATCCGGCCCCAAATGGCTCAAACGACTCTATTTGGACAGGGGGTATAAAAGCCCCATCAACCCCTCCGGTCAGAGTTCTTGATTCATTCGAAAAAGAACAGATCTGTTACAAAAGCTCTCTCCTGAGTTCTCCCACTTCAACCACCCGAAGGCTTCAATCTTTGGGGGAATTGAAGGAGGAGACATCACTCATCGTCATCATGAATCAAGCGCTTCAACTCCTCTCCCTTCACTTGGAGAATCCTCGATCTAGTATTCTCGTCGATATCTAGATCTTGTGCTTTATTATTGATAACTATTATTCTCGTGGCAGCTTGTTGTCATTACGGGAGCCTCCAATTCAGTTGTGGAGTTGTGCCCCGCTAGTTGTGTAAAGGCGTCGGTTCCCGCCTCGAAGAGTTCCTATAGTGGAAAGGTGGATCAGGCCTTTGGTGGCGGGATCCATCGGAGAACAGGGTGAGGCCTATTGTGGCGTGGTGGTCTTAGTACCACCCACCCCTCCAACGCAGATGTACTTCCCTAAACAAGGAAGGAACTGCCGTAAAACAAATCCTGTGTCTCCACGTGCTCCATCACGGTTTCCTCGTTCCTCACTTTACTCGCCTTTACTCGCTAGTAGATAGGTTTTCATATAGGGAAATTCTAGATAATAGTATATCTAGAGAATTTACCTTTTGTGTCAAGCCTAAAATTGAAAAAGTATTAAATTTTTAAGTAGCACCTATTCACCCCCTGTAGGTGCCCATACGATCCATTTCATAGTGGAGCCTCGCCATTACGTGCTGACGAGTAGGGTCGTGTTCTGTCGGGTCCCGTAGTGTACCCTTGTCGTTACATGCTGACAAGTGGGGCCATGTTCAGTCGATTCCCGTAGTGGACACCTCTCTCAACTTATCTTGATCAGCATCAGACCACAGCTTATCCACGTGAGCGCCGGACCCACAGCTTACCTAGGTTGGTGTTGCAATATGGGACCCTGAGCCGGCCCCGCGCTCGTGCTATTGCTTCATTTTCATATAGTGAAATGTAATGCATATACAGAAATTATACACCTTTGAACTCTTTTAAATCGCACTTGGGACATGATAATGTTGTGCTAATAAAATCCTGATCATTTATCATTTCCATGGAGTGAAAATATAATGCATAAACTTGCGTATACAAAAATTATACACCTTTGAACTCTTTTAAATTGCACTTAATACGTGATAATGTTGTGCTAAGAATATCTTGAGAGATTACCATTTCCATGGAGTGAAATATAATGCATAAACTTATGTATACAAAAGTTATACACCCTTGAACTCTATGAAATTACACTTAGATCATGATAATGTTGTGCTAAGAAAATCTTGAGAGATTACCATTTCCATGGAGTGAAATATAATGCATAGAATTGCGTATACAAAAATTATACACCTTTGAACTCTTTGTAATCGCACTTAGGTCGTGATAATGTTGTGCTAAGAAAATCCTGATCATTTATCATTTCCATGGAGTGAAATATAATGCATAAACTTGCCTATACAAAAATTATACACCTCCGAACTCTTTGAAATCGCACTTAATACATGATAATGTTGTGCTAAGAAAATCTTGAGAGATTACCATTTCCATGGAGTGAAATATTGAAGGGAATATGCCCGAGAGGCAATAATAAAGTGGTTATTATCTTATTCCATGTTTATGATAAATGTTTATGTTGCATGCTATAATTGTATTAATTCGTAACGTTAATACATGTGTGTTTAGTAAACAAAATACAAAGTTCCTAGTAATGCCTCTCATATAAACTAGCTCGTTGATTAACAAGATGATCAAGGTTTCCTGATCATGGACATTGGATGTTGTTAATAACGAGGTCACAACATTGGTCGAATGATGTGATGAACATTCACCCGAAGTATAGCATTACGATTAGAGTCATTATGTTTATATTTCTATAACATCATACGAAGTAATCTTAGTCCTTAGACCAAGAGATCATGTTAATTGCTAACACTAGAAGAGTATCTTGATAACATCAAATGTCACACCGTAACAGGGTGACTATAAAGGTGGGTTCAGTGCTATGAAGGTATTATGTTGAGGCTCATGGATCAAGAGTGGTATTTGTCCATCCCGATGACGGATAGATATACTCTGGGCCCTCTCGGTGATATCACATTGAAATACCTTGCAAGCAGGTGATGTGATCACTAGAATGTTATATCACGGGAACAAGAAAAGATTGCATGTCGGTAACGAGATAAAACTAGGTATTTGGATGCCGATGATCGCATCTCGGACATGTAATATATCGCGAGACAAAGCGATTTAGTTATGACGTTAAAGGTTCACACGATCACAAGAGTCATCGTTGAATATGTGGGAGTCAGTACGGATCTCCAGGTCCTACTGCTGATTATTGATTGGAGAGGGGTCTCGATCATGTCTGCATTATTCACGAACCGTAGGGTGACACACTTAAGGGATACCTACACCATTTGGATCAAATATGTTTCAGATAAAGATTTAAGAAAGCGCTGGAATTATTTCAATAGACACCGAAACTATTTCTGGTGAAATTGCTGAAATTGGTTCTGCATGTGATATTGAAATGTTGCAGGGGGTTTTATGTGAATGTTTGTTAATTAATGTAATTAACAAAGTTCTGAATAGAATAAATAAAATAGTTTTATTTAATGAGAGATTGCACTAAATTTGGTGGAAATTTAATGCATGTGTGAGTGGAATTTTGAGTGGAGGCTTTTTATGGGAGTGGAAGAGGTGGGGGAACCAGCATGGCTTCCATTCCATGGCCCTTGCGTGCCTGCCCTCTTCCCTATAAAAGGCCCCCTCTCCTCCTCACAACACACACCTCCTTGTGAAGGATCTCTCTCCCCCTCTAGTTATTCCCCATGGTCTCGGATTAGCGAGATACATGTTCCCGGTGGCTTTATCTGGAAAGGAGTTGCTGCTTCCGCTTCTTTGCTGGAGCGAGGGACGGAGGTTGTCAGGGCACCGGACGTGTGTGCGATCACGGATGCACCGCTGCTTTGTGGTGCTGGACTTGGTGGTGATGGACTTGCTGGAGCTGGATCTGATGGACGTGCTGGAGCCGGACCTACGGGACTTCATCACGATCTTAAGATCGGCAAGTGTACGATTACATCATCCACGAGTTCCATCTCGTTAACAAAGCTTTGTTGTCTTCGAGAGTAAGTTCTCTATGGATGTATATCCACCCGTTGCTTGTATCTAATAGATAGATCTTGGCGATAGTTCCCATCGTAGGAAATTTTTTGTTTTCTATGCTGCAAACCCAACAGTGGTATCAAATCCTGATCTATGCGTAGGTGCTTTGCACGTGTAGTACACATATGTTAATATGTGGGTGATGATGATCATGTTATCTTCTATTATGATAACATATGTTAATATGTTGCTTTGCACTATATGTTAATATGTTGCTTTGCACTAGTTTTGCATAAGTGGCTGGCGGGTGTCTGTATCTCCTACTATAGTCAATATATGATTTACAACGAGTTGCTAATAACTTGGTTATCCTCGTTGTGGTTCCATGTTCGTAGGTAAGACCGGTTCTATCTTCGAAAGCCCTAAGCCACGTAAAACTTGCAATGGATAAATTAGAGGTGTCTAGTTTAGATTGTTGTTGGGCTAGTGTGTTGATATTGTAATGTTATAAGTAGATGTATGGTAGATACTCTTACAACACACTTAACGTGTAAGTTCCATATACCTTGGCCTTACACACAAAGTAATGATAGAGATCATACCACGATGCAAATGATAGAGATCAAATGCATGGACCATATCATCTCACTTTACACATTAGATGTTTACATCTTATACTGCTAGTTTGGCGCTTTTAGTAGCATTGTAAGATGATCCCTCATTTAGATATCAAGATAAAATGTGTTCTTCCTTGAGTATGCACCATTCTATGGATCGTGTTTCGAGACATCACGTGATGATCGGGTGTACTTGACTCCGCGCTTTCATACAAAGGGTGTAAGACAGTTTTACACACGCGAGTACTAAGGTTCTTACTTGGCGAGCCTAGCATGTACAGACATGGCCTCGGAACACGGACCGAAAGGTTAAGCATGAGTCATATAGTTGATGTGATGCCCATATTGATGCTCGCCTTTGAAGCTACACCGACTCACGTGGTGATCGGACTTGGTGTAGTGGATTTGGTTCATGTAATCACCAAAAAGGCACGAGGGATGTCGTTTTTGAGTGGGAGTTCATTTCTAATTTGGATTAGTCGAAATCAATTTGTCATAAACTAAATTGAAGTGAATTTGCATAATTTGTTATAGTCATTGGCATCTGTTCACTACCTTATGCTTAGTGTTAATTTAGATAATAGAACTATAGAATTCTGGATATTTACTTTACGAACTGGTATCGTATTGTTTTGAATGTCAATTTAAAGTTTATAAGTCCTATTTCAAACTTTCAGCAAACTCTATTTACTCCATGAAGTTTAATAAGTAGTATTAAATCAAGAGTAAGAATTCCAATGTTAGTATCTAAAGTATCATGTTTGCCTCCATGACTATTGATATTCAAAATTTGTTTTAATATCGAGATTATCTAGGAGCTGAAACTTGTTTCAGAAACCATCACGTGTGAAAGATATTGTGATATCGGAAACAATGTTTTTGGTTGCATTATGATAGAGTATAATTTAGCAAAAAAATGTTCTCATATTGTATGAGAATTTGTGAAGGATGGAGATGCTAGGCATCCGGATCTCCCAAAAAGGTTTTGGGAACTAACATTATACTCGCGATTCTTCCTTATAGGCTATAGTAGCTTGATCATGAAAGTTGTCATGATAAGGATGAATAGAAGATGTAAGTAAAATGTTTACTACACTAATAGATTACTAAAGAATGGATTTTTTTAAAGAACGCCAAACATTTGATGATGGTGATCCACTTCATAGTGCAAGTCCAAAGGTATTAGTATTTGACTATATACACTTTGTACTATGTGTCATGTGAATGACACCACTATTGATGTTGATGGATTCTTTTAAAAGAAAAGGAATTGTTGAAAGAGAATCTATAAAATATTTTGCAATAAAGAAAAGGTTGGAGATGTCCAACTTAGGTATATAGAAGATATACATGTTATGGTCATATTCCTTGATCGTTAAACAATGTGGTTCTGAGGTATTGGATACCGGTATTGGATACCGAATTGGTTTGTGTGAAGTGTCATACAGAGCAACACAATTCATGAATTGCAACGGCCTAAGTAACTGGCAAGAGAATAAGTGATGATGTTCATCGAAAACAAATAAAGTGTTATTATGTTTTTCGTTGTTGTCAAACCTAGCCTTCAAGATTTGTTTTAATAATTGTTATTTTGTTCCGGTATTATGAGAACAATGGTTGTTCAAATAATTACCGTATTCCATAATGGATGGATGAACTTTTACAAGTCTAGTTGGAGAAATCACATCCATAAACATTATTGCTAAAATGTCGTAAGACAAATGATTGGAAGATCACTTATGAAGTGACATCGCTGTTTGAATTATATTGGAAAGTAAACATGAAGAAACTCCATGTTGATGGATTTTTGGAGTCTTTTGATTTTGATCAATTGACGCTTGTGGAACTTTTCTCGAGATAATTGAAACTCCGTCCATAGGCAAAAGAGGAACGGATGACTAACTTATTGGATATTATGCATGTTGATGTATATAGTCCATTATGTGTAGCCATATGCGATGGATCTTTTTTGCTTCATATGCTTTCTCTAGAAATTTAAGTGAATATATCTATATATTTACTTAATAAGGAAGAAGTATGAAACATTTGAAAAATGTTCAAAGACTTTCAAGATGAAGTGAAAAATCATTGTAACAAGAAAATAAAATAGTTTATGATTTGATCATAAAGGAAGATATTTGAGTTACACGTTTAGCAAAACACCTAAGATTTCAGGAATTGTTCAATGAATTTGTATTTCTCGATAAACCATAGGAGTATGGTATGTTCGAGAGATCAAATCAAACCTTGTTTGACATGGTAAGATCAAATGTGTCATTTATAAAACTGCCATTATGTTTTAAGGATTAAAGCTTTAGAAACTACCACTTTTACACTGAAAAGAGCACCATCGTGATCCTTTGAAATGACACCATATGAGTTATTGTTTGGGATAAAACCTGAATTGTCTTTTCTTAAATTTTGGTATGGTATGCATAAGTAAAATGTTTACAACCAAAATCGGATAAGCACGTCTTTGTAGGTTATCCCAAAGAATTTGTTGGGAATTCCTCCATAACACCAAGGACAAAAGGGATTGTCGCTTAGAACAAGAAGTTTCTTGAGAAGGAATTTTTCGTGAAAAGTTAAGTGGGAGGACAATAGTACTTTGATAAGGTTGTTGAACCTTAGCTATATGTGATAAGTAGCACAGCGCCGAAAAGTGTCTTGGTGGCAGCCACAACTCTCATGGCTCCCGTGATTACAAAGGGTGTGATCTTGGAGATTAGAATTCTTATTGAACCATGTGGGTCGATAAGAATCAAATAGTAAGATTTGAAACAAAAGTCATTATTGTTTTGACAATGACGAACCGACTGGATGCAAAGAAGCGATGATGGGCCCTGAATCCATAAAATGACTAAGAAGTCATAGAATAAGTGATAGTATCCATACACGAGAAATAAAGTTTCTGAACTTGGAAGACCCTTCGGAAAGGCGTGAAGCCTATCAGTCGTGTTTGGATCTATAAAGAAATAGACATTGATGTTTAACATCTATGAAATAGTCGACATGTCGGAAAGAATTTTACGGCAATGTTCAAGGAGTTGACTATGACAAGATTTGATTTTTCATAGCGATATTTAGTCTTGACGGATTAATGTAGCAACCACTACATATAATTTGGTATGTGGTAGTTGAATAAACAAAACAAGGTTCTTCTAATAGAATGGTTACCTAGGACATGTACATGACACGGTCTGAAGGGTTTTGTTAAATCAAAGGGTGCTAAAAGGGCATGCAAACTTCAATAGTTGAAGTGAGCATAGCGGAGTTGGAATCTTCACCATGATGAAAATGTTGAAGGAGTTTAATTTCATCGGAGATGATGAAGATGCTTGCATTTGCAAGAAATTAAGTGGGAGCACTGAGACAAATTTCCAATACATTATGCAGAGTACATGTTGTTGATTGGAAATGATGTGTCTTTTATTGACACAAGTTAAGAATTTCATTAAAATAGGATTTCGATGAAAGACTTGGGCAAAACCGGAATATTTGGCATCTATGTCTATATGGATAGATTAAGGCGCTAATATGGTTATGCCAGACGTACATATATGAGATATTGAAAGGGTTCAATATGGAAACAACAAGAAAGCTTCTTGCTGCATGGAAAGGATTGTATAGAGATTCAAGTGTTTCAACACTTGGTGAGTAAAATCACATGAATATTTTGATTGATTATACCGTGATATGTATATATCCAGATATGTCCTATGCTCTAAATTTATGAGCACATACCAGAATGATTCATAAGATGATCATTGCACGATAGTAAAGATATTCTTATGAGCTTTGGTAGAACTAAGAATATATCATGTATAAGTGACAAATAGTTAAAGGTAGTTCATTGTAAAGTGTTACATTGATACTAGTTTTGTCACAAGATACAAATTAAATTTATCTCAATTTAGACTATGGTGGCACAATGTAATGGAAAGGATGTTCCATGATGGATTTGGATAAGTTCCAAAGTTGAGACATTGTGACAGATACTACAACAAAAGGCTAAGTATATGACTACTATAGTAGCAGCAAAGGAGGGCATTGATGTTAAGTAGTTTGTTATCAAACTAGGTGTGGTTCAAAGTGCGATAATACTATGAATATATATTGTATGAAAATAATATCAACATATTTTTAACCCGAACGAACTAAAGGTCTCACCGAAGGACCAAATTTATACAATGACATCTCCTTTGAGAATGAGTGGTGCATAGAGATGCAAAGACATGCAAATACACACAGACCTGAAACTGTGAGATCTGGAGATTATGTTAACCACTAGCAATTGCGTATATGCAACACCAGAAAGCCATAGGTGTTCAATACGCTAAGTTTTTCAAACTAGATTATTGATTCTAGTGCAAGTGGGAGACTGAAGGGAATATGCCCGAGAGGCAATAATAATGTGGTTATTATCTTATTCCATGTTTATGATAAATTTTTATTTTGCATGCTATAATTGTATTAATTGGAAACGTTAATACATGTGTGTTTAATAAACAAAATACAAAGTTCCTAGTAATGCCTCTCATATAAACTATCTCGTTGATTAACAAGATGATCATGGTTTCCAGATCATGGACATTGGATGTCGTTAATAACGAGGTCTCAACATTGGTGGAATGATGTGATGAACATTCATCTGAAGTATAGCATTACGATCAGAGTCATTATGTTTATATTGCTATAACATCATACGAAGTAATCTTAGTCCTTAGACCATGAGATCATGTTAATTGCTAACACCAGAAGAGTATCTTGATAACATCAAACATCACACCGTAACAGGGTGACTATGAAGGTTGGTTTAGTGCTACGAAGGTATTATGTTGAGGCTCATGGATCAAGAGTGGGATTTGTCCATCCTGATGACGGATAGATATACTCTGGGCCCTCTCGGTGATATCACATTGAAATAGCTTGCAAGCAAGTGATATGATCACTAGAATGTTATATCACGGGAACGAGAAAAGAGTGCATGTCGGTAATGAGATCAAACTAGGTATTTGGATGCCGATGATCGAAACTCGTACATGAAATATATTGCGAGACAAAGGGATTTAGTTATGATGTTAAAGGTTCACACGATCAAAAGAGTCATCGTTGAATATGTGGGAGTTAGTACGGATCTCCAGGTCCCGCTGCTGATTATTGATCGGAGAGGGGTATCGATCATGTCTGCATTATTCACGAACCATAGGGTGACACACTTAAGGGATACCGACACCATTTGGAGCAAATATGTTTCAGATAAAGATTTAAGAAAGCGCTGGAATTATTTCAATAGACACCGAAACTGTTTCTGGTGAAATTGCTGAAATTGGTTCTACATGTGATATTGAAATGTTGTAGGGGGTTTTATGTGAATGTTTTTTAATTAATGTAATTAACAATGTTCTTAATAAAATAAATAAAATAGTTTTATTTAATGAGAGCTTGCATTAAATTTGGTGGAAATTTAATGCATGTGTGAGTGGAATTTTGAGTGGAGGCTTTTTATGGGAGTGGGAGCTCCACCCACATGAATGTGGAAAAGGTGGGGGCACCACCATGGCTGCCACGCCATGGCCCTTGGGTGCCTCCCCTCTTGCCTATAAAAGGCCCCCCTCTCATCCTCACAACACACACCTCCTCGTGAAGGTTCTCTCTCCCCCTCTAGTTATTCCCCATGGTCTCGGATTAGCGAGATACATGTTCCTAGTGGCTTTATATGGAAAGGAGTTGCTGCCTCCGCTGCTTTGCTGGTGCGAGGGACGGAGGTTGTCGGGGTACCGGATGTGTGTGTGATCACGGATGCACCGCTGCTTTGCGGTGCTGAACTTGGTGGTGCTGGACTTGTTGGAGCTAGATCTGATGGACGTGCTAGAGCCGGACCTGCTGGACTTCATCACGATCTTGAGATCGGCAAGTGTACGACTACATCATCCACGAGTTCCATCTTGTTAACAAAGCTTTGTTGTTTTTGTGGGTAAGTTCTCTATGGATGTATATCTACCCGTTGCTTGCATCTAATAGATAGATCTTGGCGATAGTTCCCATCGTAGGAAATTTTTTATTTTCTATGTTGCGAACCCAACAAATATAATGCATAAACTTGCGTATACAAAAATTATACACGTTTGAACTCTTTGAAATCGCACTTCATAGGTGATAATGTTGTGCTAATAAAATCTTGAGACATTACCATTTCCATGGAGTGAAATATGATGCATAAACTTGCGTATACAAAAATTATACACCTTTGAACTCTTTGAAATCGCACTTAATACGTGATAATGTTGTGCTAAGAAAATATTGAGAGATTATCATTTCCATGGAGTGGAATGTAATGCACAAATTATACACCTTCGAACCTATTCCCTTCAAATTATATTCAAGTGCATTTGTTTATGGAGTTAAAGTACCGGTGGCATACTCGTTATTTTGCACGGATAGAGGGGTGCCCCCTGACAGATATAGGGGTTATCCTGTCCGCTAGATCATAGAGGATCAACGGTTGGTGGGCACGATCCGTGTGACAACTTTCTCGACCAATTAGAGCGTAGCAGCGAAGATGAGCACAGGTGAGAGAGATGGATACAAAGAGAGGGGAAACTAAGTAGCACTTCAGAACTAACGACAAAACATAGTAGAACTTAAAAACCAAGGGCAAGACTGACAAAGGGATTCAAATAGAAAATACAAAAAGATTTTAAAAATGGAAAATTCATCTTTTATACAATAAAATACATCTTGGCATACATCAAACTATTTGCAATTCAAATATACACCAGTTTGACAATTATTGCCTCATTCAGACAAACTATGTTTTGGGGAGAGATGTTTTGGGAACAGGCTTGAGTAGAAAGCCATGAACCTTCATAGATAGTAGGTGATTTGAGAAGTGGTAAGTCAGGTTAAAACTTGATTTATATACATTTCTTATGGTGGCAGGTCACATAATAAAACTCCCTGGGTAGATGCCACTATGTTTGCTCTTTTTGAATTTGTTGTGCATAAAATGACTCAATTAGCTAGCTAAAACCTATTCCTTGACTCTCTGTTCTCCAGCCACCGGAGGGTAAAACTTAGTATATTGCACATGGCGGTGTTAGTACGAGAGGGCAAAACTGAGTAGAACCAAACTGTCAGTGTTACACTTGAGGGCAAAACTAAGTACAACTGAGTCACCAAAGTTAGACACGAGGGAAAAAATGTGACTCATGGTACGCGTGTGCGGTGCACGGGGCGGTAGCGGACACGTGTGGCCGTGCACGGTGCATTAGCGTACACGATTACGTGGTCCATGGTAGTGCAACTAAACATCGCTTCCCTTCTCCTTTAATAGAGGCCTCCCCACTCTCACTCATCACTCACTCGCTCACTCAACCGTCTCCACTATCCCATCACCTTCTGCAAACCACCAAGAAAACCCCAACCATGCCGGCGATGGAGAAGAACAGCGTGGTGGCCATCGGCACCTCCAAGGCCGCCGGCGAGGAGGCCCCTGTCCCCGTATAGGCCCCCGTCCCCGCATCCGTCGTAGCCGCCGGCGAGGAGGCCCCCGCCGGTCTCTGGCAGATCCCGCTTGACTGGGACCCCTACGAGGAGGTTGTTTACATAAGGCCAGAGAACCCCTACGACACCAGCATCTCCGACCCATGGTCGGAGGTAACCAGGGTTTTCTCCCATTCCCTTGTTCTTCCCCCGTTCCCATCGTTGGATGCTAGATTGTATGTTATTACGGATTGGTTGTTCGTATTTTTACAGTAGCTAATCATCTTGTGTTAGATCTCGTATTTCGAGGAATCCCCTTTTCGTATTTGAACCCCATGTTCGTAGTTGGGATCAGTATTCGATTTGGTTTGAGATTTGGGGAATAATCAGGAGATCTCAATCGGTTAATTTATGCAAATAATCAATCCCGATAATCAAAGTATCTCAATCATGTCCTTATTGCACTCTACTGTCTTTTTTCCAACAGGAGGATAGCAGCGACGTCCGCGGCGACGATGAGTCCAAGGACACCAAGACTCGTCATGTGCTGAGGAGGCTGAAGTACGCCCAATACAACAACTTCTTCATCGGCGACATGTACAGGTGCCCCTTCTACCCCACCAGGAAGCTCTGCGCCATGGACTTCAACTCCCTCGTGAAGCATGCCGAGGACGTGCGGACATGCGGCAAGTCTGTGAATGTCCACGACTTTATAGCCAAGCACCAGGCGCTCGGTCTTCACCTCCGCAACTTCTAGAAGGTGGCTATCGAGGAGGGTCGCATGGCCCCGATTAAGCCCAAGGCACCCAAGGTCAAGGGACTGGGCAGCAACAAGTGGATGAGGCGTCAAAGGGAGGAGGCGGAGACCCTCCTGGCAGAGGCCATGAGGGGCCACTGATCTGTTGCTGCTGTTGTAAAGCAGCTTCTTTTGTCTTGTCTATGTTGAACTTGTCCGCTGCTACTGAGCAGCCTAATTTTTGAACCTCGTTAAGTATCGTACTATATAACCTATATTAGCTGCTTTATCTACATCTGCTCTTTTTACTGAATTTATTTATGGTGCTGGTTAGTTTTGCTGCTCTAGATTTGCTACCAGATTGGGAAAAACGAGGGCAAAAGGAACAACGAATGAAGAGAGAAGCTGCTCTAGATTCACTACCTTTTTGGGCAAAAAAATAGACAACCGTTAGCGACAGAGAGGGGGAAATGTGCTCTTAAAAAGGCCAATCATAAAAATAACAAAAAATAAAACTTCCAATTTAGGTGACATGAAGCACGTAACCACCAAACGCGCCCCACATGGTCCCACGCCATGTCCCCAATAATCAGCGAGAGATGGATGGTTGGTCCGCTGTGTATCCTGGCCCCATCTGTCAGTATGTAACGGTCGATGCGACGTAATGTAACGCTCAACACATGACCCTCCCCAACGCGGTTCCACCGGTCAGCATCTAACGGTCAAGCCTTTGACCTGACGGCATCCCCCTGTCCGAGCGCATGTGAGCGTTTCAGAATGGAGAGAGGGTAAAAGTGAGAAAAAACTAAGCGGCTGGGGAAACTAAGTATAACTAACGAACGAGGGTACGAAAATCTAAATCCCTTACTATTATCTGTTGGAACACCACCACGAAATGCCAAACATAGTTTCAAATTTGAACTTGGATGGATGAATCGTGATGGTTTCTATGATTTGGTGAAGGCTATTTGGGAGAAACATCCTAGTGGTCATACGCCGATACAAAGATGGAACAATAAAATGCGTTCTTTGTGCAAGTTCCTTTGTGGTTGGGCTAGACAGATTGCTGGAATCCTAAAAAAAGAGAAAATACGCCTTTCATCTATTATTATAGATTTAGAAGCTGCTGTGGAAGTTAGGTTTTTGACTGCACAAGAGATTGAGCTTAAAAACCAATCGAATACAGAAACTGCCAGGCTACTCCGTGAGGAGGAACTGAAATGGTATCAACGCTCTAAAGCAAAATTTATTCTTGAAGGAGATGCGAATACAAGATACTTTAATGTTGTTGCCAATGGAAAGCATAAAAAGAAACTTATTCACTCATTAGTTCAGGGTGAAGGTACGATTGAGGGTCAGGAGCAACTAAAATCTTATATTACTAATTATTACAAATCCTTGTTTTGGGCAACGCCAGAGAAATCATTCGCGCTGGATGAATCCCAAAGAACGGATATTCCCCAAGTTTTTGTTGAGGAGAATAACTTTATAACCACTCCTTATACGGGGGAGGAGGAGGTCAAGAAAGTTGTTTCTTCATGGAACATAAAAAGCACCAGGGCCTGATGGCTTTCCAGCAGAATTTATCAAAAATTCTGGGAAGTTGTCAAGGAGGATCAGATGCGTCTTTTTGAGTTCTTGCATGTTGGTTAGTTAGACCTTTTTAGTCTCAATTTTGGCAACATCATTTTATTACCTAAGGTTACTGATACAGAACGTATACAATAGTATCGTCCAATCTGCCTTCTTAACGTTAGTTTTAAAATCTTCACAAAAGTTGCTACGACTAGATTAAATTCAGTAGTTGATCATGTTGTACACCCATCTCAAACCACTTTTATGCAAGGAAGAAACATCCTAGATGGTGTAGTAATCCTGCATGAAACAATCCATGAACTACACTCAAAGAAATTAAATGGTGTATTATTCAAGATTGACTTTGAGAAGGCTTATGATAAGATTAATTGGTCTTTTCTTCAGCAAACACTCTAAATGAAAGGTTTTTTGGAGGAGTGATGTGCTCTCATACAGTATTTTGTGTCTGGTGGTAGTGTTGCTGTTAATTTCAATGATGACACTGGCAAATACTTCCAAACAAATAAAGGACCAAGACAAGGGGATCCTCTATCGCCTATACTATTTAACATAGTGGCAGATATGTTGGCTATCCTAATTGAGAGAGGCAAGGCTGATGGCCAAGTTGAAGGATTAGTTCCCCATCTGGTTGATGGTGGTCTCTCTATTCTTCAATATGCTGACGATACAATCTTATTTATGGAACACGATCTGGAGAAAGCTAAGAATCTGAAATTAATTTTATCAGTATTGGAGCAACTCTCTGGATTAAAAATTAACTTCCATAAAAGTGATTTGTATTGTTTTGGTGAGGCTAATAACGATGCCCATCTATATGCTGATCTTTTCGGCTGTGGTCTGGGGGAATTTCGAATAAACTATATGGGAATACCGATTCATTATCGGCGTCTCACGATTGCTGAATGGAAACTTGTTGAGGAAAGACTACAGAAACGTCTTAATAGTTGGAAAGGTAAATTGCTATCCCTTGGTGGAAGACTTGTTCTCATAAATTCAGTACTTACCAATATGGTACTGTATATGATCTCGTTTTTCCATTTCCCAAAAGGTGTCTTGAAGAAAGTGGGTTATTTCTGATCAAGATTGTTTTGGCAAGGGGATAGTGAAAAATGAAATATCGACTGGCCAGATGGAATGTGGTTTGCCGACCAAAATAGTACGGTGGACTGGGCATACATGATTTGCAAGTCAAAAACACCGTACTTTTGGGTAAATGGTTGTTTAAACTACTTACAGAAGAGGATATCTGGCAACCCATTCTATGGAGGAAGTATGTTGGCTCCAAGCTTTGTCTTAAGTGGTTTGGAAACCCGGGGTTTCACGTTTTTGGGCGGGACTAATGGCATCCAGAAAACATTTCTTCCGCTTTGGTATTTTTAATATTAGGTATGGTTCACAGATTAGATTCTAGGAAGATAAATGGCTTAGCCAATCTACTCTTCGGGAATAATATCCAGCTCTATATTCGATTGTTAGACACAAAGGAGATACACTTTCCAGAGTGTTGGGAACTAATCCACCTAATGTGTATTTAAAAAGAAGTCTCATAGGTCCTAGACTGGTATCGTGGAACAATATTTTATTACGATTGGCCACGATACAACTGTCGAAGGGTGTGGACGAGTTAAATGGAATTTACAAGAGAGTGGTAAATTTTCTGTGGACTCGATGTATGGAGCTTTGATCCAACTGGATATTCCAATTGATGATAATAGTAAAATTTGGAAGATGAAATTACCCCTTAAAATGAAGATATTTGCATAGTATCTCCGTGAAGGGGTAATTCTCACAAAGGATAATCTTGCTAAGAGGAATTGGCATGGAAGTACACAGTGTGTTTTTTATCATCAGAATGAGACAATTCAACATTTATTCTTTCAGTGTAAATTAGCTCGTGCTATATGGTCAATCATCCAAATGGCCTCTGGTTTATCTCCTCCTAGATCGGTAACCAATGTTTTTGGTAAATGGTTACATGGGATACAGGATAAATATGGGACTTTGTTTAGGGTGGGAGCGCTTGTCATTATTTGGTCGCTTTGTCTATGTAGAAATGATAAGATTTTTAATAACATTGTGTCTTCTTATTTGCAGGTTATCTATCGAGCTACGGCTATTCTCCGATCATGGACTACTGATGGTTCAATGCACGCCTCCCAAAAAAGTGATGGTGCGTGGTTGATGTAGAGCTCGTTGGGAACCCCAAGAGGAAGGTATGATGAGCACAACAGTAAGTTTCCCTCAGTTATGAAACCAAGGTTTAATCGAATCAGTAGGAGCAAGGAAACACCCCAAAGGTGTTACTAGCTGAGCTTTGGCATGGCGCACTACCGGTGCTAGTAGCAACGTGGAGACCTGCACAACACAACCACAGAACTTTGTCCCCAACTTGCGATGAGGTTGTCAATCTCACCGTGTTTTGCAGAAAACAAAGGATTAAACGTATCGAATGGAAAGAAGTAAAAGTTTGCAGAAAGTAAACACAAAATAGTAAAAGATTGTAGATGGAATATAAAAGACAAGGACCGGGATCCATAGTTCACTAGAGGTGGCTCTCCTTAGATAGATAACATGTTGGGTGAACAAATTACAGCGGGGCAATTGACAAATATCAAGAAAGCAATACATGCATATACTAATCATCTTGACACCTTTGGAAATTGATTGGGCATTACAACATTATACATAGACTGCCATCCAACTACATCTATGACTAATAATCCACCTTTAGGTTATCATCCGAACCCCCTCCAGTATTAAATGCAACCAACATATTATTGCTTTATGAATTGCGTGTAAGTAAACAATACGATTATTCTATGAACAAAGGATTGTTGTTTTCTCCCTAGTAGCAACAGCACATCTAGTACCTTAGAGCTTTTTGTCACTTCCCTAGATTACCAGAGGCATGAACCCACTAAATACTAACTCTTGGAGTTGCTAGAATCGACTTGGCCAAGATAGCTACTAACAACGGAAAGCATGCAAGATCACAAATAACAAAGACATGATAGAATCAATAATCAATCTGAAATAGCATCTCAATATCCATCGCATCCTCGCAAACACAACATGCAGATTTACAAATAGATGATCTTGATCATGAACGGAGCTCACAAGATCTAGACATGAAAGCACAAAGGAGGAGAACCAGCCATCTAGTTACTACATGGATCCGTAGTCCAAGGATGAACTACTCATGCATCACACCGGAGGCTTGCATGGTGATGAAGAAGGCCTCCAGGGTGAATTCCCCTCTTCGGCAGGGTGCCGGGAAGAGCTTCAGATCCCTCCCGATCTAGGGTTGGAGATGACGGCGGCTACAGACTCTTTCGTGGATTTTTGATAGGGCGCTTAGGGTTTTCGTCCCGAGGGCATCTTATAGGCGGAAGGAGATGCCGAGGGGGTGCCTGGGCTGGTCACACCACCCCCTGGCGTGCGCCAAGATTGACCGCGCGGCCAGGTGGTGTGGCCGCCCTCTGGCCCCTCTCCGTCTCGTATTCTGGCACTTGATGACTTCCGAAAAAATAGGCACTTTAGCTTTTGTCCCGTCCAATTCCGAGAATATTCATTTTCTGACTTTCCTGGAACCAAAAACAGCAGAAAACAAGCAGCTGGCACTGTGGCTCTTGTTAATAGGTTAGTCCAAGAAATCATATGAAAAGAACTCCAAAGTTGGAACAAAACACAAGAAAGTGGATAAAACTAAGCATGGAACATCAAAAATTATAGATACATTTGCAATGTATCAACATCCCCAAGCTTAACACCTGCTCATCCTCGAGTAGGTAAGTGATAAAAAGAAAGAATAATTTTTGAGGTGACATGCACCATCAAAGACTTGATCAAAGTATTTGTAAAACATTCAAAGGTGGGATCATAGTACTTCAATCATAACATGAAATACAAAGTTCTAGCAATAAGCAAAGAAGACTATGATGCAACATGAAAAGACACAAACAAAAGATTCATGAATAACAATGCTTTGCAAGACGTTTGTTTGTTTCACATAAAGCAAACATAGCATAATAGTATTCAGCTTGTTCCTCAATAGAGTAGCAAATATAAATGCATAGGACACCTTTAAAGTTCATAAGAGTGACTAGATACAATAATTTAAAACAAGCAATATCAAAGTATGCATCAATCAACTAGTCTTGGGACAATGCACATAGAACTAAGAATGGCCACTATGCTCTCAAAGTAGGTGCATAAAGATAGAAGGTGGAGACTCAATATAATGGTGGAAGAAAGGCCTTTGTAAAAGGAAGTAGTGATTCAAGTCTCATAAAGAGCTTCCAAAAATTATGGTACTTATAGCTTTCAGCTCTCATTGCCCCTATCATAAGCATCTTGAAGGTGATTAAGGTTAAAGTGAACAAACTATGGTGTACATGCTTGACGAAGTATAAGTTAGAAATCTCATGTCCCTTGTATACGAGGGCCGCTCCTCATGCTACTCAAGTTTAGTCACCGGTAAGTTCTTGTCATTGTAAGTATATTTGTATCATAGAGAACCGCCAACGGGGTACCCCTTGCCCGATGATATGGAAGAATCCCCATATCAAAATGACAAGGCATGCAGACAACGAGCATCTCAGCATTCTTCTTATTTACCATGGGAATATGGTGCTTTTTTCTCTCTTTCCTCTTTTCATAGTTTCTTTTCTCTTTTTTTTCTCAATATAGGACTCTCTTTTTTATAAGAAGAATGCTTCATAGATAGCTCATTATAGTTACACCGCAAGTTTCCACCATGTCAGCATGGATTAGCCCAGCGGCCCAGGCGTTTCTCTAACACATATACATAACTCCATGGACTTACAAGCTCCCCTTTCATTTCACACCGACGACATCCATATACAAAAGAGCATGATATCGACTAGGTACAAGTACCAAGTGCAATGTTGAAAGCATTCCCCATGAAAGCATGGTTCTGCTAATTCCCAACAAATAAGTGCAAGCATATACAACATAGACGACACAATGGTTCAAGATTATTAAGGGCAAGAAAAGTAAAGTGTGCCATCAAGTTCGTGAGATCTTTAATCACTAGTTTTCTCATAACAAGTTTAATTTGGAAGGTAAACAAAAGCATGAATATAATTGGAATAGCATAAGCTAGTAGGTAGGTATGGTGGACTCTTTGGAATAATTTGGTTTAGGGAGTTGGATGCATGAGTGGAACTCATACTTTGTTGTGGAGGCTAGCAAAAGACTGGGAGCAACAAACTAAGAGAGCAATAATGGCCATAATCATGCAGAGTGACAAAACATCATTGATCAAAGCATAAAGTGATGCTACAAGTTGAAAACTAAAGGATCATAAAGGCTATGGTGACTTGAGATAGTCATAACATGGTGTGAGCATGCGCCAAGTCAACCCAAATAAAGCATCAAAGGAGAATACCACTATACTATGCTTTAATATGCTAAAACAACGCATGATTCATCCAAGGCACATTAAACAACCTCAATTGTTTATAACAAGTCATGCTACAGCAAAGAATACTAAGCATAAAGCCAAAACAATATCAAGCATGGCATGAAAAAGCATAGGCCACAGTCAAAAACAAGCTCTTTTTACCACATAAGCATGAACTTTCCTACTCTTCTCCAAACCAAACCAAACTATTTGAAAACCAATGTATGAAAGAGGGGGGTCCAAACAATTTATTCAGAAAACTAAGAAAACCAAAGCAAACGAAAAATCAAAACGAAAACAAAAAAGAAGACGCTCCAAGAAAAACACAACTGTGCATGAAACAATAAAAATGAAGCGTTTGGAAGAAACCTGGGATTTTTATTGATGAAGAAGGGGATGCCTTGGGCATCCCCAAGCTTTGGCGCTTGTACTTCTTGGATATTTCTTGGGGTGACACGCGTGGCATCCCCAAGCTTGAGCTTTAGTCCATCCTTTATCTCATTACTCATTCCTTCCATACACCTGAAAATTTTCCTTCATACAAAACTTCACACAATCTTTATTAGCAACATTAGTGCACTAGAGATAAATGAGTCTTAAGGTTCAGTTCTAACACCAAAGAAACTTTCATTAGAACAATAGCTACTGTAGCACTTCCCTAAAAAAGCTCAATTCCCCAAAAGAACTCAAAAAGGAACAAACAAGAACCAAATGTAGAAAATGGCAGAAATCTGTCAAAACACACCAGCAGGTAAAGATAAATTGTTTCGAAGACCTTCTGTTGCTCAAATAAAAAAGTGTTGAACCAACGAAAGTTAGATAACAACCTGGGGCAGAAGCACAAAATTTCACGCCTCAAAAGGACGTTCAGAGATATTACACGAATTTTTATGGTGAAGCACAGAAATCTGTTTCGGGACAGCAACTTTCCCAATCATTACGTCTCTCTCATTAGAGGTTACTCTTGGCACAAAAACAAAATAAAAAGGATAAGGAGAGATTATTACAGAGGTAATAACTTCCAAGACTCATCTAAAACTTTTGGGTTATCTCCCAATAAGTACTTTTCTTTAACGCCTTTAAGTTAGGCATAAGGAGCAAGAAAGAATCAAGTGTTCTGAAATGAAGAAGCATTAAGACCAAATTTTGTTTTCATAGGAGAAGCAAAAGAAATCTTTTCTCTATTTTTAGGGAAGTGTTCTATACCTTTCTGGAGTGGGAGTTGATATTTAATGGTGCCTTCTTTCATATCAATGATGGCACCAACAGTTCTAAGAAAAGGTCTGTCCAAAGTAATAGGACAAGAAGCATTGCATTCAACATCCAAAACATAGAAATCAACGGGGACATAGGAATTGTTAACCATAATAAGAACATAATTAAGACTCCCCATTAGTTTCTTTCTAGCATTATCATCAAGTGGGACATTCAAATAACAATCTTCAAGAGGAGGCAAATCAAGCATATCATAAATCCTTCTAGGAATAATAGAAACACTACTATCAAGATCACATAAAGCTTTGAAATCAAAGTCATTCACTTTCATATTAATGATGGGTTCCCAACCATCTTCTTGTTTTATAGGAATAGAAACTTTATGTTTCATCTTTTCTTCTTTAATCTTTATGAGACAATCAGTAATGTGTTTTGTAAAGGCCATGTTCATAGCACTAGCATTAGGACTTTTAGCAAGCTTTTCTAGGAACTTAATAACTTCAAAGATATTACAACCATCAAGATCAAAATCGAATTTATCAACCAAAGTAGTAGAACTATTACTAGCCTCAACACTAGTGGTGGTAATAGTAGAAACACTAATATTTCTAGCAATTTCATCTTCTCTTTCCCACTTAGCATGTAATTCAGCTAATAGTCTAAAATTTTCATCAATTCTTACTTGTATGGCATTAGTAGCTGCAAAGGGATTATTATTAGTTTCAGGTTTAGCAGCCATTTTATTCAAAGAAGATTGAGCTTCAGCCAAAGATGCTATATTTCTTTCAGCATTAGAGAGTTTTTTCTCAATAGTTTTATTGAAAGCAGTTTGTTTACTAATAAACTCTTTAAGCATAACTTCAAGTTCAGAGGGAGCACTCCTATTATTGTTGTAAGAATTTCCATTAGAATTACCATTGTTGCGAGGATATGGCTTATAATTGTTGTTACCAAAATTACTCCTATAAGCATTATTGCCAAAGTTATTATTTCTAATGTAGTTCACGTCAACTTGCTCTTCTTGAGCAACAAAAGAAGCTAAAGGAACATTATTTGGATCAATATGGGCTTTCCCATTAACAAGCATAGACATAATAATATCAAACTTATCACTCAAGGAGGAGGTTTCCTCAACAGAATTTACCTTCCTACCTTGTGGAGCTCTCTCGGTATGCCATTCAGAATAATGAACCATCATATTGTCCAGAAGTTTTGTTGCAGCACCCAAAGTGATGGTCATAAAGGTACCTCCAGCAGCAGAATCCAACAGGTTCCTTGAAGAATAGTTCAATCCTCCATAAAAAGCTTGGATGATCATCCAAGCAGTCAGTCCATGAGTGGGGCAATTCTTAACCAAAGATTTCATTCTTTCCCAAGCTTGAGCAACATGCTCATTATCAAGTTGTTTAAACTCCATTATTTCACTTCTCATAGATATAATCTTAGCAGGAGGATAGTTTTTTCCAATAAAAGCATCTTTGCATTTAGTCCAAGAATCAATACTATTCCTAGTTAAGGAATTCAACCATTCTTTAGCTTTTCCTCTCAAAGAGAAAGGAAACAATTTCAGTTTAATAATATCACCATCTATATCCCTATGCTTTTGCATCTCACAAAGTTCAACAAAGTTATTTAGATGGGAAGCAGCATCTTCATTACCAATACCAGAAAATTGTTCTCTCATAACAAGATTGAGCAAAGCAGGTTTTATCTCAAAGAAAGTATCTTTAGGCACAGGTGGAGCAATAGGTGTGCTCATAAAATCATTGTTGTTGGTGCTAGTGAAGTCACACAACTTAGTGTTTTCAAGAGTAGTCATTTTTGTGTGTTTTTGATAAAGAAATCAAACTAGTAAACTAATTTTTTGTGTGTTTTTGATAACAAAAGAAGCAAACAAAGCAAAAAGAAACTAAGCAAAACAAAAACAACAAAGTAAAGAGATTGGTTATGAGGGACTCCCCTTGTGAAGATGTCCTTGACTCCCGGGCAACGGCGCCAGAAAAATGCTTGATGTCTCAATGCACGGCGCCCAGAAAAGTGCTGGTGCGTGGTTGATGTAGAGCGCGTTGGGAACCCCAAGAGGAAGGTATGAGAGCACAGCAGCAAGTTTCCCTCAGTTATGAAACCAAGGTTTAATCGAACCAGTAGGAGCAAGGAAACACCCCAAAGGTGTTACTAGCTGACCTTTGGCAGGGCGCACTATCGGTGCTAGTAGCAACGTGGACACCTGCACAACACTACCACAAAACTTTGTCCCCAACTTGCGATGAGGTTGTCAATATCACCGTGTTTTGCGGAAAACAAAGGATTAAACGTATCGAATGGAAAGAAGTAAAAGTTTACACAAAGTAAACACAAAATAGTAAAATATTGTAGATTCAATATAAAAGACAAGGACCGGGATCCATAGTTCACTAGAGATGGCTCTCCTTAGATAGATAACATGCTGGGTGAACAAATTACAGCGGGGCAATTGACAAACATGGAGAAAGCAATACATGCATATACTAATCATCTTGACTCCTTTGGAACTTGATTGGGCATTACAACATTATACATAGACCGCCATCCAACTTCATCTATGACTAATAATCCACCTTCAAGTTATCATCCGAACACCCTCCAGAATTAAGTTGCAAGCAACAGATTATTGCTTTACGAATTGCGTGTAAAGTAAACAATATGATTGTTCTATGAACAAAGGATTGTTGTTTTCTCCCTAGTAGAAATAGCACACCTAGTGCCTTAGAGATTTCTGTCACTTCCCCAGATTACCAGAGGCATCAACCCACTATCGAGCATAAATACTAACTCTTGGAGTTGCTAGAATCTACTTGGCCAAGATAGCTACTACCAACGGAAAGCATGCAAGATCACAAATAACAAAGACATGATAGAATCAATAATCAATCTGAAATAGCATCTCAATATCCATCGGATCCCCGCAAACACAACATGCAGAATTACAAATAGATGATCTTGATCATGAACGGAGCTCACAAGATCTAGACATGAAAGCACAAAGGAGGAGAACCAGCCATCTAGCTACTACATGGATCTGTAGTCCAAGGATGAACTACTCACGCATCACACCAGAGGCTTGCATGGTGATGAAGAAGGCCTCCAGGGTGAATTCCCCTCTCTAGCAGGGTGCCGGGAAGAGCTTTAGGTCCCTCCTGATCTAGGGATGGAGATGACGGTGGCTACAGACTCTTTCGTGGATTTTTGATGGGGCGCTTAGCATTTTCGTCCTGAGGGCATCTTATATGGGGAAGGACAGGCCGAGGGGGTGCCTGGGCTGGCCACACCACCCCCTGGCGCGGGCCAAGCCTGGCCGCGCGGCCAGGTGGTGTGGCCGCCCTCTGGCCCCTCTCCGTCTCGTATTCTGGCACTTGATGACTTCTGAAAAAATAGGCACTTTAGCTTTTGTCCCGTCCAATTCCGAGAATATTCATTTTCTGACTTTCTTGGAACCAATAACAGCAAAAAAACAGGCAGCTGGCACTGTCGCTCTTGTTAATAGGTTAGTCCAAGAAATCATATGAAAAGAACTCCAAAGTTGGAACAAAACACAAGAAAGTGGATAAAACTAAGCATGGAACATCAAAAATTATAGATACATTTGCAATGTGTCAACTACCCTCCAGCGTATGGAGCTTCGCGACTTATTTGTGGAGGGTGTACGCGATTGGAGGACACGGCGAGAGATATTTTCTCCCGACATGGATGGCAGCGTGATCTCTAATGGCCCAAGATATCTCGAGCTCGTTGGGGAACCCCAAGAGGAAGGTATGATGAGCACAGCAGCAAGTTTTCCCTCAGTTATGAAACCAAGGTTTAATCGAACTAGTAGGAGCAAGGAAACACCCCAAAGGTGTTGCTACCTGAACTTTGGCAGGGCGCACTACCGGTGCCAGCAGCAACGTGGAGACCTGCACAACATAACAATAAAACTCCGGCCCCAACTTATAGTGAGGTTGTCAATCTCAGCGCTTTTTGCTGAAAACAAAGGATTAAACGTATTGTGTGGAAGAAGGTAATAGTTTGCAGAAAGTAAACAGAAAGCAGTAAACAGTTGATTGTAGATTGACGATAAAAGAAAGGACAGGGGTCCATAGTTCACTAGTGGTGGCTCTCCTTAAGATAGATGACATGTTGGGTGAACAAATTACAGTGGGGCAATTGACAAACATCGAGAAAGCAATCATGCATATACTACTCATCTTGACTCATTTGAGATTTGATTGGGCATTACAACATTATACATAGACCATAATCCAACTGCATCTATGACTAATAATAGCTTATCATCCGAACCCCCTCTAGTATTAAGTTGCAAGCAACAGATAATTGCATTATGCATTGCATGTAAAGTAAACAATACGATTGTTCTATGAACAAAGGATTGCTGTTTTCTCCCTAGTAGCAACAGCACATCTAGTACCTTAGAGATTTCTGTCACTTCCCAGATTACTAGAGGCATGAACCCACTATCGAGCATAAATACTAACTCTTGGAGTTGCTAGCATCTACTTGGCCAAGATAGCTACTAACAACGGAAAGCATGCAAGATCACAAATAACAAAGACATGATAGAATCAATAATCAATCTGAAATAGCATCTCAATATCCATCGGATCCCCGCAAACACAACATGTAGGAATTACAAATAGATGATCTTGATCATGAACGGAGCTCACAAGATCTAGACATGAAAGCACAAAGGTGGAGAACCAACCATCTAGCTACTACATGGATCCGTAGTCCAAGGATGAACTACTCATGCATCACACTAGAGGCTTGCATGGTGATGAAGAAGGCCTCCAGGGTGAATTCCCCTCTCCGGCAGGGTGCCGGGAAGAGCTTCAGATCCCTCCCGATCTAGGGATGGAGATGGCGGCGGCTACAGACTCTTATAGGCGAAAGGAGAGGCCGAGGGGGTGCTGAAGGAGGCCAGACCACCCCTTGGCGCGGGCCAGGCTGGGCCACGTGGCCAGGTGGTGTGGTGGCCCCCTAGCCCCTCTCCGTCTCGTATTCTGGCTCCTTGTGTCCCTCGGTAAAAAACTGGCTTTGGCTTTTGTCTTGTCCAATTCTGAGAATATTCATTTTCTGACTTTCCTGGAACCAAAAACAGCAGAAAACAGGCAGCTGGCACTGTGGCTCTTGTTAATAGGTTATTCCAAGAAAGTGTATAGAAAGTACTCCAAAGTTGGAACAAAACATAAGAAAGTAGATAAAAACCAAGCATGGAACATCAAAAATTATGGATACGTTAGCAACGTATCAATCTCCGTATCGATCAACATTAGCTTGAGGCGTTTTATTTCATAGTATGTTTTGTCATTTCATACTTTTGTGTTGGACTTTTGGTGTGTGGTTGATCGGCTGTGTACATCCTAATTATACAGAGGCCGGATGTAAATATTACACTTAAGTGTAATATATACACATATTTCAAAAAAATTATGAGAGTACGCACCAGCTGCTGGACAAGCTCCACGGCAGCATCCTAGTACCCACAGAAGACGTAGATCCCTCCTGAACCAAGACGGAGCCATCACTTCAACACATGCCTCTGCAGCTGCCTTCTGGATCTCCATCTCTCACCTTCCGTGTGTACCCCCATCCTATAGGAGATCCACATATGTAAGACTAGTCACAATGGGGAGTATCATATATTAGTATCATGTATATGATACTAGTATATGATACCATCTCTACAATGCATAGTATCATGTAGTAGTATCATAGTCTTACTATATTTATTGTTTTGTAGAATTTCAATGCAAAATTGTGTACAAGATTCATTTGAAAATATTTTTTCTAGTTCTACGTGATATGATACCGTATCCAGCTATGATACCAACACAACCTCTTTCATCATTAATTAGCATGCCACGTCAGAATTTTGCCAACGTGGCATGCATGATACACCTCTGATACCTCCATTAGGGCTAGTCTAATGTAACCCGGCCGCCAACGAGCCATGGGTAGGGCCCATCCGAACTCATCAGGCACTCATTAATAGGGCATCTCCACCGGGAAGACCTAAACGGGCCACCAAAACGGTCTGATCTTGTCCGTTTAAATCGAGTCATGGTCACTTTTGGGTCGCTTGTCCGGCTAGCCGCGCCTAGTAGTGTGAGTCAAACGGACAAAATCGTATAGATCAGCCCAAGAGAGAAGAGAGAAGAAGGCTCGTACTGTTACTGCAAGTGGGCCAGTCTGCTACAAACCAGACAGGCCAGCGTCCGCGTCTGTTCGGACAGACATCCGTGACCCAAATTTGATATCCGGATGGGTCGGTCCAGCCTGAGTTTGTCCGTATGGGTCGTCTCGCTGGGACGTCACATTTTTTTTATCAAAAGGGCCCCAAAACGGGGAGCCCCGATGCCATTTCATAGAAACAAAACCAGACAAACTGTCAGAGAAGTTATACAAAACCATCGATGTCCAAAAACTAAAAGATTACACGGGAAAAGTTGTCCCAAAAGTATGCCAAATTAGAGTGCAGGAGGCTTTTCAGACTCCAAAACTCCTACATATCTCCCTGAGCTTCACCTTCGTCTCACTTATAGGCAGCAGTCCCTGGGGTTTCGCCCACTCGTCACGCCAGTAAGGTGTGGGGGGAGAGGCAGGCACCACTTTGTCATAGCTCTTCGGAGTGAGGAGGATAGGAGAAACCTCTGAGTGCATAGATTCCACCAAAGTTTCCATGGAGATGGTTCCAGGGTTCATCTCCACTCGAGGGGCCTTGGCGATCGGAGCAGGTTCATGATCTCCTCCGAGAACAGATCCATTTTTTCCAGCATATATTCCTTGTACAGCAAACACCATTTCTTGATCATTTGCAGAATGAGCCACCAAACCTATTTGATACCTATCCAAATCTGGTTGTCAAATATAAGTGCATTCATTGATTTCCAGATACTCCAGATAATCAAAGCGCAGACAGTATTCAACACTGAATGTTTTTTATTTGCAACCCAGAATTTGGCTATAGAATCAAAACCGGAGCCTAAAGGGAAGCCAAAGAAGGTAGAAGTAAATTTCCATATTTCCTTGGCCACCACACAATCAAAGAATAGGTGATTGACAGATTCATCTTCACTACAAAACACACAATCTAATCGTTTATCTAGGCATCTTTTCCTCAGGTTGTCTCGTCATTATTTTGTTATGAGAAAATAGCCAAAGAAATATATGCACCCTGGGAGGAACCACTAAATCCCAGATAGAAGGAATGTAAATGGGGATCACACCTCTAAAGCTAATTATTTTGTATAAAGAGCTAGCAGAGTAGACCCCATTAGCAGTTTGTTCCTAGATAAGAGAATCACAATTGTCAGAGAAAGAGATGTTTAAACAAATTTGCTCAATCTCATACCACTATTCCATCATGGTAGGGCTGAAGTTTCTTCTAAATGAGAGTTTGATGACCCCCCTCATCCCACGCTTCTGAAACAGTGGCAAGCTGTTCATTACAAATACAGTAAAGATCCTAGAACTGAACAGATAGAGGAGAGGTGTAACATGCCAAAAGTTCAATCCAAGTTTATCAAAGATCAAATCAACCAAATTTGGGGTTAACAAAAACTTTTCCAAAATTTAATATGAAAGCATTCATATATGTGTGCATTTAAAATAGGAGTTGTTTGAATTGCCATGATTGAGTGGTCCAATGCTTGTAAAATGTTTCTTAGGTGATTTAAACATCATCTACATCATTCCCAAACTTTTACTAAAGAAAATCAAATCAAAAGGAATTAAAAAGGAGGAATGGTCATTTTGGCAAATTTAACTCTCATGCCTACTTTGGCTATTCCTAGTACTCAAAACATAACAAAAACAATTCTTGATCTTTGCACCCCTTGCTAGTACACATAATGAGGTACCAAGGCCCACCTTTTGATCTGCTAAAAACCTTTTGTTAACTAGTTTAAATGACAGTTTAAAATTGAATCTTTTCCATATGCATAGATCACCCCTTTTTCAAAACCCATCTTTTTGAGCTCCACTTTCAAAACCCTTGCAACCAGAGACTACCTAGCACTAGTGGAGATCACTCAAAAAATTTGAAACCAAAATTCAAAACTGTCTTTCATGCGGCCATTTAATCAAACACTTGGCATGCATAATCTCTACTCTAATCCTAGCTCACTTTTTTGAACAGGGTTTTGCCCCCAACTGATCTTCATTTATCTCCTATGTCCCCTCTTGATCTAACCAAACCCCTAACACCCCTCTCCCTTGTCCCTAGTCCCCATGCCAGGCCATGTCGAGCCATGCCTCTCCGGCCAAGCCTTGCCACGCTGCAGCAGACCATTCCCTCCTTCCCCGCCATGTCTAGGAGGTAGCTCACACCTCACCGCCACCCCCTGTCCCTTGCCCGAGCCTAGGAGTGCAGTGGACCACCAAGCACAAGCAGCGCCCAGAGCCGCCCCCAGAGCCACCGCACCATGCCAGTGCCGCCCCCAGAGCGCGCTCGGTCCCCGGTCGCACAGACCGCCCCTGGTCACTAGCCCGCGCCCACCGCTCCGCCTCGACCTGGAGAACACCACAGACACCCCCCGCTGGCCGCGCAACGCCTCACAGCCACCGCTCGCCGTGGACACCGCCGCCTCTGCCGCGCAGAGCGCCACCTCGCCCAGACCGCGTGCCACCGCCCTACGGCTGCATTCCATGCCTAGAGCACCGCCAGGGGACAACATGTCGATCGCCACCCGTAGCCATGCCTCTACCCCGCCGTAGCCATGTCGCCACCGTCGACCGCCCATCCCGCTCGGTCTCACCGTCGGGCCTATAAAAGGAGCCCTCCCCAGCCTCTCCACTCCACACCAATCCACTCCCCTCACCTCACTGATCCTCACCCACCTCTAGCCGGAGCAAGGGGCGCAGCAGCTCGCTAGAATTGGAGCCGGAGCCGCCGCCTCTGGAGGAGAAGGGCGCCTGCGATTTAGGGCACCCCAAGCTCCGCCGCAAGCGCGCCTCGCCTCGCCGTCGAGCACCAGTTCGTTTGCCCGCCTCGTCGACCCTGCTGGAGCCCTGGTACATCCCCAGGAGACCCCCACCGAGCCACTAGGGTTCGAGCTCGCCGGCGACCTATTCGCCGTCGACGACGACCCTCGGCCGTATATCTCGTTTCTAATCCTACAGCCCACAGCACGCGTAGCGTTTCGCGTGTTAAGACCCACTGACAAGCGGGACCCCCCTGTCAACTGAGCCCCGCGCCGCAGAGCGCCACTGGGCCGGCCCATTTCTTTTCCCGCGCTAACCCACACATTCAAATCTGGATTTTTCTTTTTAGTTGAATCAAGTTTCTGTCCAGTATTTCAAAATTCAATTCTGTGAGTTTGACAAATCCAAATTGCATGAAACTCATTTTGTCTGAAAGGTATTAAGATGATCTACCCAAGCCCGTTGGATTTAATTCATTTAGAGTTACAGATCTCTCCTAATAAAAATAAGAAGACAGAAGTATTTGCAACTTGCAACATTTTTATAAAATCAACCAAGTTAGCTTTTGAGTTGATTTCAACTCTCAAAAATCAAATTTCACCATATATATCCTAATATGTACTAATATTAAGGTTTACATGCAGTGACTTTGGACTAGTACCAAAGTAATGCTATATAGGCATTTCTAGTCACTTTAAATCATTAAATAATAAACTTAAACTAAAATGATGTTGATCCAACCTTTAAATCTCATTCCCACATGTTAGGATATGTGGTGAGGACATGTGTCCACATTATCCCATATTTTGGTGGTGAATGTTAAATTTTAGTTAATATTTAAATGAGTAGAAATTACTTTTCTAAAATAAAAAGGATGAAACTAGTGAATTAAACTTGTGATGTTTGTGATGATAATAGATCATCAAATGTGTGTTTTAGAATGCCACTTATCCTAGTTAAGTATTGTTTGGTGATTGTGCACTCCCTATGTATTTATAGACTCTAGTACCGACCAAGCTCTCGAGGAGGAGGAGTTCTACCAAGAAGAAGAAGAAGAAAACTTCAACCACTGCACCAACCAAGGAAAGCTAGCACTATCCAAGATTAACCCTTGCAAGTTAGTACTTGCAAGTGTAGTACTTAGCAAACTAGAATCAAACTAGATGGTTTAGCAAAGATGCCTTAAGCATGCTTTGATCACACCCCTTATTAACTAATAGTACCCCAAGTCTTAGTTACAAGTTTTACCCCTATTAGGTTTTACAAAGTTCTTTACTTGTTTTCAAGGTAGCATAAAAAGTATAAAACTTGACCTATTTAGAACCCTTTAGATGTCATTCTATGGCATGAGATTGAACCCATCTTTTCCGCCTTAGTGAACACTCTTAACTTAGTAGATTAGAGTAGATCAAAAACTTGAGTCACTTTAGATGGGATCACTTGGTGAAAATGAATTATGAAAACCTTGGAATGATGAGTCATTATATTGAGATGTTTTGACATGTGTTGAGAAACACCAATGGTTGATGATGATGAAAATGTTGAGGCATGAGCCTTAACCCTTTTATAAAACTGATGGTTGGATTCGGATGCGATACCATTCCAAATTTACCGTACAACCACATTACCTGAATTGGGTAAGGCTTAGCTGGAAATTTATATGCATTAGTATTAGTTCCCTCACTGGAGAGGTTTGAGCTGAGGCTACCTCTCAATTTTGTCCACCTATGCAGTGCCCAGGATGACTGATGGTCATGGTTGGGAGGCCATGCTCATAGGAGAGGTGCTTATACTAGGGTGTGTAAAGGGAAGGTTATGTTTGAGTATCTGCATACTAAGTATGATGATTCAGGGTTATCCCTGACAGATGTATCGAATCTTGTGGTGAAAGTGTACCACCTCTGCAGAGTGTCAAACTATTCGAATAGCCACGTCCGCGGTTATGGACAGTTAGAATGGCCATACTGTTTCATTGTCGGATGTTTTCTAAATAACTGGATATGAATGATGAATCTTGACTTGACCACAACAGGGTTGTGTTTATGACATTAGCTTCCCAACTTAAGTGATTCTAGGACTTTATTTTATCTTTCTTGGTTTCTGAACTCAGCTTAGGTTTCAAACTTAACTTTATAGTTAAACTTAGATTTAGCACTTTAACTTAGAACTATATGCTTGTTAGTGGTAGTTTGCGAGTACTTAAAGAGTACTCATGGCTTTTGTCCCTGGCTATTATCATGGCCAGACTATGAAGGAGATTATCAAGATGATGGTCAGCAGGACGGCTATGATAACTAGGACTATTAGCCTTCGTCAACATTGCCTGTGCCCCTGAAGATGGACCCCACCGCTACGCTATCTTTTATTTCCGCTGCTTGTTGTATTAAGACTGGATCATGAGATCCTTATTTGTGTAAGACCTTATGTATGGTTTGTAATGGATGATGTACTATGATATCCAATTCGTTATGTCTCGCAAAAATGGTAATCCTAGGATTGTGAGGTATGGCATAACGGGCATCTAGGATTAAAAATCCATGTGTTGACAAGAGGTGCCAAACCATGTATCCTCCCAAAATTTTATCTAATTACCATTACCAATTACCCATCTGTAGCCAAATCTAACTGCCCTAACAGCCCATAGGAATCCTTTCCAGAATCTGGAGGATCCCAGCTCTCTACGGGCAAAAATGTTTGGGTTTTTGGTATTATATTTATTATCTACCAAGTTTTTCCAAAGTTTCCCTTCTCCATTAATGTATCTCTTCAACCAGGATGCAAGCAAACAAATGTTTACATCTTTGAGAGAAGGTATCCCAAGGCCACCCTGATCCTTGGGGAGACACACCAGATGCCAATTTGCTAGATGAAGTTTCCTATCTTCTCTAGAGTCATTCCACAGCCAATATGACATCTGAGAATTGATGAGTTGCAAGGCCCATTTAGGGAATTTAAAGAAGGAAAGGAGATATACTAGGATGCTAGCTAGACAGGTTCTAACTAGCAGCACCCTCGCAGCATGAGAAAGAAGTTTCCCCCTCCATCCAGAAATCCTTTTGAGGATCTTATCAATGATTGGTTGGAGATCCTCTCTTCTAAGTTTATCATAGTGCAAAGGAACTCCCAAATATTTAATAGTGAAATCTCCGACAACACATCCAAGAATCTGTTGGAAACCGTTAGTTTCTTCAGCATCTAGATTGATGGGGATCAACTCACTTTTTCCATAATTAATTTTCATGCCACAAACATTTTCAAAGCAGGTCATGACCCATTTAAGATTCCTGGATTTCTCTAGATTGTTGTTAACGAATTGGATGGTGTCATCAGCATATTGAATACTAATCACCCCATTAGGTACAAATTGAGGGCAGAGCCCTTCAATGAGCCCCTGAGTAGATGCTTTATGTAGCATCCTGGAGAAGACATCTACCACGAAATCAAAAAGGAGTGGGGACAGGGGATCACCCTGTCTGAGACCTCTTCCTGTAATGAAGGAGTCTCCTTCTACCCCATTAATCTTACCAGCAATAGAGCCTTTTCTGGTAACTTTAGAAATCAGATTCCTAAAGAAGGGTCTAATTCTCTTCTAAGAAGGAGCTCATCTAAGAAGTCTAGGTTTACCATGTCAAAAGCTTTTTCATAATCAAGTTTTAGAATTGCCCCTTTCTCTTTTCCCTGGTGGACACAGTGAAGAACCTCATGTGCAGTTACCACACTTTCCAAAATGTACCTACCTTTTATGAAGGAAGTTTGATTGGATAAATGAGCAGATCCATGAGGAGGGCAAGCCTATTAGTTAGGACTTTGGTGAAAAGCTTAAAAATACAGTTAAGTAGACTAATTGGCCTAAATTTTTTCATACTGGAAGCATCGGGTTCTTTTGGTATGAGGGAAAGCATAGCAAAAGTAAGTCTGTATATGTCCAGATTTTCTTCGTGAAAGTCATGAAACATATCCATTATGTCTTTTTTAACCACATTCCAGAACCTTTGATAAAAGATAAAAGAAAGCCCATCAGGACCCGGGGCCCCATCAACATAGGAGCTGAATAGAGCTTTTCTGACCGCCTCTTCAGAAAAAGGTAAGTCCAAAGAAGAATTCTCTTCTAGTGATACTTTCTCATTGTCATTGAAGAAGCTATCACTTAAACAAAATCCCCCTCTATCCTCACGGCTAAACAGATTTTTGTAAAAGCTTGCAGTTATATCTAACATTCCCCCTAGGTCAGATGTGGGTCCATCCTCTCCTTATAGGGAATGGATAAGAGTTTTCCTTCATCTCTGGTTTGCCACTTCATGAAAATATGCAGTGTTTCTGTCACCTTCAAGAATTTCTCTATCTCTGGATCTCTGCTTGGCTTTTACTTCTTCTTTAAGCCACATAGCTTGCATCTCATAGTTCAGCACCCTCAACCTATCTAATTCATGATCTGATAGAGGTTCTGTTTCAGCCTTTCTGTCAAGGCAATCATGCTCCTCCATCATTTCTTTCTTTAGCTGTCTGAGATCAGCTTCAATATTTCTACTCCAACCCTTAGTTTTCTTTCTAAATCTCCTAACTTTCTCCTGCCACCTATCTAGGGGTGTTTTCCCTATGGTAGGAGCATCCCAGATTTTGGTGAATAGATTAGAGAAATCCTCTCTAAGCAACCACCACTTTTCAAATTTGTAGCTAGTATTTATAGGAGTGATATCTACCCCAGAATCCCAAAGGAGTGGTGTATGATCACTACCCAATCTGGTGCAAGATTGAGTGCTGGCTAAAGGAAACAGTGCATCTAGTTCAGAACATCGCATTTGGCCCATATGTTGGCACAAACCGATTAGAACACGGTTGTACTAGGTCTTGCTGGTGGAGATGCCCTTATGCGAACGGTAGCGCCTACTAGTCCAGTTTACCACTATATAGTAGCTACAGGATCAATCGGACTACTACTAATATGATTAGGGAATACTGCTACACCTAATTAATTGTCTGTTCGTCTCTTCTGCTGAGAACTCTCATGTTTGCTTCTGTTGCAGTATGGAACTGCATGCGCGTCCTACCATCTCCCTCAAACTAATCATACTGGCACTAGTGGAGAATGGGCCTTTAGTCCCAGCCCGTAAGAGCCTTTAGTCCCGGTTGTGGTACCGGGACTAGAGAGGCGGGACTAAAGACCCACCCACTAGTCCCGGCCCGCTTACCAGCCGGGACCAATGGGCATCCACGTGGCCGTCTCTGTGGGCGTGGGGTGCCCCCCATTAGTCCCGGTTCGTATTACGAACGGGGACAAATGGTTCTCTGTCGCGGCAGAATTTTAGGCACTTTCTCTGCCGCGGCACAGAATTCAATTTGTATCCTTTTTTTTCATTTCAAAATAGTTTTCTACGCTACCACATACCGTACATGTTCGTGCATACATAAGATAACTTCTCTTAAGATAGAGCATACAAATATATACATGATAGTTACACATGGAGATCACAATTATCGGGACTAGAGCCCGTCTATTCAATTACACGGTCGGGGATCATCGGCGCCTATTCACACTAAATTCTCCGGTGTCATCTATCATCTCGTTCATCAAGAATCCTGCCAGTTCTTCAGCAATTGCTACTACGCGTTGCTCTGGTAGGAGCTGATCCCGCATTTTCTCGAACTATATAAGAAAAGGAGATCAATATGAATATCAATCATGATAACAAAAAGTGATGGTAATAAAATAATGTTGTGAATGTATTGCTTACATCGACTCTATAATCATCCAGCTCACTTGTAAACGTGCGAATGAACTCGCAAACGTAGAATCCGCATAGATTCGTCTTCGTTGTCTAACATCCCAAATTTTGCAATTTCAGATGTTACTAGAAGCATGCATCATATCCTGCATCATGGCATCACATAACAAAAACTACATCAGGTATTTTTCCTAAACCCCATAGTCATATAAAGACTAAAAGGGTAAAAACAAAATCTAACCTCCAAAACTCTTGTAAAAGTGTTATTTTATAACCCCTTTCTACTACTCTTCTTTTTAAAAAAATTTAGAGACAAATTTCATTTAATTTGGAGTCTGTTTGCAAAAGTTATGCGACTTTTGGTGAAATGGAAATAAATAAAAAGAATAAAAAAAGAGAAGTCTAACCTAAGCGGGCCAGCCTAAGCCAGCCCGCAACTACTTACCGCGCACGCCCGCGAGCGAGCGGCACACACCGCAGTCGCCCGGCTAGGCCGGCCCAACAACCGCCGCCAGTCGCCAGCAGCCCGTCCGCGGTCGCCGACAGGCGGGTCCCACCGCATTGTCATCTCCGACGAGATCAGAACGGACTCCGCTCGCTGCACCGCGTCTGGAACGAATTCCCGGCCGTTTCGGAGAGGATCTCCGCGACCCCCGCCCCAAGTCTCGGCCCCTATTTTTTCCCACGATGACCCCCTAAAAAACCCTAGCCCTCCTTGCTCGTTGTACCTCGCCACCGCCTCGCCGCCGACCTCGCCGGAGTACCGCCGCCGCCGCCCAATGGTGACCCCTTTTGAAGACCGCCACTGTTTTCCTCCTCCCCTTGTAGTACCACTTCCCCTCACGCGGTTTTCCCTCTCTATAGCGGACCGTAGCCTCCGCGATTTCTCGCCCGAGCTCCACCGGAATCCGCCGCCTCTAGCCGCCGCTCGCCGCCACCTCGGGAGGAAGGAGCCGACGCCGGCCCCGGGAACGGAACCACGGCGAGAAGGCAGCTGCCTTCGTCAATTTCACCGGGCCAGGGGAGCACCACCTCGCCACCGCCGACCGTCGCCGACCGCCGTCGCCGCCCGCCGTCGCCACCCATCACTAAGCCACCACCCCCCTCCTCTGTCCGTTAGATCGCGAAAGAGCGGCTCAGATTAGATAGGACTACTGAATCGGTACGGACGAATCGCATCGCGCCGCGTGGCACTTGCCGCGTCAGCGTGCCGTGTCAGCGTCACGCGCCCCGCGGGCCCAATCCAGAGCCGCCACTTGTCGCCTGCATAGCCGTCTGTCTGCTCTGTTTTCCTTTAATTGACAGATATTGTTTTAAACTTGTAAAATTCGTAGTAAATCAAATACTTGTCCAAATTTAGCAAATAAGGTACTATTGGATTCGCAAAATTGAGTAGAACATAGATCAACAATAATACTACTGTTTTACTACAGAAATCTTGCAGTAGGATTTAAAGTTTAGATTAGAGTATTTTAATTCTAAAAATTTATCCGTCGATCCGTTTTAGTTGATTCTTGTTGCGTTGGCTTTGTTTCAACGAGACCTTCTGTAGAAAATTGTTATAACTTGCTTAGAGTGTTCAGATCTGTCTCGAGGTACATTGGAGTTGCAGATCTAGTTTTGAGCTTGTTTATTTAGGGTTTAATCCAAAAAACTTAAACCCCATGGGGAATCGAATCTAATGACATCCGCCAACTCAACAACACCCCCAAATAAGCCCTTGGTCAAATTTGAATCCATCCTTGCATATTACCGTGTTGCATGCATGCATATTCACCTTCGTGACATTGTTTTGTGCCAATTGTGATTGGATCTATGTTTGTGTATCGTTAGATTGCTCGTAGTGCGCTGAGGAGTACTGTTGTGTAGAGTGTTGCTCGGATCAAGGCAAGTTACACCACTTGTTCATGTTTACGTCCCAGTTTTGACTATGCATGTTTTACTCTTCAAATTATGTAGTATGCAAGTGCGGTTTTGTAGTATGCCATCCCAATAGGTTATCCTGTTTTTCCAAGTTATGCTTGCTATGCTATATACTTGTATATATAAAGTACCGTTGGGAGGGTTCGAAAGACTCAAAAAATTTCTAAGTACCGTTGGGAGAGCTCTCTCGAGCGAACTTTTCTTCTCTAAACCCCCTTCAAAATAAAACTAAGTTTTTCTTCTGGGCGGAATGGTTGTCGGGTCAACGAGTGGATATTTGGTGGAGGACGGCCGCCCAGGAATCAAAGAAGTCTGCCATGTTTCAGAATTCAGAAGCTTTCCGTGCAACCACAATACATATGGGCTCTGTCTTGGCTTAGTACTTAGTGGGAAACCTCACCGGGGTACCAACATTTGGAGGTTCTTGGCACGGTTGGATCCAGCTGGTAGAGGGGCTACTAAGGGAAGGCCTCGCCATGGTCTTGTCTGTAAAAGGACTTGATCGTGGATTGTGGGGAAAGTGCACAACCTCTCGAGAGTATTGCAATCTGATCGATCAGCCGTGTTAACGGAAACAGAACAACATTGTGCATCCGAAGGATGGAGCCTCTGAAGGATCTTCCTCTCTCTTTTCCAAACCTAACGTTTTATAAACCCCAAGGCGTGAGTAATATCGCCATTGGGTAGGATTTTGGGAACTTGGTGCGTAATATCCAAGTGTTAGGTTGATTGGGCGCTTGGTGAGTAATATCCACGTGTTCCATTCGACCCTATACTACTTATCAAAGTTTACAAAGTAGGGAAATCTCTTCCTCTTTTCCTCTTACATTGAGAAAATTGGCTTTATGCAAATGAACCCTAGAGCCTACTCTTAGCCTTGCATGTAGAGATAGACTTACTCTTTCCTTGGTGTAATTTGCCAATACATTCAAAGTATTGACCCAACTTGTTGGCTGCACGTCTTATGTGCAGAATCCGAAGACTGAAAGGTGCGTAGGGATCGCGGGTCTTCACGCAACTAGCCTGAGGTGTTGATGGACTCAAGTTTTACTTAGTTTCCGCTGTTTTATTTGAGCTAGCTATATTCTATGCAAGTTGTAATAATTATACTCTAGATTATTTGTGTAATAATGACTTGTGTTTTACATGATATTCATCGACTGTGAAGTGCTAGCTATTGATCCAGGGACTAGCATGTTAATCACAGGGACTTAGGATCCTTAACGATCCAAGGTCGCAACAGATGGTATCAGAGCACAAAGTTGCCTGTAGGACGTGACCCATAGGATTGGAAACCACCTTTACCATGTGTGTTTTTGCGTTCCATATTCTTCTAAGTTATTTGTATTCTTCTAGTAGTTCTCTTCCTTATCACCTTGTGCCTAATTTCCTTTCTCCTAACCTAAAGATGACGGCCTTCTACTACGACACCCCCGAAGACATCAAGTGCCTGCGCTTTGGGGAATGCGTTCTAGACATCATCAAGACGTTGCAGTTACCCATGCCGCCAATCAAGGGAAGCGAGTTGAGGAAGATCCACAAGGAAGGATGCTGGGCGATTGAAGTCATCCAACCAGGGCGCAATCAGACAGAACCCAAGACAGAGGCCATTGTACTCAACGTCACCAGTGACTCCAAGGAGAAAGGACTTAGCATCAGCTTGCAAGAGCTCATTGGACGCCTTTGCGGACGCCACCATGAAGAGGCTGAAGGCCACTACATCAAACTCTTTGGAAGACGTGATGAGAAGGGAGTTCCAATCGAGTTAACCCCAGAGGAAAGGAAGACATGCAAGCGTCGAAGAATCCAATATCAAGACTTGCAGTCCCACATCAATGACCTTCAGAAAGGGCACTGCCTTGAGATCATGAGGAATGACGAGCTTTGTGCCCTAGTCAAGGAGAAGGACGAGAAGATCGAGGAGCTGGAAGAGAAGATCAAGTCCCTAGGAGGGGAGCTCACCACCCAAGACAAGAGGTTCGCTAATCAAGAGAAGAGGGTGCAAGATAAGAACAAGAGGATTAGGGAGCAAAGTCTCGTGCTCGCAAAGAACGAGATGGAGTTCAAGAACTTTGCCACCATGTTGAAGGACCTGCGAGCAGCCAAGAGGAGCTTGGAGGAGAAGATCACGCCCGTGACTATGGGGTCAAGTTTGATCAAGAAGCTACAGAAGGAGAAGAAGGAACTCCAAGAGAAGCTGGAAGCTCCTACCCAGGAGCTACAAGAGGTGAAGGAACTTCAAGAGAGGCTCGAAGCTGCTACACCGGAGCCACAGGAGGTGAAGGAACTTCAGGAGAAGCTTGAAGCCATGACGAAGGACATGGAGTTATTCAAGTGACTGCTGGAAAAGGAAGGCTTCATCATTGAGGATGAGGAAGTGGATGATGAGTATAGTAGTTGGAGCACCTTTAGTTCTATAGTCAAACGTTGTTCGTGATTGTAATGAGTACCCCAAAAAAATTATTTTGGCTTAGTTAAACTGGGTTGATTGTGTGCCTTGTGTGCTTTTTGTGCCTTGCTTTTCTCGTGTGTGTTTTTTCCCTTGTTTACATAAGGGTAGGAGTTTTATTCCTTAGGCTTTCCATCCATCTCTTAACCTGTTTCCCAAACCCCCACAGATGGCGAGACGGGGAAACAACAACAACAACATGCCCCCAGAGATAGCACAACTTCTGAACTCCCAGAATCAGCTGATTCAACTCCTCACTCAAAACATGCAAAACAACAACAACAACCCGCCGCCTCCACCACCCCCACCGCCCCAACAGGATCGCCTAACTCGGTTCTTGAGGTTGAACCCTCCAATTTTCTCAAGTAGTTCTGAGCCAATTGTGGTAGATGACTAGCTCCGCACCACCAACAAGAAGTGAGACACCGTCCAAGTTGTGGGAGCTGACAGGGTGCGCTTCGCCGCGCACCAACTTGAGGGACCAGCTGCTGAATGGTGGGATAATTACCAGGTCACCCACCCCGATATTTAGGCTATCACCTGGAACCAGTTCGAGGCGGCCTTTCGTACTCATCACGTAGCCGCGGGAGTCATGTCACTAAAGAGACGTGAGTTCCGCGACTTGAAACAACTGCACCGCTCTGTCTCCGAGTATGGGGACCTTTTCAACAAGCTGGCACATTATGCACCTGATGATGTGTCCACTGATACCAAGACATAGGAGGAGTTCTTAAGGGGACTTAATGATGAAATATCCATTCAGCTTGTGGCTCTGAAGTTTGATAACTATCAGGAACTTCTGGACAGGGCAGTTGTGGTTGAAGCAAAGCAAAGGAGTATAGAGAACCGAAAGAGAAAGTCCACCTCACACAAGCACAACTCGACCCCATATCAGAAGCAACGCACTTCGTCACCACCACCCCACAACCACAATGGCCACAACCACAATGGTCATCGTCATGGAGGACATAACCACAATGGCCATAAACACCGCAATGGAAATGGCAATGGGAAGGATCTGAGTGAAGTGACATGCTTCAAGTGTAACAAGATAGGGCATTATGCAACTACTTGCCCCGAAAAGATAAAGAATGGGAATGGTAATGGAAACAGCAATGGAGACAACCATGGCAATGGTAATGGAAATGGGAAGAAGCCGAATCCGTTCGTCAAAGCCACGGTGAATCATGTCTCCGTGGAGGATGCTCGTGAGGCACCTGACTCCGTGATTGGTAACTTCAAGCTTAACTACACCCTCGCAGTTGTTCTTTTTGATACTGGTGCATCGCATTCATTCATATCAAGGGTATTTGTGGATAGAGGCAAGATACCTACAGAGACTATTAGTACTCCTCTAAGGGTAAGTTCTCCTGGTGGAGAAATAGTGGCAAACTCTGGATGTCGTGGGTTAGAACTAAGGATTAGGGCACACATCTTTCCCACCAGCCTAGTCGTTCTGGAATCACAAGGCTTAGACATAATTTTGGGCATGAATTGGATGACCGAATACGAGGGAGTCATAGACTATGCCAAAAGGACTATCGCACTCACGACTCCGGATAAGAAAAGGATCCTCTTTAAGTCAGCTTTCGCACTCAAAGGAAGTATGGTGAACTCTCTCAAGGAGGTTAGCTTGGAGGATGTGCCAATTGTGAAGGAGTATCCAGATGTGTTTCCGGAAGAATTGCCAGGGATGCCTCCTGACCGAGACATCGAGTTTCTAATTGACTTGATGCCTGGTACTGGACCGATAGCAAAGAGACCGTACAAGATGGATGTGGATGAGTTGAAGGAACTTAAGAAACAGCTTAGAGAGCAATTGGACAAAGGCTTCATTCAACCAAGTGCGTCATCTTGGGGAGCGCTTGTCTTATTCGTGGCGAAGAAGGATAAAACCAAGAGACTAGTCGTGGACTACCGGTCGTTGAATGAAGTGACAATCAAGAATAAGTATCCTCTACCCAATATCAACGACCTGTTCGATCAATTAAAGGGAGTTGGTGTATTCTCTAAGATTGATCTCCGATTAGGTTATTTCCAGCTAAAAATCCGGGAACAGGATGTACCCAAGACAGCCTTCACCACGAGATACGGATTGTATGAATACACCGTGATGTCGTTTGGCTTAACCAATGCCCCAGCATACTTCATGACTAGGATGAACAAGGTATTCATGGAGTACTTGGATAAGGTTATTGTGGTATTCATTGATGACATACTCATATACTCCAAGGACGAGAAGGAACATGAGCGGCATCTGCGCCTGATTATGGAAAAGTTAAGGGAACACAAGTTGTATGCCAAGTTTAGCAAATGTGAGTTCTGGTTGAAAGAAGTAGGATTTCTTGGTCATATTGTGTCTGCTAAAGGAGTTACCGTGGACCCAAGTAAGGTTGCTTTCGTGACAGAATGGGAGTCTCCTAAGAATGTGGGTGATATTAGGAGTTTCCTGGGCCTTGCAGGATATTACCGAAGGTTCATTGAAAACTTTTCCAAGATAGCAAAGCCTATGACAAAGTTGCTGAAGAAAGAGAAGAAGTTCCAATGGACCGAGGCTTGTGAAGCAAGTTTTCAAGAATTAAGAAGCGCCTAGTAACAGCACCAGTTTTGTGTCTCCCTGATATCCAAAAGGATTTCCAGGTCTATTGCGACGCTTCTCGACAAGGACTTGGTAGTGTACTGATGCAAGATGGAAAAGTAGTGTCTTACGCCTCTCGGCAACTTAAGAACCATGAGAATAACTACCCCACGCACAATTTGGAACTAGCATCAGTTGTGCATGCGCTCAAGGTATGGAGACATTACCTAATGAGCAAACATTGTGATGTGTTCACGGATCACAAGAGCCTTAAATACATTTTCACTCAAAAGGAATTAAATATGAGGCAAAGGAGATGGCTTGAGCTCATCAAGGACTATGACTTGGACCTGCAGTACCATCCTGGGAAGGCCAATGTTGTGGCTGACGCCCTAAGCAGGAAGGTCTATGTAAATGGACTTACCGTGGGAGAACTTCCAAATGAATTATGTGAGCAATTCAAGGATCTCAGGTTGGAAATAGTTACTGAGGGATACTTAGCGACTATGGAGATCGTGCCGACGCTTCTGGACCAAATCAAAGAGGCCCAGAAGGGGGACAAAGAGTTGGAGGAAATAAGAGCTAATATAAGCAAGGGTAAAGCAAAAGGGTTTCACACGGATGAACAAGGAACCCTTTGGTATGAGAAGCGTTTGTGCGTTCCCGATGATCCCAATATCAGGAAGTTAATCCTTCAGGAAGCTCACGATTCGCCTTACTCAATTCATCTTGGTAATACAAAGATGTACATGGATGTGAAAGATAGATTCTGGTGGAATGACATGAACAGAGAAATTGCTGAATACATCTGCTTGTGTGACGTGTGCAACAGAGTCAAGGCCGAACATCAAAAACCAGCAGGACTGCTGCAGCCATTACCTGTGCCCGATTGGAAGTGGGACAAGGTAGGCATGGATTTTATCACAGGACTACCCCGGACTCGATCTGGGTATGACTCCATCTGGGTAGTGGTCGACCACTACACAAAGGTGGCCCGCTTTATTCCCGTAAAGACCACCTATACGAGTGCTAAACTTGCTAAGATTTATATGTCAAGGATCGTAAGTCTTCATGGTGTACCCAAGGGGATTGTCTCTGATAGAGGTACCCAATTCACCTCAAAGTTTTGGCGACAGTTACACGAGTCTCTAGGGACACGACTGGAGTTTAGTACTGCTTTCCACCCGCAAACAGATGGGTAAACAAAAAGAGTTAATCAGATCTTGGAGGACATGTTAAGAGCCTGTGCGCTAGACTATGGGTCTAGTTGGGATGATAACTTGCCATATGCGGAATTCTCATACAATAACAGTTACCAAACTAGTATCAAGATGGCTCCATTTGAAGTTCTATATGGCAGAAAGTGTAGAACTCCGCTGCTATGCAGTGGAGTTGGAGAACGGAGTTTGTTTGGACCTGAATTGATCAAGGATGCCGAAGAAAAAGTGAGACAGATCCAAGACAGGTTAAAAATAGCCCAATGTGACCGATGAAGTGGGAGACCGTGTGTATCTCCGAGTTTCGCCACTACGAGGAGTTAAGAGATTTGGAATCAAGGGTAAGTTAGCACACTGATTCATAGGGCCCTACAAAATCTTGGGTCGTAGAGGGGAAGTTGCCTATCAGTTGGAATTGCCCGAAGTGTTAACAGTTCATGATGTTTTCCATGTGTCGCAATTAAAGAAGTGTCACCCGGAAATGGATGAAACCCCACTAAAGGATAGGGTTACGTTGGACGAGGTTCAACTGGAAAACGATCTCACCTATGAGGAAAAACCCACCAGGATTCTGGAGACAGCCGAGAGAATCACTCGTACCAAGACTATCAGGTTTTGCAAAGTTCAATGGAATCACCATTCCGAGGAAGAGGCCACGTGGGAACATGAAGAAGACCTGAAGAAAGAACACCCACACCTATTTGCTAACCAACCTGAATTCGGGGACGAGATTCTTCTTAAGGGGGGTAGGTTTGTAACATCCCAAATTTTGCAATTCCAGATGTTACTAGAAGCGTGCATCATATCCTGCATCATGGCATCACATAACGAAAACTGCATCAGGTATTTTTCCTAAACCCCATAGTCATATAAAGACTAAAAGGGTAAAAACAAAATCTAACCTCCAAAACTCTTGCAAAAGTGTTATTTTATAACCCCTTTCTCCTCCTCTTCTTTTTACAAAATTTTAGAGACAAATTTCATTTAATTCGGAGTCCGTTTGCAAAAGTTATGTGACTTTTGGTGAATCAGGAATAAATAAAAACAATAAAAAAAAGAGAAGTCTAACCTAAGCGGGCCAGCCGAAGCCAGCACGCAACTACTTACCGCGCCCGCGAGCGAGCGGTGCACACCGCAGTCGCCTGGCTGGGCCGGCCCAAAAACCGCCGCCCGTCGCCAGCAGCCCGTCCGCAGTCGCCGACAGGCGGGTCCCACCGCATCGTCGTCTCCGACGAGATTGGAACAGACTCCGCTCGCTGCACCGCGTCTGGAACAAATTCCCGGCCGTTTCGGAGAGGATCTCGGCGACCCCCGCCCCAAGTCTCTGCCCCTATTTATTCCCGCGACGACCCCCTAATAAAACCCTAGCCCTCCTTGCTCGCTGTACCTCGCCACCGCCTCGCCGCCGACCTCGCCGGAGTACCGCCGCCCAATGGTGACCCCTTTTGAAGACCGCCACTGTTTTCCTCCTCCCCTTGTAGTACCACTTCCCATCACGCTGTTTTCCTTCTCTGTAGCGGACCGTAGCCTCCACGATTTCTCGCTGGAGCTCCACCGGAATCCGCCACCTCCAGCCGCCGCTCACCGCCACCTCGGGAGGAAGGACCGACGTGGCCCCTGGGAACGGAACCACGGCGAGAAGGCAGCTGTCGTCGTCAACTTCACCGGGCCGGGGGAGCACGGCCTCGCCACCACCAACCATCACCGACCGCCGCCGCCGACTCGCCGCCGCCACCCGCCGTCGCCACCCACCGGTAAGCCACCACCCCCTCCTCTGTCCGTTAGATCGCGAAAGAGCGGCTCAGATTAGATAGGACTACCGAATCGGTACGGACGAATCGCATCGCGCCGCGTGGCAATTGCCGCGTCAGCATGCCGTGTTAGCGCCGCGCGCCCCGCTGGCCCAATCCCGAGCCGCCACTTGTCGCCTGCGTAGCCGTCTGTCTGCTATGTTTTCCTTTAATTGACAGATATTGTTTTAAATTTGTAAAATTCGTAGTAAATCAAATACTTCTCCAAATTTAGCAAATAAGATACCGTTGGATTCGCAAAATTGAGTAGAACACAGATCTACAATAATACTACTGTTTTAATACAGCAATCTTGCAGTAGGATTTAAAGTTTAGATTAGAGTATTTTAATTCTAGAAATTTATCCGTAGATCCGTTTTAGTTGATTCTTGTTGCGTTGGCTTTGTATCTACGAGACCTTCTGTAGAAAATTGTTATAACTTGCTTAGAGAGTTCAGATCTGTCTCGAGGTAGATTGGAGTTGCAGATCTTGTTTTGAGCTTGTTTATTTAGGGTTTAATCCAAAATACTTAAAACCCATGGGGAATAGAATCTAATGACATCCCCCAACTCAACAACACCCCGAATAAGCCCTTGGTCAAATTTGAATCCATCCTTGCATATTACCGTGTTGCATGCATGCATATTCACCTTCGTGACATTGTTTTGTGCAAATTGTGATTGGATCTATGTTTGTGTTTTGTTAGATTGCTCGGAGTGCGCTGAGGAGTACTGTTGTGTAGAGTGCTGCTCGAATCAAGGCAAGTTACACCACTTGTTCATGTTTATGTCCCAGTTTTAACTATGCATGTTTTACTCTTCAAATTCTGTAGTATGCATGTGTAGGATTTTGGTAGATTTTCTTAGTACTATTTTTGCAAGTGCGGTTTTGTAGTATGCCATGAGTAGCTCTATGCTTAGGAATTTCCATCCCAATAGGTTATCCTGTTTTTCCAAGTTATGCTTGCTATGCTATATACTTGTATATATAAAGTACCGTTGGGAGGGTTCGGAAGACTCAAAAAATTTCTAAGTACCGTTGGGAGAGCTCTCTCGAGCGAACTTTTCTTGTCTCAACCCCCTTCAAAATCAAACTAAGTTTTTCTTCTGGGCGGAATGGTTGTCGAGTCAACGAGTGGATATTTGGTGGAGGACGGCCGCCCAGGAATCAAATAAGTATGCCATGTTTCAGAATTCAGAAGCTTTCCGTGCAACCACAATACATATGGGCTTTGTCTATGCTTAGTACTTAGTGGGAAACCTCACCGGGGTACCAACATTTGGAGGTTCTTGGCACGGTTGGATCCAGCTGGTAGAGGGGCTACTAAGGGAAGGCCTGGCCATGGTCTTGTCTGTAAAAGGACTTGCTCGTGGATTGTGGGGAAAGTGCACAACCTCTCGAGAGTATTGCAATCTGATCGATCAGCCGTGTTCACGGAAACAGAACAACATTGAACATCTGAAGGATGGAGCCTCTGAAGGATCTTCCTCTCTCTTTTCCAAACCTAACATTTTATAAACCCCAAGGCGTGAGTAATATCGCCATTGGGTGAGATTTTGGGAACTTGGTGCGTAATATCCAAGTGCTAGGTTGATTGGGCACTTGGTGAGTAATATCCACGTGTTCCATTCGACCCTATACTACTTATCAAAGTTTACAAAGTAGGGAAATGTCTTCCTCTTTTCCTCTTACATTGAGAAAATTGGCTTTATGCAAATGAACCCCAGAGCCTACTCTTAGCCTTGCATGTAGAGATACACTTAATCTTTCCTTGGTGTAATTTGCCAATACATTCAAAGTATTGACCCAACTTGTTGGCTGCACGCCTTATGTTCAGAATCCAAAGACTGAAAGGTGCGTAGGGATCGCGGGTCTTCACGGAACTAGCCTGAGGCATTGATGGACTCAAGTTTTACTTAGTTTATGTTGTTTTATTTGAGCTAGCTATAAGCTATGCAAGTTGTAATAATTATACTCTAGATTATTTGTGTAATAATTAATTGTGTTTTACATGATATTCATCGATTGTGAAGTGCTAGCTATTGATCCAGGGACTAGCATGTTAATCACAGGGACTTTGGATCGTTAACGATCCGAGGTCGCAACACGGTAGCTGCCTCGTGAACTTTACGAGAATAGAATTCAATCAAAATAATAATCTAGCATCATAATTGTATTAAAACTAGAAGTAAAGAGATGTGCGTACTACTTTCCGAGACCGGCTTAAACATCAGCTTCTCACTAAAGTCATCCGTAACCACACTCTTGAACTGGTTCCAAACCCTGCCCGGTAAAGAAAATGAATGAGTTATTTATTATGTGATATCTCAGGAAATCAACGAAAGAGACCGATGTAGCGCGAAAATTACCTCTAGAGCATATTCTGCATGTCCCTAAACATTTCCAGGGGTCTCTTTAATAGGTCCATGACTTCAACTCTTCCCTTATCAAGTTGAATGTCAAGCAGAATCCAGTGGAAACTTCACACGTTTATATATACATCAGTACCTCATCAATTACACTTAACATCGAGTAAGAGAAAGTCAATGTGTACATCAGAGTAAGACCCTCACGCGAAATTGTAAGGAAACAGTATGTGGTCACAGAAATTTTGCTCCGTTAGAAACCTTAGAAGGTTTTCCTGCGTCTCCTCGGGTTTTGTCGTTAGCGTCTTTACATGTATTTTATCTGGGTCAATGAACCCAACACTAAAGATTGACCTTCTTTTACATTCCATGATCTTCATTCTGCATAATAATAGAGTACAAAAGGATATAATTAGGATAATTACATGCAATGAACTGAAAAAATGAACAACTTATATATAGACAATGAATTCAACAACTTAGAGACAATAGCAACTCATGATAGATTTGTCGAGGGCGTCGAAAGCATATAACTGGAAGAGTTCTAAAAACTCAACATGGACCTCTTCTTCTCGGAAGTAGTAGTCATGTGGGACTTTCGCCACGATCATTATTCTCTCCTGCTTTACGGCTTTCAAGTACCAGTTATGTAAACTTTGCATTTGTGTTGGCAGTTGTTGGAACTGCTCAAAGCTGACCAGAGGCTTCCCTGGGACATATGTAGGGACTACCTGAGCCTTGGGTAACTTGTCGTCCTTGGGACCTAGCAATTCCTCAATAGTCACATTCATAGAGGTCGCAAGCTTCGCAGCTTCTTCCATATTCTGCTGGGGAATGTCATGGGATACCACCTTGAGGGGTGGGGTCGATTTTTTGGCCTATTCCCCAAGCTGGGGGACGTCCTTTCTTTTCCCGGTTGCACTTTGACTTGATGATTTGCTCCCGCTTGCACTTCTTGATTTGCTCTTCTTCACTTCCTTCTGAAGTGCGCATCGATAGTCATCTGGCTTATGGTGCAAGTCATATTGCGATTTTGTGTTCAGAAAAGAAAGTGCATACGCTTTTTGCTTCTCGGTGTATACCGGGGCGGGCTCGGGTTTCTTCTTTTGAAGCTGCACAACACATTCGGCCTTTACGATCATGTCGTTTTCCTCATCAGTATGATCGTAAGGTCTGATGGGAAGATTCTTATGAGGTACTCTTGGGAGGGCGACATTTGTCGTTTTGGGCTGCTGCATCGTTTCGTCCTTATCAACGGAGCATGCTTCTGCTTTTTGTCCTTAGAGAGCGGCGAAGGCGGCTGACCCTGCGGCGGAGATCGAGATGGACTCGCTCTGTGGTGGTCGTAGTCATGGGGTGGGCTTCTTGGAGGTGATGGAGGTGAAGGTTACATGCGACGACTCGGAGGCGGTGTTGGCCTTGGCGCTGAGCCTGGAAGCTTGATGTTGTTCTTGTCCCATAGAATGATTCCACCCAATACTTCTCTGAGTGTCCTCTCACCTTTAGGTCTAGGGATGTCAAGCTCCACTGAGTCCCACCCCGTTGCGATTTCATCCACCCCGACTTTAGCATAGCCAGCTGGAATCTCACGGCCATGCCAGCGTGCGTCAGATGGACAAGGTAAAGCGCATTCGACCGCCACCTTGATGGATATGTTCTTCACCTTCTGATGGATCTCACAAGATGCCTGCTCCTTGATTCCATCCACGGGGTAGCCAGGACTACCATCTACCATCCGTGCATCGTCAGACGGGACCTCCAATTCAGCCACGCTGCTTGTCCGCTGAGATGGAACGGTGGTAATATCGAGTGCAGGATCTTGCAGGCGCGCTACTCCTCGAAGTTCGTCAATCTGTTGCTGATGCATTCGAAGTGTTCCTAGCAACTCGATGAACCTGTCTCCATCCTCCTCCTTTCGTCGCCTCTTTTCTCTCTCTCGGCTCATATAAGTATCTCTGTCTTTGGGAAACCCCATCTCCCAAGTATAACTAGTGCCAAGGCCTCGTACTCGTCCTCCGCGTTCTTTATTCCCGAGGGCCTTTGTCAGCAAGTCATTCTCTCTGTCGAGACAGAACTTTGTTGTCGCCTCTTTAATTTCCTTAAACACTCTCTGCCATGTCTCCCGGGGTATCCTAATCCCGTCACTGCAAATATGGTCCCCTGTTTTTTCATCATACTCACTCCCATGCCCAAGGAACCAATTTCATGCCCTCAGATCCCATTCTCCGCGTATTGGTTCTGGAGTGATCCCTTAGCAAGCACCTCACTCTCTTTAGCATCCCACTTTTGCATGGCAGTCGCATAGCCCCTGGCCCCAGGAGATGGTGATATTTCTTCATCGTGGCATTTTTCTTGTTTTTCCGACTTTTCCATAGCAGGTTCTGACTCCTTGTACTTCACAAATGCATCCCAATTAGCCTGCTGCTTCATTAGATAGCATTCAAATTTAGGAGGAATCTTTGTCTTCTGATACTTTTGCCATAATGCTTTGTTCCAGTTCTTGAATAGTTCGGCCATCTTCGTAAGAGTCCAGTGCTTGACTTTCTTCCTCATTGCAGCTGTGTCGGCATCATCCCCACATTCTGGCAGGGTGAAATGTGTCATGAGGTCATTCCAAAGACCCTCTTTGTACCTGTCGGTGACATACTCACCCTCTTCCGCCCCTTTGGTCTTATTCCACTCTCGAACGGTGATTGGGATGCGATCCCTAACCATAACTCCGCATTGTTGTACAAATACACTTTTAGCCTTTTCGGGTTCCAACGGTTCACCCCGTTGTGATACCACCGTAATTGTATCACGCGTAGAGCCGTCCAACTTTTTGGCCGGGCCTCGTTTGGAATATTTTTTGCTCGATGGGGAGGCCTAAGAGAAGAAACATTCGTCAATTTATATATATACAACTCAATTAGTGCATCTACTAAGCACCAGACTTCATATATATACCTCGCCGGACTTCGTTAAGGTTCCACCGAGGCCGTCGGCTTCTCCATCAACGGAGCCATCCGCTTCTCCCTGATCATTTCGGTCGACCTCCTCACCCTCACCGTAGGGGTTCAGATACATCAACGGAGATTCGGGTGGATCAACATGGGCGTCGTTGATCATATCCTCGATAATTTCTTCTTGTGCTAGGTCTCTGCGCATTGGACTAGGTGGATCCATAGTTTCTACAAAATGCGAGATGCACACAATATTATTTCCTGTATACAAATATTGCCTATATACAAATATTTCCTATATACAAAAATATATTTCCTATATACAAAAAGTCCGAGGACCCGCGAGCACTACGACCCTAACCCTAAGTCCGGGGCCCCGCGAGCACTACCACCCTAACCCTAAGTCCGTGGGCCTGTGAGCACTGCCACCCTAACCCTAAGTCCGGGGGCCCGCGAGAACTACCACCCTAACCCTAAGTCCGACGGGACCCGCGAGCACTACCGGACTTAGGGTAGTTATTTCTTCAGCTATTTTTAGGCATCGTTACTAGCTGGTTTTTGCGATAGGGATTGTGGACTCAGACACGGATCATTTGCTTGATGAATAAAAGGCAAGAAAAAACAAGCTGCAAGTTTTTCCTCCATGTTCACCTTATCTTTATTTAGCACTTCTATATATGCAATATACTACTATATATATAATATTCATCAATATATGCAATATACTACTATATATATACTATAATACTACAATATACTACTATACTATAATGCAATATACTACTATAATATATGCCATACAATATACTACTATATGCAATATACTACTATATATACTACTATAATATATGCCATACAATATACTACTATATATCCAATATACTACTATATATATAATATTACACTACTAAATAATATTACACTACTATATATATACTATAATATTACACTACTAAATAATATTACACTAATATATACTATAATAAAATTACACTACTATATAATATTACACTACTATTACACTACTAAATAATATTACAACTATATACACTACAAAATAAAAAAATAAAAAAATAACTAGAAAACTGGCCGGGGGCGCCGACCCGGCCGCATCGCCCTCACCGTCGCCGGCGTGCACGGCTGTTGCCAGCCCGGCCTGCTCGCCCACAGTGGCCGGCTCCGCCGTGCGCCGGCGTGCACGGCTACCGCGTAGCCGGACGTACAGGGGACGGGGAGGGGGTGGGGTACCTGGCCGGGGGCGCACGCGCGGCGGCTGGAGTGGGGGCGGTGGTTGGGTGTGGTGGCGGCTGGAGTGGCCGCGCCGGTTGGGGTGGTGGCGGCCGGAGAGATCGGGCAGTCTGCCGGCGTCTCCTTCGTCGTCCTCGCGTGGTGCTCTGCGGCGTGCGTCCTCGAGTGGTGATTTGGGAGAAGAAGGGGCGCGCCAATATATAGGTGGGGGACCTTTAGTCCCGGTCCGTATAACGCACCGGGACTAAAGGGTCGACTAAAGGTCCACCCCTTTAGTCCCGGTGCGTGCCATCCACCGGGACTAAAAGGTTTTCAGCACCGCCCAACGCGCGCGGCAACGCCACACCTTTAGTCCTGGTGTGTAGCACGTACCGGGACTAAAGGTCCTTTCTCAATTTTTTTATCCCAGGGGCGCGCTTGTTTAAATAAAATTAATTAGCATATTTTTTAAACATTTGAATTATACAGTTTTTGCATACTTATGAATTTGAGAAAATTTTCAACATGAAAAGTTCTTGAATTTGAGTAATTAATCTAAATCTATTTTCTTTTTTATAAAATAATTATTCTAACTAGTGAAACTAATAACCATTTTGCCATTTTCAATTTAAAAATGCATTAACTATTATATTTTGCATATTTTTGAATCTCACTAAATTTTTAACATAAAAATGCTTGAATTTGAATAAGTGATTCAAATCCATTTTCTATTTTATAAAATGATTATTCTAACTAGTCAAACTATTAACCATTTTGCCATTTTCATGTGATTCCGACGCTCCGGTGGTCTTCCTCCGGCGAAACTCTAGGCCGGGGCCCCCGAGTCGTCTACCTCTATAGTTTTCTCCGTACGAGGGTCGCACGGTGGACCTTTCTATTTGTTTGGTTTGTTTAGGACATATGTATATGGAGAGCAAATGTTGGGCCAACTTTGCCACATTCTAGGCCCCGGTTGTCCCGCGGCGGGAGTTTCCACGTACAGATCCAGGATTTCACTAAGTGTTAACGCATGTCCGGGAAGGGGGTCACACCTGGGGCCTACACATGGCACCTACCAACCTTGCACCACTCTCTCACACATATCCTAGGGGCACATGCAATTTTTCATGTGATTCTGACGCTCCGGTGGTCTTCCTCCGCGAAACCCTAGACCGGGGGCCCCAGATCGTCTTCCCCTATATCTTTCTCCGTACGAGGGTAACGCGGTAGACCTTTCTGTTTGTTTTGGTTTGTTTAGGACATATGTACATAGAGAGAAAAATTTTGGCCAACTTTGCCACATTCTAGGCCCCGGTTATCCGACGGCGGGAGTTTCCACGTACAGATCCAGGATTTCACTAAGTGTTAACGCATGTCTGGGAAAGGGGTCACACCTGGGGCCTACACATGGAACCTACCAACCTTGAACCACTCTCACACACATTTCCTAGGGGCATATTGAAGTTTTCATGTGATTCCGACGCTCCGGTGGTCTTCCTCCGGCGAAACCCTAGACCGGGGGCCCGGGATCGTCTACCCCTATAGCTTTCTTCGTATGAGGGTAGCGCGGTGGACCTTTATATTTGTTTTGGTTTGTTTAGGACATATGTACATGGAGAGCAAATGTTGGGCCAACTTTGCCACATTATAGGCCCTGGTTGTCCCACGGTGGGAGTTTCCACGTACAAATCAAGGATTTCACTAAGTCTTAACGCATGTCCGGGAAGGGGGTCACACCTGGGGCCTACACATGGCACCTAGCAACCTTCCACCACTCTCACACACATATCCTAGGGGCACATGCAAGTTTTCATGTGATTCCGACGCTCCGGTGGTCTTCCTCCGGCGAAACCCTAGACCGGGGGCCCCGGATCGTCTACCCCTATAGCTTTCTCCATACGAGGGTAGCGTCGTGGACCTATCTATTTGTTTTGGTTTGTTTAGGACATATGTACATGGAGAGCAAATGTTGGGCCAACTTTGCCACATTCTAGGCCCCGGTTGTCCCACGGCGGGAGTTTCCACGTACAGATCCAAGATTTCACTAAGTGTTAACGCATGTCCGGGAAGGGGGTCACACCTGGGGCCTACACGTGGAACCTACCAACCTTGCACCACTCTCACACACATATCCTAGGGGCACATGCAAGTTTTCATGTGATTCCGACGCTCCGGTGGTCTTCCTCCGGCGAAACCCTAGACTGGGGGCCCCGGATCGTCTACCCCTATAGCTTTCTCCGTATGAGGGTAGCCCGGTGGACCTTTCTATTTTTTTTAGTTTGTTTAGGACATATGTACATGGAGAGCAAATGTTGGGCCAACTTTGCCACATTATAGGCCCCGGTTGTCCCATGGTGGGAGTTTCCACGTACAGATCGAGGATTTCACTAAGTGTTAACGCATGTCCGGGAAGGGGGTCACACCTGGGGCCTACACATGGGGCCGACGTTCCGGTGGTCTTTCTCCGGAGAAACACCACACATCCACACATTCCCTAGATTTATGTCTCAAATAAAAGGTTTAATACATTACATAGATTTATGTCTCAAATAAAAGGTTTAATTAATACATTATTACAGATTACCAATATCTAGTGTTGTGGTTTTCTTCTGCACCATAGCCATGGAGAATCTTCATCATTTAATAGGATGCTTGGGTCAGTTTTCACTTTGAATGGCGGAATTTCATGAAACTTATTGTAATCTTCTGACATGTCTGTCTTATCATCCACTCCCACGATGTTTCGTTTTCCAGAAAGAACTATGTGGCGCTTTGGCTCATCGTATTCTGTATTCTTTTGCTTATCTTTCCTTTTTCTCGGTTTGGTAGACATGTCCTTCACATAGAAAACCTGAGCCACATCGTTGGCTAGGACGAATGGTTCATCCATGTACGCAAGATTGTTGAGATCCACTGTTGTCATGCCGTACTTTTGGTCTACATGTACCCCTCCTCCTGTCAGCTTGACCCATTTGCACCGAAACAAAGGGACCTTAAAAGTAGGTCCATAGTCAAGTTCCCATATCTCCTCTATGTACCAATAATATGTGTCCTTCTGCCCATTTTCATCTGTTGCATCAAAGCGGACACCACTGTTTTGGTTGGTGCTCTTTTTATCTTGGGCCATCATGTAAAATGTATTCCCATTTATCTCGTACCCTTGGAAAGTACATATAGTCGAAGATGGTAACCTGGCCAACAAGTACAACTGATCTCCAACAGTGGTGTTATTCATGAGATGTGTCTACAACCAACTCCCGAAATTCTTCCCGTGTTCCCCTTTAATCAAGGAGTCAGGCTTCCCCGGGTTTTCCGAGCGTAGAATATTCTTGTGTTTCTCGATATACGGAGCCACCACAGTCGAATTGTGTAGAGCTGTGTAGTGTGCTTGACTGAAAGAATTCCCGTCCCTACATACCATTGATTTCCTTCCTAGCGTGCCTTTTCTAGTCAGCATCCCCTCATACCGAGATTCAGGAACACCAATCGGCTTAAGGTCAGGAAGAAAGTCAACACAAAACTCAGTGACCTCCTCTGTTCCATAGCCCTTGGAGATGCTTCCTTCTGGCCTAGCACGGTTATGAACATATTTCTTTAAGACTCCCATGAACCTCTCGAAGGGGAACATATTGTGTAGAAACACAGGACCAAGAATTCTAATCTCTTCGACTAGGTGAACTAGGAGGTGCGTCATAATATTGAAGAAGGATGGCGGGAACAACAAATCGAAGCTGACCAGACATTGGACCACATCAATCTGTAACCATGATAGACTTTCTTGATCGATTACCTTCTGAGAAATTGCATTGAGGAATGCACATACCTTCACAATGGCTAGTCGAATATTTTCTGGTAGAATTCCCCTCAATGCAACCAGAAGTAATTGCGTCATAAGCACGTGGCAGTCATGAGACTTTAGGTTTTTGAAAAAAATTTCTCTTTCATATTTACTATTCCCTTTATATTCGACAAGAATCCAGACAGGACCTTGATACTGAAAAGGACTTCAAAAAAGATTTCCTTCTCTTCTTTGGTAAGAGCGTAGCTGGCAAGCCCTTGAAACTGCCTTGAATGCTTGTCGTCTCATCCTTTATGATGTTGCTGGTCCTCCCGTGCTGCCTGGGTATCTTTTGACTTCCCATACAAGCCCAGGAAGCCTAGAATATTCACGCAAAGATTCTTCGTCAGGTGCATCACGTCGTATGTAGAGCGGATCTCGTGCACTTTCCAATAGGGTAGCTCCCAAAATATAGATTTCTTCTTCCACATGGGTGTGTGTCCGTCGGTGTCTTTCAGAACAGGTTGTCCTCCGGGACCCTTTCTAAAGATTACATCCAAATCCTTGACCATACCAAATACATCAGCACCAGTACGATGGACAGGCTTCGTCCGGGCTTCTCCCTTGCCATTGAAATGCTTGCCTTTCTTCCTTAAGTGATGACTTGGCGGAAGAAAACGACGATTATACGGGTACACATTCTTTCTACATTTATCTAGATATATATGTTGGGGTTCGCAGCATAGAAAACAAAAAAATTCCTACGATGAGAACTATACGCCAAGATCTATCTACTAGATACAGAGCAACAGGTGGATATACATCCATAGAGAACTTACCCTCGAAGACAACAAAGCTTTGTTAACGATATTCAACTCTTGGATGATGTAGTCGTACACTTGCCGATCTCAAGATCATGATGAAGTCCAGCAGATCTGGCTCTAGCACGTCCTTCAAATCCAGCTCCAGCAAGTCCAGCACCACCAAGTCCAGCACCGCAAAGCAGCGGTGCATCCGTGCTCGCACACATGTCCGGTACCCTGACAACCTCCGTCCCTCGCTCCAGCAAAGCAGCGGAAACAGCAACTCCTTTCCAAATAAAGCCACCGGGAACATGTATCTCGCTAATCCGAGACCATGGGGGAATAATACTAGAGGGGGAGAGATATCCTTCACAAGGAGGTGTGTGGAAGAAGTTGTGAGAGGGGGGCCTTTTATAGGAGGAGGGGGTGCCCCTTCCCATGGTCGGCGCCCAAGGGGTGACCCCTCACCTCCTCATTCATGTGGTGGTAACTCCCTCCACATAAATTTGCCCCTTCACATTCTCTTTTAAAGTCTCAACTTTAAATGCATTAAATTTCCCCAAATTTAATGCTCTCTCATTTAATAAAACTCTTTTATTAATTTTATGCATAATTTTGTTAATTACTTTAATTAACAAACATTCACGTAAAACCCCCTGCAACATTTCAATATTACATGTAGAACCAATTTCAGCAATTTCACCCGAAACAGTTTCGGTGTCTATTGAAATAATTCCAGCGCTTTCTTAAATCTTTATCTGAAACACATTTGCTCCAAATGGTGTCGGTATCCCTTAAGTGTGCCACCCTACGGTTCGCGAATAATGCAGACATGATCAAGATCCCTGTCAGATCAATAATCAAAAGCGGGACCTGGAGATCCATACTGACTCCTACACATTCAACGATGACTTCTGTGATCATGAGAACCTTTAACGCTAGTAAATAAATCCCTTTGTCTCACGATATATGACATGTCCAAGATTCGATCATCGATATCTCCATACCTAGTTTGATCTCGTTGCCGACATGCACTCTTTTCTCGTTCCCGTGATACAACATTCTAGTGATCACATCACTTGCTTGCAAGCTATCTTAATGTGATATCACCGAGAGGGCCCAGAGTATATCTATCCGTCATCGGGATGGACAAATCCCACTCTTGATCCATGAGCCTCAACATAACACATTTGTAGCACTGAACCCACCTTTATAGTCACCCTGTTATGGCGTGACGTTTGATGTTATCAAGATACTCTTCCGGTGTCAGCAATTAACATGATCTCATGGTCTAAGGACTAAGATTACTTCGTATGATGTTATAGCAATATAAACATAATGACTTTGATCGTAATGCTACACTTCGGATGAATGTTCATCACATCATTCCACCAATGGTGTGACCTTGTTATTAACAACATCCAATGTCCATGATCAGGAAACCTTGATCATCTTGTTAATTAACAAGCTAGTTTATATGAGAGGCAGTACTAGGAACTTTGTATTTTGTTTATTAAACACACATGTATTAATGTTTCCAATTAATACAATTATAGCATGCAAAATAAACATTTATCATAAACATGGAAAAAGATAATAACCACTTTATTATTGCCTCTCGCGCATATTCCCTTCAGTCTCCCACTTGCACTAGAGTCAATAATCTAGTTTGAAAAACTTTGCGTATTGAACACCTATGGCTTTCTGGTGTTGCATATACGCGATTTCTAGTGGTTAACATAATCTCCGGATCTGACAGTTTCAGGTCCGTGTATATTTGCATGTCTTTGCATCTCAACACATCACTCATTCTCAAATGAGATGGCATTGTATATATTTGGTCCTTTGGTGAGACCTTTAGTTCGTTCGGGTTAAAATATGTTGATATTATTGTCATACAATATATCTTCATAGTATTAGCCCACTTTGAACCACACCTAGTTTGATAACAAACTACTTAACACAAATGCCCTCCTTTGCTGCTACTATAGCAGTTATATACTTAGCCTTTTGTTGTAGTATCCGTCACAATGTTTTAACTTTGGAACTTATCCAAATCCATCATGGAACATCCTTTCCATTACATTGTGCCACCCATAGTCTAATTTGAGATAAATTTAATTTGTATCTTGTGACAAAACTAGTATCAATGTAACACTTTACAATGAACTACCTTTAACTATTTGTCACTTATACATGATATATTCTTAGTTCTTCCAAATCTCATAAGAATATCTTTACTATTGTTCAATGATCATCTTATGAATCATTCTGGTCTATGCTCATAACATTTAGAGCATAGGACATTCTGGATATATACATATCATGGTATAATCGATCAAAATCTTCATGTGATTTTACTCACCAAGTGTTGAAACACTTGAATCTTGATACAATCCTTTCCATGCAGCAAGAACCTTTCTTGTTGTTTCCATATTGAACCCTTTCAATATCTCATATATGTATGTCTGGCACAGCCATATTAGCGCCTCAATCTATCCATATAGATATTGATGCCAAATATTCCGGTTTTGCCCAAGTCTTTCATCAAAATCTTATTTTAATGAAATTCTTAACTTGTGTCAATACAAGATACATCATTTCCAATCAACAATATGTCCTCTACGTAATGTATTAGAAATATGTCTCAGCGCTCCCACTTAATTTCTTGCAAATGCAAGCATCTTCATCATCTCCGATGAATTTAAACTCTTTTAACAGTTTCATCATGGTGAAGATTCCAACTCCGCTATGCTTACTTCAACTATTCAAGTTTGCATGCCCTTTTAGCACCCTTTGAATTAACAAAACCCTTCGGACCGTGTCTTGTACACGTCCTAGGTAACCATTCTACTAGAAGAACCTTGTTTTGTTTATTCAACTACCATATACCAAATTGTATGTAGTGGTTGCTACATTAATCCGTCAAGACTAAATATCTCTATGAAAGATCAAATCTTGTCATAGTCAACTCCTTGAACATTGCAGTAAACTTCTTTCCGACTATTTCATAGATGTTAAACATCCATGTCTATTTCTTTATAGATCCAAACATGACCGATAGGCTTACGCCTTTTCAGAGGGTCTTCCAAGTTCAGAAACTTGATTCTCGTGTATGGATACTATCATGGATTCTATGACTTCTAGTCATTTTATGGAGTCAGGGCCCATCATCGCTTCTTTGCATGCAGTCGGTTCATCATTGTCAAAACAATAACGACTTGTTTATCAAATATCACTATTTGATTCTTACTGACCCACACGGTTCAATATGAACTCTAATCTCCGAGATTACAACCTTTGTAATCACGGGAGCCATGAGCATTGTGGCTGCCACCGGGACACTTTCTGGCGCTGCGCTACTTAGCACATATAGCTAAGGTTCCACAAACATATCAAAGTTCTATTGTCCTCCTACTTAACTTTTCGCGAAAAATTCCTTCTCAAGAAACTTGACGTTCCAAGTAACAAACTCTTTTGTCCTCGGTGTTATGGAGAAATTCCCAACAAATTATTTGGGATAACCTACAAAGGCGTGCTTATCCGACGTTGGTTGTAAACATTTTACTTATGCATGGCATACCAAAATTTAAGAAAAGACAATTCGGGTTTTATCCCAAACCATAACTTATATGGTGTCATTTCAACGGATCACGATGGTGCTCTTTTCAGTCTAAAAGCGGTAGTCTCTAAAGCTTCAATCCTTAAAACATAATGGCAGTTTTATAAATGACACCTTTGATCTTACCATGTCAAACATGGTGTTATTTCATCTCTCGAATATGCCATACTCATGTGGTTTATCGGGAAACACAAATCATGGAACAATTTCTCAAATCTTAGGTGTGTTTTCTAAACATGTAACTCAAATATCTTCCTTTAGGATCGAATCATAAACTCTTTATTTTCTTGTTACAATGATTTTCCACTTCATCTTGAAAGTCTTTGAACAATTTTCAAATGTTTCATACTTCTTCCTTATTAAGTAAATATATAGATATATTCACTCAAATTTTTGGAGAAAGCATATGAAGCAAAAAGATCCATCGCATATGGCTACTTATAATGGACTATATACATCAATATGTATAATATCCAATAAGTTAGTCATCTGTTCCTCTTTGCCCTATGAACGGAGTTTCAATTATCTCGAGGAAAGTCTCACAAGCCTCAATTGATCAAAATCAAAGACTCCAAAAATCCATCAACATGTATTTTCTTCATGCTTTCTTTCCAATATAATTTAAACAGCGATGTCACTTCATAAGTGATCTTTCAATCATTTGTCTTGCGACATTTTAGCAATAGTGTTTATGGATGTGATTTCTCCCACCAGACTTGTAAAAGTTCATCCAAACTTTATGGAATACGGTAATTATTTGAACAACCATTGTTCTCATAATACCGGAACAAAATAACAATTATTAAAACAAATCTTGAAGGCTAGGTTTGACGACAATGAAAAAACACAATAACAATTTATTTGTTTTCGATGAACATCATTACTTATTCTCTTGCTAGTTACTTAGGCCATTGCAGTTCATGAATTGCGTTGTCTTGTATGACACTTCATACCAACCAATTCGGTATCCAATTCCGGTATCCAATATCTCAGAACCACATTGTTTAACAAGCAAGGAATACAGCCATAAATGTATATCTTCTATATAGCTAAGTTGGACATCTCCAACCTTTTCTTTTCTGCCAAATATTTTATAGATTCTCTTTCAACAATTCCTTTTTCTTTTAAAAGAATCTATCAACATCAATAGTGGTGTCATTCACATGATACATAGTACAAAGCATGTGTAGTCAAATACTAATACCTTTGGACTTGCACTTTGAAGTGGATCACCATCATCAAATGTTTGGCATTCTTTCAAAAATCCATTCTTTAGTAATCTTTTAGTGTAGTAAACATTTTACTTACATCTTCTATTCATCCTTATCATGACAACTTTCATGATCAAGCTACTATAGCCTGTAAGGAAGAATCACGAGTATAATTTTAGTTCCCGAAACCTTTTGGGAGATTCGGGTGCCTAGCATCTCCATCCGATACAAATTCTCATACAATATGAGAACATGTATTTTGCTAAATTATACTCTATGATAATGCAACTAAAAACATTGTTTCAGATATCACAATATCTTCCACACATGATGGTTTCTGAAACAATTTTTCAGCTCCTAGATAATCTTGATATTAAAACAACTTTTGAATATCAAAAATCATGGAGGCAAACATGATACTTTAGATACTAACATTGGAATTCTTACTCTTGATTTAATACTACTTATTAAACTTCATGGAGTAAATAGATTTTGCTTAAAGTTTGCAATAGGACTTCTAAACTTTAAATTGACCTTCAAAACAATAGGATACCAGTTTGTAAAGTAAATATCCAGAATTCTATAGTTCTATTATCTCAATTAAAACTAAGTATAAGGTAGTGAACAGACGCCAATGACTACAAAAAATTATGCAAATTCACTTCGATTTAGTTTATGACAAATTGAGTTCGACTAATCCAAATTAGAAATGAACTCCCACTCAAAAACGACATCCCTCGTGCCTTTTTGGTGATTACATGAACCAAATCCACTACACCAAGTCCGATCATCACGTGAGTCGGTGTAGCTTCAAAGGCGAGCATCAATATGGGCATCATATCAAGTATATGACTCATTCTTAACCTTTCGGTCCGTGTTCCGAGGCCATGTTTGTACATGCTAGGCTCGCCAAGTTAGAACCTTAGTATTCACGTGTGTAAAACTGTCTTACACCCGTTATATGAAAGCATAGAGTCGAGTACACCCGATCATCACGTGATGTCTCGAAACACGATCCAAAAAACGGTGCATACTTAAGGAAGAACACATTTTATCTTGATATCTAAATGAGGGATCATCTTAAAATGCTACTAAAATGCCAAACTAGCAATATAAGATGCGAACATCATATGTATAAAGTAGAATGATATGTACCATGCATTTGATCACCATCATATGCATCGTGGTATGATCTCTATGATTCCTTTGTGTGTAAGGCCAAGGTCTATGGAACTTACACGTTAGGTGTGTCGTAAGAGTATCAACTATACATCAACTTACAACATTACCATATCATGACACTAGCCCAACAACGATCTAAACTAGACGCCTCTAATTTATCCATTGCAAGTTTTACATGGCTTAGGGCTTTCGAAGATAGAACCGGTCTTACCTACGAACACGGAACCACAACAATGATAACTAAGTTATTAGAAACTCGTTGTAAATCAGATATTGACTATAGTAGGAGAGACAGACACCCGCCAGCCACTTATGCAAAACAAGTTGCATGTCAGTCGTGGAACCGGTCTCATGTACGATGACATGTAAGGTTGGTTCGGGCCGCTTCATCCCACTATGCCACCAATATCCAAAATACATAGAAGATGCAATAACATGATCATCATCGCCCACATATAAACATATGTGTACTACCCATGCAAAGCACCTACGCATAGATCAGGCTCTGATACCACTGTTGGGGTTCGCAGCATAGAAAAAAAAATTCCTACGATGAGAACTATACGCCAAGATCTATCTACTAGATACAGAGCAATGGGTGGATATACATCCATAGAGAACTTACCCTCGAAGACAACAAAGTTTTGTTAACGAGATGGAACTCGTGGATGATGTAGTCGTACACTTGCCGATCTCAAGATCGTGATGAAGTCCAGCAGGTCCGGCTCCAGCACGTCCTTGAGATCCAGCTCCAGCAAGTCCAGCACCACCAAGTCCAGCACCGCAAAGCAGCGGTGCATCCGTGATCGCACACACGTCCGGTACCCCGACAACCTCCGTTCCTCGCTCCAGCGAAGCAGCGGAAACAACAAATCCTTTCCAGATAAAGCCACCAGGAACATGTATCTCGCTAATCCGAGACCATGGGGGAATAATACTAGAGGGGGAGAGAGATCCTTCACGAGGAGGTGTGTGGAAGAAGGTGTGGGAGGGGGGCCTTTTATAGGAGGAGGGGGGTACCCCTCCCCATGGCCAGCGCCCAAGGGGTGACCCCTCACCTCCTCATTCATGTGGTGGTAACTCCCGCCACATAAATTTGCCCCTTCACATTCTCTTTTAAAGTCTCCACTTTAAATGCATTAAATTTCTCCAAATTTAATGCTCTCTCATTTAATAAAACTCTTTTATTAATTTTATGCAGAAGTTTGTTAATTACTTTAATTAACAAACATTCACGTAAAACCCCCTGCAACATTTCTATATTACAGGCAGAACCAATTTCAGCAATTTCACCCGAAACAGTTTCGGTGTCTATTGAAATAATTCCAGCGCTTTCTTAAATCTTTATCTGAAACATATTTCCTCCAAATGGTGTCGGTATCCCTTAAGTGGGTCACCCTGCGGTTCGCGAATAATGCAGACATGATCAAGACCCCTCTCAGATCAATAATCAGAAGCGGGACCTGGAGATCCATACTGACTCCTACACATTCAACGATGACTTCTGTGACCGTGAGAACCTTTAACGCTAGTAACTAAATCCCTTTGTCTCGCGATATATTACATGTCCGAGATTCGATCATCGATATCTCCATACCTAGTTTGATCTCGTTGCCGACATGCACTCTTTTCTCGTTCTCGTGATATAACATTCTAGTGATCACATAACTTGCTTGCAAGCTATCTTAATGTGATATCACCGAGAGGGCCCAGAGTATATCTATCCATCATCGCGATGGACAAATCCCACTCTTGATCCATGGGCCTCAACATAACACCTTTGTAGCACTGAACCCACCTTTATAGTCACCCTGTTACGGTGTGACGTTTGATGTTATCAAGATACTCTTCCGGTGTCAGCAATTAACATGATCTCATGGTCTAAGGACTAAGATTACTTCGTATGATGTTATAGCAATATAAACATAATGACTTTGATCGTAATGCTATACTTCGGATGAATGTTCATCACATCATTCCACCAATGTTGTGACCTTGTTATTAACAACATCCGATGTCCATGCTCAGGAAACATTGATCATCTTGTTAATTAACAAGCTAGTTTATATGAGAGGCAGTACTAGGAACTTTGTATTTTGTTTATTAAACACACATGTATTAACGTTTCCAATTAATACAATTATAGCATGCAAATAAACATTTATCATAAACATGGAATAAGATAATAACCACTTTATTATTGCCTCTCGGGCATATTCCCTTCAATATACTTTCAGTCTCATCTAAACAGTGCGTGCATGCATTGTATCCTTTGTTCGTCTGTCCTGAAATGTTACTAAGAGCAGGCCAATCATTGATGGTTATGAACATCAATGCTTGTAGGTCAAATTGCTGCTGTTTGTGCTCATCCCACACACGTACACCTGGTTTGGCCCACAACTGTAAAAGTTCATCAACTAATGGCCTTAGGTACACATCAATGTCGTTGTCGGGTTGCTTCGGGCCTTGGATAAGCACTGGCATCATAATGAATTTACGCTTCATGCACAACCAAGGAGGAAGGTTGTAGATAAGAGTCACGGGCCAGGTGCTGTGACTACAGTTCTGCTCCCCAAAAGGATTCATGCCATCGGTACTTAGACCAAACCATAAGTTCCTTGCATCACCAGCAAAGTCGGGGAAGTACCTCTCGATTTTTCTCCACTGCTGACCATCAGCAGGGTGCCTCAACTTCCCGTCTTTCTTACGGTCTTCCATGTGCCATCGCAACAACTTTGCATGCTCTTTGTTTCTGAACAAATGTTTCAACCGTGGTATTATAGGAGCATACCACATCACCTTGGCAGGAACCCTCTTCCTGGGTGGCTCGCCCTCAACATCGCGAGGGTCATCTTTTCTGATCTTATACCGCAATGCAGTTCAGACCGGGCATTTATCCATATTCTCGTACTTCTCACCGCGGTAGAGGATGCAGTCATTAGGGCATGCATGTATCTTCTGCATGTCTAATCCTAGAGGGCAGACAAGCTTCTTTGCTTCGTACGTACTGGAGGGCAATTCGTTATTTCTTGGAAGCAACTTCTTCATTATTACCAGCAACTTTTCAAATCCTGAGTCAGTCACACCGGTCTCTGCCTTCCACTTCAGCAATTCTAGTGTGCTACCCAACTTCTTTTGGCCATCTTCACAAGTTGGGTACAATAATTTGTTGTGGTCCTATAACATCTTCTCGAACTGCAACCTCTCCTTTTCTATGTCGCAGTCTCGCTTTGCATTAGAAATGACCCAACCAAGATCATCAGCGTGCTCATCTGGTTCCTGTTCTTCACCCCCTTCTTCATCATTGTCTTCCATTGCGGTATCAGCGTATTCAGGGAACATAGATCGGTAGGTGTCATCATCGTTCTCTTCTTCATCGCCGTCTTCCATCATAACCCCTCTTTCTCCGTGCTTGGTCCAAACATTATAGCCGGACATGAAACCGGACCGAAGCAGGTGACTCTGAATGACTCTTGAGGAAGTGTGAGCCTACTCATTTCGACATTCAACACATGGACAACACATAAAACCATCTCGCCGCTTGTTCGCCTCGGCCACAAGGCGAAAAGAACGCACGCCTACTCTGTAAGCGCAGAGCGTCGGTCACTGTACATCCATGGAGAGAGTGGAGGGCTGGGTGCATATATATAGGGCCAGACCATTAGTCCCGGTTTGAGATACAAATCGGGACTAATGGTTCTGCCAGGAGCACCAGAACCATTAGTCCCGGTTTGTATCTCAAACCAGGACTAATGGTCCCTTACGGGTTGGGACAAAGTACCCCGTCCTCCTTGGACCGTCTGGTTCGGACCATTAGTCCCGGCCCCAGCCACGGCCGGGACTAGTGGCCTGAACGAAAGGCCGATTTTCTACTAGTGTGGCAACATTATTTTTTGTGATGAAACAATAGCTAGGCATGAATGCTTGCAGCTCTCTTTACAAACTCCACGAACTTCCAGCTGCTTTTTCTTCTTCTTGTTAATTCTTCCTTTCAAATACATTTTTTTATTTTTATTTGAGGGATTCAAATGCAATTATTTCTCAACGTGTTTCTACTTCTCAATTGCAATTGTCTTCTTTTTTCTTCAATTTGATTTTCGTCCTTTCAACATTGTTTTTCTATATTAGATCTGACATTTCAAAAGATTTTTCCTCCTCTCTACTTTCACAATCATGTGTCTCATATTCATTGCGTTTTCCTCTCAACAACGAATTATTTGCATTTTCTTTTGTGTATCAAATAATAGTTCTACATCGTCTTGTAATTTGCTCATAAGAAAAACAGGGTGTTCCTCTACCAATTACAAGTATTTTTTAAAACCAAAACAAACTCTAGCTAATTCACTGAAAACAAATTACTTCATGAAATGAAATAAAGAGTTTGTACATATAAAAATATGTTTGTAAATCAAACATAGTGTTGAGGGTATTTAAGGTGCTTCTATTTGTTCATTCCATTTTTTAAAATCAGTTAATGTTAGAACGTAGAAGAAAACAGAATATGTCACATGTAGTAAAATTAAGAGATGGCCCTTGATGGGAGATACGTGCATGTCGGCGATATGATGGACCCAACGTACGGCTGTCGGCCTCTCGTCAATGGTTGGTTGGGCACGTGACGACTCGACGTGAGCTCGGCAGATGATCAAACTTGCAAAGATGATCAAACTTGGAAAGAGAGTACCGACATGCGGAATTAAAATATTACTACTCTCTTCGTCTCAAAATAAGTGACTTGAGTTTGTCGAGATTTACATGTGTCATAGACACTATATAAAATGGGTCACACATTAATAAAATATTATATTTTTATATTTAAATTTATCGAATTGACTCTAGATAACATGAACATTACTTATAGCGAGCGGTTGGCTCTATTGGCTTTAGAACAAACAGGAATACGGCGGGTCTACGCTAGCTAGCTATAGCGCTAGGCTTTTGTAACCGGTCGGCACATCTTTATGGGTACGTCGCCGTCTACGTCCGTGGTTGGTCCTCCTCATCTATGGCACAACGAACATGTCATACGGCTCAAACACTTTATGCGGTCCACGAGGCGAGTCGACAAGCAGCAGGTTTGCTACTGCCATTGACGGGTCAATGTTGGTACTGGCAGCAGCACAGCGTGCAGTTAAATCCCACATGCGCGCGCATCGCTACTTCAGAATCTTTTCAACGTACGCACATCGTCTCAAGCCCACCTCGGCAGCCAATAGGAAAACATCAGTTGGACAAGTAACAAAAAGTCAAGTAAAATAATCCTATTGTTAAGTCTATCTATCTTCTATTATAGCGATATAAGGATGTGTTTCGAGGCATTTGGTTGATCCACATCATTCAAATTATATTAACCGTTAGATACATAATTAATGGTTATGATTTAAACATAAAAAAGATTACCTAAAATGTGCTTGGTACATGTCACGTATGAGGAGCAAATAAAATTGACGTGGACCAGCCCATCGGGTACAGCCACATACGTACGGTAAACATCTTCCGTCTAAAAGAAAAAAAAAAGCAAACTGATCGGTGATTAAAAATCATACAAAGGTACATATGGCTAGGATTTAATTAGAAACAAGGAGCCACACAATCCCTTGACATGGTGGACAAGTCTAACTATTTTTTACCTGACAATGTTTCCGTATGGTATATATATGGTATTGTACATATAGACATTTTTCTCAATAGATTTGGTCAAAGTTGATAATATTTGAATTTTCAAAAATCTTATATGCACTATATATGGTAAGGAGAGAGTAGTATGAAAAGTTGATTTTCCAGAGTAATACCCGTCATTTTTGAAACAAGAGCCACACTTCTTACAAGACAGATTTTCCAGGCGTCGCTCTATTGGCAATATGTCCAGAAGAAATGAAATGACAATAAATGAGAATCATCAATTCCATTGGGCTAAACTACATTTTGGAGATAATGTAGTGCCTTTCATACCCCCACCTACGCCTTCTAGCAGTTGTTGAAGGTCAATGAAAGTGAGGGCAGATTGAAACATGTTCTATTAGTTTAAAAGTAAAAGGGTAGGGAGGAGGTTTGGGGTGAAGGGAGTTCTAGAGTCAAAGAGGCGTCTAGGCTCCCTCATGAACATTCATCTAGAGCTACTTATTTTTAATAAGTGAGAAAGCATAATCACGACACTGACATAAGAAATTAACATCCTTACAAAATTCTAATGAAATACAAACAAATTAAAAAATAGTATAGTTGTTTCAACCACCTGGTCCACTCACAATCAAATATTCAAGGTAGTGAATATTCTAAGAAAAACTATCTTTAAAAATATCACGTAAATCTACCAGGATCAACAATTTTTCGCACTTATAAGTGACACAATGAAATAACAAAACAACACAATAAGTGAGATGTACTAGAGATTATCACAAAAATCAAAGTATTCAACAAACAAACAGATCGACCGATTTGTTGATGCATCATTACAATTTAAATTATCCATATTTTAAAAAAGTGTATACTTCATAATCAAATTATGGTAGAATATCATAATATGCATAGTAGGTAACGGAGACATGTGAGGAGATCTCAAAGAACCAAAACATGTTTTTGTTAATGTAGCAGACATTATTTCTATTTGTAGATCATAAATAGTCGATGTTAATAGCTATATGTAAACAATATAAAAACCATCATATTATCATATTTTTGTTTCAAAAATCATAGTTAATGGATTTTTATAGTTGTACTTGAGAAAATCACAGTTAGAGATCTTCGTAACTACAGATGATGTCTTACATATCACAACTGATAGGTCTTCTAAATGTGTATAGATTGTAATGGTTAATATTTGATATGACAAAAGTGTATCAGGTTTACAATTAATCGCAGTATACTCAACTCTACACAAGCAAATAAGTCATGAGCTTAGCTAAATGACATATATAAACGTCATCTTATGATTGTATAATTTTACGATTAAAGTTCAAAAGGAAATTGATAATCTCATATTTTGTACAATCCCTTAGATTCTATATATATGCAACAAATGTAGTTCTCGCATGCTACCTTACAATTCTTCCTATAACAAAGGTGTGGATGAATTTCTTCCTATAACCTTACAATTCATTGTTGGAAGGTAAACTAGATAGGAATTTTGCAATTGGATTTAAGGTTCATGATATTATCATTCATAGCCTGGAAAAACATAATCTAATAAAATAGTGACCCCAGCAAAAGTTGTGCATGGAGTGGGAGAATTGGTTATTAAGCATGTAGATAAATCCTTAAGGAAGACTATAATAGTGCTTACTAGCTATCAACACCAAAAAATTGGGTTGTTATCAAGAGATGGAACCGATAGTATATATTTTCTTCATAATCCAAAAAGACACGTGGCCAGTTTTATTAAAAATAAATTTGAAGTCACGGTAACAATTAATTCTTCGAATTAACTATTGAGCTAGCATGATTACTTATGAGGATTATAAATCTTAGAAAATATTTATATAAATCATAGTCAACTAGAAAATAAAATTTCTTTAAATAAAATATTTAGGGGAAAATTATATCAACGGTTTGCATATAATGTGATTAAAAAACCTTTTACGTAAATCTGCATGGATTTGCGATGAAGTTTCTACGTTTATTATCCTTAAAATTTATTTGGACATGCATTGCAATTTGCAATCATGTAGAAAGAATGATGACTGATTAAGATGCCAAAACTATGATATCTATGACAACCTACAAGTGAGCGAGATAATTGAATGCTAGGATTTAAAAGTGAGCTTAGCAGGGAAGGATTTTAAAATATTAAAAAAAATTGTATGTGTTGTAAAAAATAAATGATATTCTATATTAAACTTATCTAACCTTTGTTATTGATATCAAGTGAAGTTGATAGATATGAGATAAGAAGTAAAACAAAAACTATAGTTGACGTATATATTAATAAGGATAAATTATTATTTTACATTATTAAAAACCTATTTATGTTGGACCATGATGGTCTAAGATTCTAGGGTCATTGCTAAAGAAAATCTTAACTATATGCCAATCAGAATGTTAGCCTTACATACTCATGTAACATAGTTATGTTGGATCAGAATGCTAGCTAGCTCATAGTCTAAACTTAAATTGCATATATAACACAAATGACTCATATGGTCATTACTGTAGTATTTTTTGTAGATAGAATAATAATCTTCCTTCTATGAATTAAAGACGATTAAAGAGGTTTTCTACTCATGTGATATCTATTTAACATGTATGGGGACTAAAATGTATTATTTTCCTCCATTTGTGTATTTTACTATCAGTTATAGATGGACACATTAAAGGATGGTTATCCTATTTGAAAACAACAACTAAAGGTGATGCCCTCACATTTGCGAGAGTCACTATGTTAGTTATATAAATAATCCAAATGCTAGTTTGTTTGGTTGTCTGCAGTTTCTTTTTCAAACTGAATAGATGCAAACCAAAGTTGTTTGGTTTCCATCTTGTTGCGATTTATGACACACACACACACACACAACAAGGACATGTGCTCACCTTCTTCAAAATTGGTGAGGTTACCATCATACCACCAACACACACTAACACACGAACATCAGGTACGAATAAGCATAGTAGGTAATTATGTAGGATAAATGTAGGCTACACCCCCGGGTGTTACAAGTGGTATCAGAGCCGGTCATCATGATTACACGTGCGTGTGCGGGTCAGTGGCGGACATGTGGAGCATGACGCGTGTGGACCAGAGTGGACACGGCATGACACATGTGTCAACATTGGACGCACAGACGTGTGCCAAGAGGGAATGTTCCTTGCTTGTGGTTGATTAACGAGGGCATCAATCTTCTAAGGGTGGGTGTATGTGAGATCCCGACGCATGGCTTAATAGGATTGATAGGATACCCATGCCAACAAGTTGCAACTTATTCTCCGAAACCTCATATGAAAATATATCTGAGGTTAAGCATGCTTGGTCTGTGGGGCCAGTCTAGGGATCCTGGTAAGCTACTAGGAGTGACACCCCCGGGGCCTAGTGGATGGTGTGTTACAAGCACCATGGCCATGCATTTCTGAATCCAATCACTCGAGATCCCCAGAGATATCTCTACCATGTAGAGAGGAGAAAATCCCATATTTACTAGTCATGCGTCGCATCATGCTTCATGACAAACCTATATAAATGAATATAATAGTTCCTTCATTGTTGAGTGCATAACACAAAATAAAAAGAAATAAAATAAATGAAAATATACAAAAGGAATTCTCTGTCGCGGCACAAAAGATGCCAAAAATGTTGCCGCGGCAGAGACACATCGATCGCGGTTCGTAATACAAACTGGGATGAATGTCCCCCCCCCCCCCTCGCCCCATCCAGCGGCCACGTGGATTGCCCTTACGTCCCGGTTCGCAGCCCAACCGGAACTAAAGTGTTGGGGCTTTAGTCTCGATTGCCCCATCCCGGTTGGGCAACCAGGACTAAATCCCCTCACAAATTGGGACAAAATACCCCGTTTCCACTAGTGACACCGGGACTTGTCCTGTGTGGCCTGGTAACCGCACATGAATGCGCTCTGTGAGTAAATTATCCGTATCAGCGATTAGATGAAACATCGCGATGAACGCGTTGGCTACGCGATGTAGTAGAACTGTGATTCAGTATTCGATAAGATCTCAATGGCTCGAACTGAATTACGCTAGTAAATTTCCAATTTTATATCTGGGGACTTGAATTTGATGTAGGTCTGAAGTGTTTTTGCCTAGGTGCAATTAACTGATTCCCGATCCGTCGAATGCACCAGGCTTGTTTGAAGAAAATATGTCTTGAGAGGCAATAATAAAGATGTTATTATATATTCCTTATATATGATAGATGTTTATTTTACATGCTAGAATTGTATTGATCGGAAACATCAATACATGTGTGTTTAATAAACAAAAAGGGTTCCTAGTTATGCCTCTCTTATAGTCTAGCTTGTTGATTAACAAGATGATCAAGGTTTCCTGATCAAGGACATTGGATGTTGTTAATAACAAGGTCACACCATTGGTGGAATGATGTCATGAACATTCATCCGAAGTATAGCATTACGATCAAGTCATTATGTTTATATTGCTATAACATCATACGAAGTAATCTTTATCCTTAGACCATGAGATCATGTTAATTGCTAACACCTGAAGAGTATCTTGATAACATCAAACGTCACATCGTAACAGGGTGACTATAAATATGGGTTCAGTACTACGAAGGTGTTATGTTGAGGCTCATGGATCAAGAGTGGAATTTGTCAATCCCAATGACGGATAGATATACTTTGGGCCCTCTCGGTGATGTCACATTGAGATAGCTTGCAAGGAAGTGATGTGATCACTAGAATGATATATCACAGGAACGAGAAAAGAGTGCATGTCGGAAACAAGATCAAACTAGGTATGCAGATACCGATGATCGAATCTCGGACATGCAATATATCGAGGGACAAAGGGATTTAGTTACAAGCGTTAAAGGTTCTCACGATCACAGAAGTCATCGTTGAATGTGTAGGAGTCAGTACGGATCTCAAGGTCCCGCTGCTGATTATTGATCGGAGAAGGCTCTCGATCATGTCTGCATTATTCGCGAACCATAGGGTGATACACTTAAGAGTTACCGGACACCATTTTGGAGCACATATGTTTCAGACGAAAGAATTGCAAAGCGCAGGAATTGTTTCAATAGAAACCGGAAATTGTTTCGGGTGAAATTGCAGAAAGTGGTTCTGCATGTGATATTGAAATATTGCAAGGGGCTATATGTGAATGTTTTTTAATTAAAGTAATTAACAAAATTCTGAATAAATTTAATAAAAGAGTTTTATTAAATGAGAGAGCATTAAACTTGGAGAATTTTAATGCATTTAAAGTGGAGACTTTAAAAGGGAATGTGAAGAGGCATTTTAAAGTGGAGGGGTTACCACCACATGAATGGGGGAGGTGAGGGGTCACCCCCCATGCGTCGGCCATGGAGAGAGAGGAGGTGAGGGGTACCCCCCCTCCTCCTATAAATGGCCACCCATTCCCTCCTTCATCCTCACACCTCCTTGTGAAGGATCTCTCTCCCCCTCTAGAATTATTCCCCATGGTCTCGGATTAGCGAGATACATGTTCCCGGTGGCATTTCGTCTAGAAGGAGTTGCTGCTTCCGCTGGATCGCTGGAGCGAGGAGGTGGAGGTTGTCCGGTGGCTTGAACGTGTGTGCGAGTACGGATGCGCTGCTGAGTCGCGGCGCTTGGACTTCCTCATGATCTTGAGATCGGCAAGTGTACGACTACATCAACCACGAGTTCCTACTCGTTAACAAAACTCATTGTCTTCGAGGGTAAGTTCTCGTTGGATGTATGTCCACCCGTTGCTTTGTACCTAGTAGATAGATCTTGGCGTATAGTTCACACCGTAGGAAAATTTTTGTTTTCTATGCTACGGAACCAACAGTGGTATCAGAGCCTGATCTATGCGTAGGTGCTTTGCACGGGTAGTATACATATGTTTATATGTGGGCGATGATGATCATGTTATTGCATCTTCTATGTATTTTGGATATTGGTGACATAGTGGGATGAAGCGGCCCAGACCAACCTTACATGTCATCGTACATGAGACCGGTTCCACGACTGACATGCAACTTGTTTTGCATAAGTGGCTGGCGGGTGTCTGTCTCTCCTACTATAGTCAATATCTGATTTACAATGAGTTGCTAATAACTTAGTTATCCTCGTTGTGGTTCATGTTCGTAGGTAAGAACGGTTCTATCTCCGAAAGCCCTAAGCCACGTAAAACTTGCAATTGATAAATTAGAGGCGTCTAGTTTAGATCGTTGCTGGGCTAGTGTGTTGATATGGTATTGTTGTAAGTAGATGTATGATAATACTCTTACAACACACTCAACGTGTAAGTTCCGTAGACCTTGGCCTTACACACAAAGGAATGATAGAGATCATACCACGATGCAAATCATAGAGATCAAATGCATGGACCATATCATCTCACTTTACCCATTAGATGTTAGCATCTTATACTGCTAGTTTGGCGCTTTTGGTAGCATTGTAAGATGATCCCTCATTTAGATATCAAGATAAAAATGTGTTCTTCCTTAAGTATGCACCGTTCTGTGGATCGTGTTTCGAGACATCACGTGATGATCGGTTGTACTCGAATCTACGCTTTCATAGGAATGGGTGTAAGACAGTTTTACACACGCGAATACTAAGGTTCTTACTTGGCGAGCCTAGCATGTACAGACATGGCCTCGGAACACGGACCGAAAGGTTAAGCATGAGTCATATAGTTGATATGATGCCCATTCATACGTCCATTTTGCATCACTATTCTATGTCTTAATTCACTATTATTCATTGATATATTTCGTATTGAGAGGTGATACTTATGTTATTTCATCTATTTTTGCATGGTTGATGACTTTTGGAGCATGGACCGCTGCAGTCAGGATTCTGATGGAAAAGGTGCTGTTTGGAGGAAAAATTCGCGAAGATCAGAAAATCCAGGAAAATATACGGAAAATCCTATTTTCCAGAAGACTCAGGATGCCATAAAATGGAGTGGAGGTGGGCCACAGGGGGCCCACACCACCCCATGGCGCGGGCAGGCCTAGGCCGCGCCTGGGAGTGGTGTGGCCGCCCTGGCCCACTCTAGCCTCTCCCCTCTAGCGTATATCATCCCCACGAAACCCTAAGACTCGGGGAGCGACCATAGAAGGATTCTGCCGCCTCTGCGGGACGGAAAACATCGAGAGAGAAAGATCTCTCCGGCAGACAGATTTCTGTCGGGGGAATTCCTTCCCGGAGAGGGGAGATCGTCGCCATCAACACCACCATCAAGCTGGACTTCATCAGGATCATCATCACCATCATCACCACCATCATCACCATCAGCACCCTCATCACCATCTCCATATTGCTATAACAATTGCGTTGAATCTTGCATAGTTCATAGGGGAAACTTTCCCGGTGTTGATTACTCTTTGTAGTTGATGCTATTGAGTGAACCATTGAATTATTGTTTATGTTCAGATTGTTATACATCATTATTCCATCTCTGATCATGATCCATATGATGTCTTGTGAGTAGTTCGTTTTGTTCTTGAGGACATGGGAGAAGTCTTGTTGTTAGTAGTGGAGTTGCGTTGAGAAAGATTCAATAGATTGTTATTTAAGTTGTGGTGTACTTCTTCTAGTGGTGTCATGTGAACGTTGACTACATGACACTTCACCTATATGGGCCTAAGGGAATGCATTGTGTATTTGGGTACTAATCGTAGGGGTTGCCGGAGTGACAAAAACCTGAACCCCCGTTAGGAAACTATTGCACAAGGGACGTAAGGGTCTTAGAGTTTAAAGTTGTGGTTAGGTTTCTAACTTAATTACTTTCTTGTACTTACGGATGCTTGCAAGGGGTATAATCACAAGTATGTATTAGTCTTGGATGGGGCGGTACATTAGCACAGGTTCACCCACACAACACTTAGCAAGCTAAAGAAGATTAATCGACTATATGAAGCGAAAGCACTTGACAGTCTTCCCATGTGTCCTCGAGAACGTTTGGTCATCTATAGAAATACAACCGGCTTTTCCTTCTCTGCATAAAGGATTGGGCCACTTGCTGCATTTATTCCTACTGTCTTTTATTTACTCGTACTTTGTTTACTTGCTTTATCGAAAACCCCTAAAAATCTGTTTGCTAAGTATTTGCAGAGAATTCCTGATCCATACCACTAGCCAGCACCTTCTGCTCCTCGTTGGGTTTGACACTCTTACTTATCAAAAATATTGCGATACACCCCCTATACTTGTGGGTCATCAAGAGTATTTTCTGGCGCCGTTGCCGGGGAGTGAAGCGCTATTGGAGAGTGGAACTAGTAAAGGAAACTTCTACTGTGAGTATTGTTTACTTTTGCTAGTTGCTTTATTTTCGTTATGGATAATTCTCTGAGTTTCTTATTTGGTAATGCTACTACCACTGCTAAGGTAGTAGATAAGCCACCACCTGCCGAGAAAGATGTTTTCAAAATACCTACAAGAATTATTGATCGTGTTATGGATAACTATTATGTTGGGGATGGAACTGTCCATCCCGGTGATCATTTACTCTTTATACACGAATTATGCGGGTTGTTCAAGTGTGCAAGTATTACTACAGATCAAGTTAAGAAGAAGTTATTCTCATTATCGCTGAAAGGAAGAGCTGAGGAATGGTATAAGCTGCTGAAGAATGGTCAAGCTCTGGAATGGGAGGAAATAGTGCCTCTCTTTTATTGAAAGTTTTATCCTCCTAGCGAGATTCATAAAGATCTGAATCAAATATACAACGTTTGGCCTCTTGATGGAGAGAGTACAGCTCAAGCTTGGGGGAGATTGAAGTTACTAATGCTCAAATGTCCCATTCATGAGCTCCCAAACAATATTATTATCAACAACTTTTATGCGAGGCTTTCTCTTCATGACAAGGATTTATTGGATGCTTCTTGTGCTGGATCATTCACTCGCATGGAAGAAGAAGCTAAATGGGATCTTCTGGACCGTATTCAAGACAATGCTGAAGTTTGGGAGAATGACAAAGGTAGAAAGTCAGGTATAAATTATGATTATGAATGCATTGAATCTTTTATGGGAACTGATGACTTTCAAAATATTAGTAATATTTATGGTCTTACTTTGCAAGTTATTACGAATTGCTTTAGAGCTTTTGCTTCCTATATCGAAATCCCAAAAAGGAAATGGAACAACTACCATGCACCTTACAAAGATATTGTTGACCATGCTCCTATTGGAAGTGCTGAGTATTGCATTATTGACCCCATCTTACCCGAACCTTATATCGAGAAGATTCCCTTCCCTAAAAAGGTAAAGGACCATCCTATGATAACTAATGTAATCACCAAAAGTGAAAAAAGAACTGTAAAACCTGATGAACAAATAAACATTGAACTTGTGGTAGCAATTGTGAAATACCTTATCACTAAAAGTGTAGAAGATGGGCACATAGTCTTTTGTGAGGATGCTTCTAATATTGTTTCACATCCCAATAGAACTAAAAAGGCTAGTGTTCTTGTGGTTTCTGTTATAATTGGTGATCATTGCCATTATGGTTTATGTGATATTGGTGCAAGTTCCACTGCTATTCCTTATGAGCTTTGCATAGAAATTATGCATGAGATCAGTCCTTGTGAGTTGGCAGATATTGATGTGGTTATTCACCTTGCTAATAGAGAGACCATCTCTCCAATTGGTATTGTACGAGACGTGGAAGTTCTTTGTGGTAAGATTAAGTACCCCGCTGATTTTCTAGTACTTGGTTCGGCTGCTAGTAAAACCTACCCTATCATTTTTGGTAGACCTTTCTTGAGTACTTGTGGAGCTATTATTGATTGCAAGAGGGAGAAAATCTTGACTAAATTTGATGGGGAATCTTATGAGTTTAATTTTTCGAAATTTACTAAAGAACCTTGTGAAGAGGAAACCCATAATGAGGATTTTAGGGTTGAACAACTTGCTTCTATTTCTCTTGCTCCTAACAATGCTTTGCAACAATTTATGGAAGATCATGAAAGTGAAATTTTCATGGAAGAAAGGAATGAGATTGACAGGATCCTCCGTGATCAACCTAAGATGCTTAAGCATGACTTGCATGTGGAAGACTTGGGTACCACGATGCCACCTAAAAAGGATCCGGTTTTCGATCTAAAACCTCTCCCTGATGATCTTAAATATGCTTTTATTGATGATAAAAAGATATATCCTGTTATTATTAGCGCTAAGCTTTTAGGGGAGGAAGAAGAAAGATTATTGGAAGTTTTGAGGAAACACCAAGGAGCTATGGGCTATACTCTGGATGATTTGAAAGGGATTTCACCTACTATATGTCAGCATTCTATCAACATAGAACCATATGCGAAGCCAGTAGTGGAGCACCAACGACGTTTAAATCCTAAGATGAAGGAAGTGGTAAGGAATGAGGTATTGAAACTCCTTGATGCTGGTATTATTTACCCTATTGCTGATAGTGAATGGGTTAGTCCTGTTCATTGTGTTCCTAAAAAGGGAGGTATTACCGTTGTTCCTAATGATAATGATGAGCTTATTCCTCAAAGAATAGTGGTAGGCTATAGGATGTGCATCGATTTTAGGAAAGTCAATAAAGTTACTAAGAAAGACCACTACCCGCTTCCTTTTATTGATCAAATGTTGGAAAGGTTGTCTAAAAAGACTCATTTTTGTTTTCTTGATGGTTATTCTGGTTTCTCTCAAATTGCTGTTAAACAACAAGATCAAGAAAAAACTACTTGTACTTGCCCTTATGGAACTTATGCTTATAGACGTATGCCTTTTGGTTTATGTAATGCTCCTGCTACTTTCCAAAGGTGCATGTCTGCTATCTTTCATGGCTTTTGTGAGGAAATTGTAGAAGTGTTCATGGATGAATTTTCTGTCTATGGAACTTCTTTTGATAATTGTCTGCACAACCTTGATAAAGTTTTGCAGAGATGTGAAGAAACTAATCTTGTTCTTAATTGGGAGAAATGCCACTTCATGGTTAATGAAGGGATTGTTCTTGGGCATAAAGTTTCTGAAAGAGGCATAGAAGTTGACAGAGCTAAGGTTGAGGCAATTGAGAAGATGCCATGCCCAAGAGACATCAAAGGTATTCGTAGTATCCTTGGTCATGCTGGTTTCTATAGAAGGTTTCTTAAAGACTTTTCTAGGATATCAAAACCCCTTACTAATTTTCTTCAAAAAGATGTACCCTTCGTTTTTGATGATGATTGTAAGGAAGCTTTTGAAACTCTTAAGAAGGCTTTAACTACAGCCCCTATTGTTCAACCACCTAATTGGAGTTTACCCATTGAAATAATGTGTGATGCTAGTGATTTTGTTGTAGGTGCTGTCCTTGGGCAACATATTGATAAAAAGCTAAACGTTATCCATTATGCTAGTAAGACTCTAGACGCTGCTCAAAGGAATTATGCTACTACTGAAAAGGAATTCCTAGCTGTTGTTTTTGCTTGTGATAAGTTTAGGCCCTATATTGTGGACTCAAAAGTAACCATTCATACTGATCATGCTGCTATTAAATATCTTATGACGAAGAAGGACGCTAAGCCTAGGCTTATTAGATGGGTACTGCTTTTACAAGAGTTTGATCTACATATAGTAGATAGAAAGGGTGCTGAAAATCCTGTAGCTGATAATTTATCTCGTTTGGAAAACATCTCTTTTGACCCTATGCCTGTTAATGATAGTTTCCCGAATGAACAACTGCAGTGGGAGTGAGCTCGCGAGGAAGCCCTTGGTATGCTGATTATGCTAGCTTTATTGTCTCCAAGTATTTGGCTCCAACTTTTACAGCTCAGCAAAGAAGAAAGTTCTTCTATGATCTGAGACATTATTTTTGGGATGACCCACACTTATACAAAGAAGGAGTTGATGGTATTATGCGAAGATGTGTTCCAGAATATGAACAAAAAGAGATATTGCGTAAATGCCATGGTAGTGCCTATGGAGGACATCATGCAGGAGATAGAACTGCACAAAGGTTATTACAATCAGGTTTTTACTGGCCTGCCCTTTTTAAAGATGCAAGAAAAATTGTTTTATCTTGTGATGAATGTCAGTGTGTTGGTAATATTTCTAGACGCAATGGAATGCCTATGAACTACTCTCTAGTTATTGAACCTTTTGATTGTTGGGGATTTGACTTTATGGGTCCTTTCCCTCCTTCGAAAGGCTACACTCATATTCTTGTTGCCGTAGATTATGTTACTAAGTGGGTAGAAGCTATTCCTGCAAAAAGTGCTGATGGGGAAACCTCTCTAAAAATGCTTAAAGATGTTATCTTTCCTAGGTTTGGAGTGCCTAGGTATCTCATGACTGATGGGGGTTCTCATTTCATTCATGGTGGCTTTAGGAAGACCCTCGCTAAATATGATGTTAATCATAGAATTGCTTCAGCTTATCACCCCAAACTAGCGGGCAAGTAGAGTTATCAAATAGAGAAATTAAATCTATCTTGGAAAAGACTGCTAATAGGTCTAGAAAAAACTGGGCAAAGAAGTTGAATGATGCTTTATGGGCTTATAGAACTGCTTATAAAAATCCTATGGGAATGTCTCCTTATAAAATGGTTTATGGGAAAGCTTGCCACTTACCCTTAGAGCTAGAACACAAAGCTTGCTGGGCAGTGAAAGAACTAAATAGAGATTGTAAGCTCGCTGGTGAGAAAAGATTATTTGACTTAAGTTCTTTAGATGAATGGAGGAGTGAAGCCTATGAGAATGCTAGGCTCTTTAAGGAAAAAGTTAAAAGATGGCATGACAAGCGAATACTTAAGAGAGAATTTCATGTTGGTGAGAAAGTTCTATTGTATAGGTCTCGTCTCAGATTTTTTACAGGTAAGCTACTATCAAAATGGGAAAGACCTTTCATCATTGAAGAAGTATACCGTTCAGGAGAAATAAAAATTTCTTCTCTAAAAGATAATACTACACAAGTAGTGAATGGACAGCGACTCAAACACTATATTGCTGGAGATTCTTACAATGAAGATGTTGATGCCTTTCAAGTTATAACTCCAGAGAAATTCATTGAGGACCAAATTCAGAGACCTGCAGAGTCTGTTTCCAACTAGGTACCAGTTCTGGTAAGAAAAGTTCCGCGAAAATACAATCCAACTATATTTTTGCAGTTTTCAGTCAATAAGGAAAGTTTCGAAGCGAAAAAGAGACGGAACCGGAGCCGGGGTGGCCCACACCACCCCATGGCGCGGGCCCACCCCTGGTCGCGCCACCAGGTGGTGCGGCCACCCAGGACTCCGTCTCCGACCCGTTTTCACCCAGTACCTTCCTTTTGATATGAAACTTCGTAATATATAACCCCCCGGATCTTCCGAGGTTCGTATATCGTGTTTTCTTCGTGTTTTTGTTTCGATCTGTTTGTGCCAGGTAGAATCCCAGATTTGGAGCCACAATGTCTTCCTCTGGATCATCCAAGGGAGATTCCTTAGAAGATATCATCAACCCATACATGAGAGAATTGAAGATTCATCCCAAGGAGTTGTTGCTCGAAGGTGGGGAGGTCCGGATTAAAGAGGTTCAAGGCCCTAAAGGTGAAGGAAGTCTGGAGGACATGATGGAAGCACTGGAGCAAGAAGTCTTTAGGTACAGGAAGATGGCTGAGCGCGAAGTGGATATCATCCATAAGATTTGCTCCGAACTCATCACCGAGCACCAAAAGGAGACTACTGAACTCAAAGACGAAGTCTTCTCACTCCGCCAAACAACCAACGAACTGCAAGCACAGTTCTATGACGTTCAAAATCAAAACTGTGAGTATGAGGCTAGATTTAAACGCATAAGTGCTGCTGCAAGTTTCAGGATGTTGGAAACTACGAAGTCCTTTGTTGATGGGAAGCCTTTACCCTGGAAGACGGACGAAGATGAGAGGATACCACCACCACCAAAGGAGTAATTCGTCATCAGGTTTGGCATCCCCTTGGTTTGTTCCAAGCTTGGGGGAGTGCCGCGGTATCATATCACTATCTTCTATCTTTTTACCTTATTAGTAGAGTCATATCATGAATAGAGGAGTTATTATGTAGTATGGTTTGCATTATGTAAGTGTCCCCTCTCTCTTTAGATTTGTATCCCTTGGTGTGATTTTTTGTTATGGAATATTAATGAGAAGTTCTTTCATTCACTCTTTTGCATAGCTTATGTTAGTTTTCAATTCGTGGTTATATGATTGACCTTGTTGTTAGTATTGGTAGCACTCTGGGATCATTGAGTTAATTTAGGTGGTTTTGGCAAACCTGGCTCGGTTAGTAGCAACACCTTTTTGAGAGTTGAAAGAAAAAGATAGAAGTACTCTAAAGAAAAATAATTTCATCATCTTTCTTTCTTGATTTGCTCATAAGTCTAGTATTCTCTAGTTAAGATCTTTTGTGCTTCCAAGGAAGATTGCATGTTTGTCTTTATCATTTGTATGTTTGGTTGTTTCCTTCAACTCTTGTACTTGCTACCCAGCCTTGCTAGCCAAAAACCTGTACTAAGAGGGTATTCTTCTCATGCATCCACCTCCTTTAAACCAAACCCATGCCATTTCTGTCCACCATACCTACCTAGTAGCATTATTGCTATTCCAAGTAAATTCTTGTTTTATCTACCTCCCAAATTAAATTTGTTATGTGAAAATTAGTGATTAAAGCTCTCACGAACTTGATGGCACACTTTACTTTCTTTCATTTAATAAACTTGAACCATTGTGCTCACCTATGTTGCGTATATGCTTGCGCTTTGTAAGTTGTGAATTAGCAGAACCATGCTGTCATGGGGAACGCTTTCAACATTGCACTGGTACTTTGTACCAAGTTGATATCATGTTATTTTGTCTATGGATGTCGTCGGTGTGAAATGAAAGGGGAGCTTGTAAGTCCATGGAGTTATGCTTATGTGTTAGAGAAACGCCTGGGCCGCTGGTCTAATCCATGCTGACATGGTGGAAACCTGCAGCGTAACCATAACGAGTATCTATGAAGCATTCTTCTTATAAAAAAAGATAGAGATTGAGAAAAAAGAGAAAAATAATGAAAAAGAGATATTATGAAAAGAGGAAAGAGAGAAAAAATCACCATATTCCCATGGTAAATAAGAAGATTGCTGAGATACTTGTTGTTTGCTTGCCTTGTCATTTTGATATGGGGATTCTTCCGTATCATCGGGCAAGGGGTACCCCATTGGCGGTTCTCAATGATACACATATGCTTACGATGACAAGAACTTACCGGTGACTAAACTTGAGTAGCATGAGGAGCGGCCCTCGTATTCAAGGGACATGAGATTCTCAACTTATAACTTGTCAATGCATATCCTCATTTTTGATCACTTTAACCTTAATCACCTAAAGATGCCTATGATAGGGGCAATGAGAGCTCAAAGCTAGTAAGTATCATAATTTTTGGGAGCTCTTTATGAGACTTGCAATCCCTACTTGCCTCTGCGAAGGGCCTTTCTTTTACTTTGTAGTTGAGTCAGTAAACCTACTCCCCTCTATCTCAGCAGGTATTTTGAGTTGATGTGTTTCATTCGTTCATATGATGATTTATTCAATCATGTTTCTTATGTTCCTTGCTTTGCACGTTGCTCTTACCTTGAAGTTTACTACTTTGAAAGCTATCATTGAAAAATCAGCTATTTGTGAACTCCAGCAAATTATCAACTATCCTTCGACCAAGAGCTAAGTTTGCCATTACCAATTATGATTCACTTTATGTATCTTTATTGTGTTTCCTTTACTCATTGCAAGTTGAGTTATATAATAGTGAGTTGTCTTCTATTATGATCTAGGTATTTAATGAATGTGATGCTTCTTGTCTGTATTCTTTTATCGACTCTTCACTCCATAAACCTGAGGTCATGTTTATTGAGCTCAGTTTCGCTTGGGGATAAGCGAAGTCTAAGCTTGGGGGAAGTTGATACGTCCATTTTGCATCACTATTCTATGTCTTAATTCACTATTATTCATTGATATATTTCGTACTGAGAGGTGATACTTATGTTATTTCATCTATTTTTGCATGGTTGATGACTTTTGGAGCATGGACCGCTGCAGTCAGGATTCTGATGGAAAAGGTGTTGTTTGGAGGCAAAATTCGCGAAGATCAGAAAATCCGGGAAAATATATGGAAAATCCTATTTTTCCAGAAGACTCAGGATGCCAGAAGATGGAGTGGAGGTGGGCCACAGGGGGCCCACACCACCCCATGGCACGGGCAGGGCTAGGCCGCGCCTGGGAGTGGTGTGGCCGCCCTGGCCCACTCCAGCCTCTCCCCTCTGGCGTATATCATCCCCACAAAACCCTAAGACTCGGGGAGCGACCATAGAAGGATTCCGCCGCCTCTGCGGGGCGGAAAACATCGAGAGAGAAAGATCTCTCCGGCAAACAGATTTCTGCCGGGGAAATTCCTTCCCGGAGAGGGGAGATCGTCGCCATCAACACCACCATCAAGCTAGACTTCATCGGGATCATCATCACCATCATCACCACCATCATCACCCTCATCACCATCTCCATATTGCTGTAACAATTGCGTTGAATCTTGCATAGTGCATAGGGGAAACTTTCCCGGTGTTGATTACTCTTTGTATTTGATGCTATTGAGTGAACCGTTGAATTATTGTTTTTGTTCAGATTGTTATACATCATTATTCCATCTATGATCATGATCCATATGATGTCTTGTGGGTAGTTCGTTTTGTTCTTGAGGACATGGGAGAAGCCTTGTTGTTAGTAGTGGAGTTGCATTGAGAAAGATTCAATAGATTGTTATTTAAGTTGTGGTGTACTTATTCTAGTGGTGTCATGTGAACGTCGACTACATGACACTTCACCTATATGGGCCTAGGGGAATGCATTGTGTATTTGGCTACTAATCGTAGGGGTTGCCGGAGTGACAGAAACCTGAACCCCCGTTAGGAAACCATTGCACAATGGACGTTAGGGTCTTAGAGTTTAAAGCTGTGGTTAGGTTTCTACCTTAATTACTTTCTTGTACTTACAGATGTTTGCAAGCGGTATAATCACAAGTATGTAGTAGTCTTGGATGGGGCGGTACATTAGCACAGGTTCACCCACACAACGCTTAGCAAGCTAAAGAAGATTAATCGACTATATGAAGCGAAAGCACTTGATAGTCTTCCCATGTGTCCTCGAGAACGTTTGGTCATCTATAGAAATACAACCGGATTGTCCTTTGCTGCATAAAGGATTGGGCCACTTGCTGCATTTATTCCTACTATCTTTTATTTAGTCGTACTTTGTTTACTTGATTTATCGAAAACCCCTAAAAATCCGTTTGCTAAGTATTTGCAGAGAATTCCTGATCCATACCACTAGCCAGCACCTTCTGCTCCTCGTTGGGTTCGACACTCTTACTTATCGAAAATACTGCGATACACCCCCTATACTTGTGGGTCATCACCCATATAGATGCTCGCCTTTGAAGCTACACCGACTCACGTGATGATCGGACTTGGTGTAGTGGATTTGGTTCATGTAATCACCAAAAAGGCACGAGGGATGTCGTTTTTGAGTGGGAGTTCATTAGTAATTTGGATTAGTTGAACTCAATCTATCATAAACTTAGTCTAAATAAACTTTACAAATTCTGTTGTAGATGGCACCACCTGCTTTTAATTTCAATGTGTTCATGGAGAAAGAGAAACTTGCTGCGAATGGTAGCAACTTCACCAACTGGGCTATGAATTTGAGGATTCTCCTCACTGCTGCACAAAAGCAATATGTGCTAGATGTGCCGCTAGGCCCCCCACCAGCTCCTGATGCCCCTAACGAGGAAAAGAATGTCTATGTGACTCGTCAAGAGGACCACAACTTAGTTCATTGCGGCATACTGTATGGGCTAGAGCCAGAACTTCGAAAGCGTTTCGAAAATGGCAATGCCTTTGATACCATGGGAGAATTGAAAATGATTTTCGATACCAATGCTGCCGTAGAGAGTTATAATGCTACAGAAAAGTTCTTTAGCTGCATGATGGGGGAGAACAGCTCCGTTAGTGAGCATGTACTAAAAATGTCTGGGTACGCCGATAAGCTTGTGTCCTTGGGAATAACGATTCCCATTGACTTAGTCATACATCGTGTTCTCCAATCTCTACCACCTAGCTACAAGAGCTTCATGATGAACTATAATATGCAGGGCATGAAGAAGTCTCTTCTCGAGCTTCTATCAATGCTTAAGATTATAGAAGTGGAGATTAGGAAAGAACATCAAGTGTTGATGATCAATAGGACCACCGGTTTCAAAAAGGACAAGAAAGGAAAGCACAAGGGAAAGAAGGGTGCCAAATCTGTTGCCGCGCCTGAAAAGAAACCCCGAGCTGGCCCTAAGTCTGACACCGAGTGTTACTATTGCAAGAGGACTGGCCATTGGAAGCGCAATTGCCCTAAGTATTTGGCGGACAAGAAGTCCGGCAAGGCAAACAAAGGTATATGTGATATACATGTTATTGATGTGTACTTGACTAGTACTCGCAGTAGCACCTGGGTATTTGATACGGGATCGGTTGCTAATATATGTAACTCGGTTCAGGGGCTACGGAACAAGCGACAACTAGCAAGGGATGAGGTCTAGATGCGGGTCGTCAATGGATCAAAAGTTGATGTGATCGCCGTCGGGACGCTACCTCTCCATATGCCATCGGGATTAGTTATAAACCTAAATAATTGTTATTTGGTGCCTGCACTGAGCATGAACATTGTATCCGGATCGTGTTTGATGCAAAGTGGTTATTCCTTTAAATCTGAAAACAATGGTTGTTCGATTTATAAGAATGATATCTTTTATGGTCATGCACCTATGTTGAATGGTTTATTTCTGTTCGATCTCGATAGTAATATTATGCATATTCATAATGTTAATGCTAAAAAGATTAAACTTGATAATGATATATCTGCATACATGTGACACTGCCATCTAGGTCATATTGGCGTTAAACACATGAAGAAACTCCATTCTGATAGACTTTTGGAATCACTTGATTTTGAATCATTTGATACATGTGAGCCATGCCTTATGGGCAAGATGACTAGAACGTCGTTTTCCAGTTCAATGGAACGGGCGACAGATTTATTGGAAATCATACATACTGATGTGTGTGGACCAATGAGTGTGTCGGCGCGAGGTGGATATCGTTATTTTGTTACTTTCACGGATGATTTGAGTAGATACGGGTATATCTATTTGATGAAACACAAGTCTGAAACTTTTGAAAAGTTCAAGGAATTTCAGAATGAAGTGGAAAATCATCGTAATAGAAAGATCAAATTTCTACGGTCTAACCGTGGAGGAGAGTATCTAAGTTACGAGTTTAGCACACACATGAAAGAGTGTGGAATAGTTTCACAACTCACGCCTGCCGGAACACCACAACGTAATGGTGTGTCGGAACATCGTAATCGTACCTTATTGGATATGGTTCGATCTATGATGTCTCTGACTGACTTGCCACTGTCATTTTGGGGTTATGCACTGGAAACAGCTGCATTCACTTTAAATCGGGCACCATCTAAATCCGTTGAAACGACACCGTATGAATTATGGTTTGGAAACAAACCTAAGCTGTCATTTCTTAAAGTTTGGGGATGCGATGTTTATGTGAAGAAACTTCAGCCGGATAAACTCGAACCCAAAGCGGAAAAATGCGTCTTCATAGGATACCCTAAGGAAACGATTGGGTATACCTTCTATCACAGATCTGAGGGCAAGGTTTTTGTTGCCAAGAATGGATCCTTTCTTGAGAAGGAGTTTCTCGCGAAAGGTGTGAGTAGTCGGAAGGTAGAACTCGAAGAGGTTATTGAACCTTCTCTTCATGAAATGGCGAGTAGCTCAGCACCGGAAGTTGTTTCGGAGTTGACTTCACCTAATGAAGAGAGAGCTAATGATATTGATCATGAAACTTCGAAAGAGGACACTACCGAACCTCGCAGGTCAAGCAGGACACATGCAGCTCCTGAACTGTATGGTAATCCTGTTATGAATTTCATGGTTGATGAAATGGATGACCCTACGACATATGAAGAAGCGATGATAAGCCCAGATTCCAAAAAATGGCTAGAAGCCATGAAATCCGAGATGGAATCCATGTACGAGAACCAAGTTTGGACCTTCGTGGACTTGGCTCACGATCGAAAGGCCGTTGAGAATAAATGGATTTTCAAAAGAAAAACTGATGCTGATGGTAATGTGACCATCTATAAGGCTCGACTTGTCGCAAAGGGGTTTTGACAAATTCAAGGAGTTGACTACGATGAGACATTCTCTCCCATAGGAATGCTTAAGTCGGTTAGGATTATGTTAGCAATTGCTGCATATTTCGATTATGAAATATGGCAGATGGATGTCAAAACTGCGTTCCTCAATGGTAATATTGAAGAAGAGTTGTATATGATACAACCTAAGGGTTTTGTTCATCCTAAGGATGCTAATAAGGTAAGCAAACTTCAGCGATCCATCTATAGACTGAAGCAAGCATCCCGGAGTTGGAATCTCCGCTTTGATGAGGTGATCAAAGAGTTTGGATTTGGCCAAACTTATGGAGAGGCTTGTATTTACAAGAAAGTGAGTGGGAGCAATGTGGCATTTCTGATATTATATGTGGATGCCATATTATTGATTGGAAATGATATAGATCTTTTAAACAGTGTTAAAAGTTATCTAAACAGCAAATTTTCGATGAAAGACCTTGGTGAAGCGTCATATATATTAGGCATTAAAATCTATAGAGATAGATCAAGGTGGCTAATTGGGCTATCGCAGAGTACATACCTTGATAAGATATTAAAGAAGTTTAATATGGACGAAAGTAAGAAGGGGTTCTTACCTATGTTGAAAGGCAAGACATTGAGTAAGACTCAAAGTCTGGCTACGGCGAAAGATAGAGAAATGATGGATAAGATCCCCTATGCCTCGGCCATAGGCTCTATTATGTATGCCATGCTATGTACAAGACCGGATGTGGCACATGCTATTAGTTTGACTAGTAGGTACCAATCTTACCCAGGTTCGGAACACTGGATAGTGGTAAAGAACATCCTCAAGTACTTGAGAAGAACTAGGGATATGTTTCTTATATACGGAGGTGAAGAAGAGCTAGTCGCTAAGTGTTATGTCGATGCTAGCTTTGACACCGATCCGGATGAATCTAAGTCTCAATCCGGATACGTATTTCTCTTGAACGGAGCAGTAGTTAGTTGGAGGAGTTCCAAACAACCTGTGGTTGCTGGATCAACGACGGAGGCAGAATATGTTGCTGCTTCAGAAGCGGCGCAGGAAGCGGTTTGGATGAAAGAGTTCATTACGGAACTGTGTGTGGTTCCTAGTGCATTGGACCCAATGGTGATCTATTGTGACAACAATGGAGCCATAGCCAACGCAAAGGAACCGAGGTCTCACAGAAATTCCAAGCATATTAATCGCCGGTTTCACACCATCCGCGAACATGTCAAGGATGGAGATATAAAGATTTGTAAAGTAAACACGGACCTAAATGTAGCAGATTTGTTGACTAAAGTTCTCCCTAGGGAAAAACATGATCAACACCAGAACTCCATGGGTGTTAGATTTATCACTATGTGAACTAGATTATTGTCTCTAGTGCAAGTGGGAGACTGAAGGAAATATGCCCTCAGAGGCAATAATAAAGTTGTTATTATGTATTCCTTATATATGATAGATGTTTATTTTGCATGCTAGAATTGTGTTGATTGGAAACATCAATACATGTGTGTTTAATAAACAAAAAGGGTTCCTAGTTATGCCTCTCTTATAGACTAGCTTGTTGATTAACAAGATGATCAAGGTTTCCTGATCATGGACATTGGATGTTGTTAATAACAAGGTCACACCATTGGTGGAATGATGTGATGAACATTCATCCGAAGTATAGCATTACGATCAAGTCATTATGTTTATATTGCTATAACATCATACAAAGTAATCTTTATCCTTAGACCATGAGATCATGTTGATTGCTAACACCTAAAGAGTATCTTGATAACATCAAACGTCACACCGTAACAGGGTGACTATAAAGATGGGTTCAGTACTACGAAGGTGTTATGTTGAGGCTCATGGATATACGCTGGGCCCTCTCGGTGATATTACATTGAGATAGCTTGCAAGCAAGTGATGTGATCACTAGAATGTTATATCACGGGAACGAGAAAAGAGTGCATGTCGGAAACGAGATCAAACTAGGTATGGAGATACCGATGATCGAATCTCGGACATGCAATATATCGAGGGACAAAGGGATTTAGTTACAAGCGTTAAAGGTTCTCACGATCACAGAAGTCATCGTTGAATGTGTAGGAGTCAGTACGGATCTCCAGGTCCCGCTGCTGATTATTGATCGGAGAAGGGTCTCGATCATGTCTGCATTATTCGCGAACCGTAGGGTGACACACTTAAGAGTTACCGGATACCATTTTGGAGCACATATGTTTTAGACGAAAGAATTACAAAGCGCAGGAATTGTTTCAATAGAAACCGGAAATTGCTTCGGGTGAAATTGCAGAAAGTGGTTCTGCATGTGATATTGAAATATTGCAAGGGGCTATATGTAAATGTTTGTTAGTTAAAGTAATTAACAAAATTCTGAATAAATTTAATAAAAAAGTTTTATTAAATGAGAGAGCATTAAACTTGGAGAATTTTAATGCATTTAAAGTGGAGGCTTTAAAAGGGAATGTGAAGAGGCATTTTAATGTGGAGGGGTTACCACCACATGAATGGGGGAAGGTGAGGGGTCACCCCCCCATGCGCCAGCCATGGAGAGAGGGGGTACCCCCCCTCCTCCTATAAAAGGCCACCCATTCCCTCCTTCATCCTCACACCTCCTTGTGAAGGATCTCTCTCCCCCTCTAGAATTATTCCCCCATGGTCTCGGATTAGCGAGATACATGTTGCCGGTGGCATTTCGTCTAGAAGGAGTTGCTGCTTCCGCTGGATCGCTGGAGCGAGGAGGTGGAGGTTGTCCGGTGGCTTGAACGTGTGTGCGAGTGCGGATGCGCTGCTGAGTTGCGGCGCTCGGACTTCCTCACGATCTTGAGATCGGCAAGCGTACGACTACATCAACCACGAGTTCCTACTCGTTAACAAAACTCGTTGTCTTCGAGGGTAAGTTCTTGTTGGATGTATGTTCACCCGTTGCTTTGTACCTAGTAGATAGATCTTGGTGTGTAGTTCATACCGTAGGAATTTTTTTGTTTTCTATGCTGCGGAACCAACATTGTTGTACCCAAATCCCTACAAGTCAATATAAAAGTAAATATTTCGTAAAGAAAACTTCAGATCGTAAATACTAAGTTTATCTTTGAGACTCAACCTGAATCTACGATTCGGATGGAATCTCTGGGGCTACTGACATAAGTATAACTATTCGGGTTCTTATGATTAGTTACCCTAGTTGCATAAAGGATCACAAGCCCATGAAGCCACAAAGAAGGCCTAGAAAGCATCTGACGGAAGATATAGTTTAGAAATAGAAACCGACATTGTAGCCCTGTTGTAATCATAGTCTGTAACCTATCTGTATACGGCTAGGCTAGGAGGAGCCGATGGAGAAGGACAAAAAGAAAGCCTTGAGCAATCTGTAATCGATTTGACCATAAGAAATTAGACGACTTCGACTCCCTTGTTTGTCTGATCAGCCGACGAAATCTCCAGTGTTCTCTTTTCCTCGAAATTCTAAGTCCATAATCATGAGCATTGCTAAGGTTATCCCTCGTCAAGCACCGTAAACTATACTAGTAAGATATAATTTAGTTCGTTGGCCGAGGCTATGCTAGCAATTTTCAATTAAGCACGATCTACTAATATTATTCTAAAAAATAATCTACTAATATTAGCTACACCTTTTTCAATATTAAATGATATGCGTGCACACAATTTTAAATAAATTTATGTCACTGACTAAAAATCAGTTCGGAAGGGGCCAAGGAACTACGGGGAAAAGAATGACATGAGTTTTCACATCCGGTATTTTTTATTACACTATGTTATATAATTTTATGTAAAAAAAGCACATATGGAAAAGAATGACGTATGAGTTATATTGGTTTGAGTGGCCCACATTTGGCTTCCTTTTCAGTTAGCATGTCCCTTTTTCTGTTGTTGTTATTTGGTATTTAGCTTCCTTTTCAGTTAGCATTCCCCCTTTTCTGTTGTTGTTATTCGGTATATATAAAACTATCTAGTCATCTATGCTTTTTTGATTGGTACCTTAGATATATCAATCATAGTCGTCGGGAGCACTAGGGGTGGGTAGAAAAACCGATAACCGAAAACCGAACTTGAAAAGACCGAAACCAAAACCGAATAGACCGAGACCAAAAAGACCGATCAGAAAATTGGGTAGCAAATTTTGAAGACCAAATTTAGTTTCGTTTATCGGTCATTTGTTCTCGGTAACCGAATGGACCGAACTGACTAAAATTCACATGAGAGTGGCCTAGTCCTGAAGCCTAAGTTGGCCATTACTATAGATTTATCTTCCTCGACTGAGCTAAATATGGTATTGTTCACTATTAATTCCCGCCAATTGATACGAATGTACAAAGTGCATTATATTTTCAAACTACAACTGAAATTATACCAATTTATTTACAAAATATTATCTAACTTTTATATTTGATAATATCTACCACACTATTCGGTCATGAACGAACCCGAACCTGAATTATCAGCTACCAAAATTTGTCGGGTAGTAAAAGCAATAAGTAAATTTCGGTCTTCATTTCTTAAAGATAGATTCTAAAATAGACCAAAATACAGAGACCAAATTTTCGGTCATGACCGAACGCCCACCCCTTGGGAGTACTATGCATTTGTAATGTGAATATTTATGGCCAAATAAAAAGCTCCTTCCACTTTGGACCATTTCTTGACATATGTTCTAGGTGCTTTTCCCGGTAGTTTCTCTTCTTTTCTAAAGAATAGATGATACTCGCGCGTTGCTGCGGAAATTGGTAATTATCTCTTGGAGAAATACCGAAATGAAGTTCATCATGTGATAAGAGCTAACAGAAATCTTTTTCACTATGCATCTTGAGCATTTTCCCAGTGATTCCTGTATATGAGTTTGAGTGTTTTATATACAAATGCATAAAGTGTATCAGATTACTAATAATATATTAGAAAACCATTTTATTATTTTACTAAATGTTACACATGGACACAACTTCATGCACATTATCAGATATACATAGCAGATACACACATCTTCCTTTGCCAGTGTCCTCTGTATGAAGAAGCATACTCTAGAAATGCTATAGAATCAATGACGCGGATTCTCCTGTTACTTGTGAAAGCACATGAGGTCCTATCAGAATTTATAATTGGTAGACACTAACAATTAACTTGTAATCTTCTATACTATTGATCATTTTGGCTATATTCAATTCAAATAATATAGAAGTTACAAATGCACTCAAACACATATAGAGTGGTTCTGAGAAAATGTGAGAATAAAATAAAGGAACCAACAATTCACGATCTATTTCTCGCCTTGAATAGTGGAGGAATATATGGAGATTAAGATGAATTGTAGAAATAAATATGAGGAGCCGGCTAATTATCTCCAACTGAGCACAAAACCTATTCATTGGTCCTGCTAATCCATTATACATTCATGTACCTGTAAACAAATAGACATATTAAATAGCCTGATTAAGTGCACTTTGCCAAACAATACCAAAGCACGGATGTTGTAACTTACTACATCAACAAATGTGTGTGCAGAGTATTGAGCTGATGTCTTACCTCACATAGTAATCATTAGCATGCTGAGCAATTGGAAGACATACCATCAAAGTTGAAAGATTTGTCTTACCTTCTTAAATTAGGTTATTTACAGATAAGCAACACAGTAGTGAATTTATAATTGTTGTCATGATCTGCTAAAGCATGAAATGAATAACATAAAAAATAGCATGAATGGAAGAGATCTCAAACATGTACGTGTGAGCACATCAACACTTCAATTATAGATTCGACTTAACTCTGTATTCAAGAAAGGAAAAGAAAACATATACTATTAGAATACCCAAGACAAGCAGAATTTGAAAATCAAAAGAAAAGATATCAAGATAAGAGAAAGGAGCATCCGTGCTTACCACATAATCACAGTGCATCTACAATAGAAAATCTAAAAGCCAAGCTGCTGGGCCTTTTGATGCATGAACGGCTTGACTTTTTCTGTACATGTAGTATTTCAAATATAGGCTAAAAAAACTGAGAAAATATTAAGCAATAGTGAATTCCAATAGAATTTCAGTCTAACGTCTGCCTGCAAAACAAAACATACACCGAGAGAAGGAAATGGAGAGGGAGATGCTTCCCTACCAAAGCACACTCTCTTGTCCATAATATATTCTTCTGATTCGGTAAAAGGAAACCAGTTATATGATCATGTCCCAATGATTTATTTGATTCGGTGGTATCTGTAACCATTGCCTACCTGAGAAACAAAAGGAAACGCTCAGATAAAAATCTAGAAACCTGACCGTGTTCGTGCATCGTCATGATGAAGGCTGACTTGGTGAGACAATCTTCCACCGCATGCCAACTCAAACAAAGCGTCATGCTAAAGCACTCCATTGTCTCAACAAAACATATATGGTGTAGGTGAGCATGAAATAGTATAATCGCTTGCAAATAAACAGAAGGTGACATGTGACCAAATAAAACGTGAAAAAGTATGTACCTAAGAGATGGGGATAAATAAACACATCTGCATCCTAATGAGATCTTGTAGGCTATGAAAATACACATCGGAGGAGTGAATTTGCAGAGCACGGGGATATCATGGTGTGGTCGACCCCCGCCTTCACGGAAGACCTCATTTTTTTGTGTTGAACCACGAGGGAAGAGCTACGGATCAAGCTGATCCATCGTTTTAAATTATCCCAAGGAGGATGCGTGGATGGAGATGTAAGGGGGCGGGTGGAAGAGGAAGTGGAAAAGAAGGAAGCCGAGTGCCTCCATTAGATTCCCTCTGTGGTTTTTATTTCTCACTAAGATCGTGGGGGAATAGGAAGATAATTGCGTCGTGGCGGAATTGATGGGGAAGATGGATATGAGGAGTCAACGTTCTAGAGGTCGATGGAGAAGACAAATAGTATTGGGCTCTCGTGAGTAGATGGACTGCATGTGCGCTGAAACAATAGGCCGGGCCAAAACGGTTGTTTGATTTGCAAAAAACAAAATCTGTATTTTTCCTCGGGACAAAAACTGGACAGCGTGGACTGAACGGATCGGGGATTCCCAGACGTGGCTGACATGGTGACGTGGATGTCCTGCATGTTGAGAGAAATAGGATAGTGGGGGACTCCTATTTAGATTTAGAAGATGCCATTGCCTTTTTTTTCATCTGCAGCCATGTGTTGTTTTGGCTCCTTTCTCTAGTTTTAATTGATCTGCTTAGACACTTATTATTAAAGATTTATGGTACAGAAGAATTAATGGAGATTGTTGTATTGCCTTTATTTTAGCTTCATTTAAATATATGTTGAGTTAGCTATCACCTAACTATTAGAATAAACCCAGCTACCAGGCACGAGAGTCCAACCAAACATAAAATTTATAGGCTTTGACTGTGATAACATAAGGCAGGTTCGCAAATTCTTACAACATGATTCGTGTCATTGTTGTCCTTGCAAACTACAAAGATTTTCCAGTAGATCTGTTTAATTTTTTATTCTATTTTTTTGCTCATATCTATCTCACTATTGTAATGTAATTTTCTTTAATTCTTCTGCACATATTGCATTTTTGTGTGCCATATACTGACCTTCCTAGACAGTTGTTGCATGGCTGTTGCTTATATCTTTTTTTGATAAAGGATGCTCTATTACTTAAAAAGTTTTAATTCCACACACGGTCTTTGCATAACTACGATGCACAAAACTGATACAAGTGTAGATTTGCATAACAAAATAAAATAGGTGAATTACATATCATAATGAGAAATTGCAAAACACCTAAGAGGTGGAGAGTCGATCTGAAGATTATGCTGCCATCCATGTCGGGTGAAAAGGTTCCTCACCGTATCCTCCAACCATGTACATACGTCCGTAAAGAGATCGAGGAACTCCACATAATATAGAGATGACCATAAACGGAGCATACGTAAGACCTAGTGCAGAGTTGTGTACCGTCTTTCAAATTGTTTGCTCGTTATTATTTGCCCACAGTCTGGCTGGCAAACAACATATTTCAGTTGTATTGGCCAAGAATTTTTTTGGCATTAATGCTTGTAGTTTGCTACATCTTTCTAATGATAGTTCATTTCTATTAATATTTATTGGTTGATGTACTGGCCAACTGTTAGGGGTGGGCGTTTGGTCATGACCGAAGATTCGGTCTATTTTAGAATCGTTTTCTAAAAAATAAAGACCAAAATTTACTTATTATTTTCACTACCCGACAAATTTGGGTAACCGATAATTCGGGTCCGGGTTCGGTCATGACCGAATTATGTGGTAGATATTATCAAATATAAAAGTTAGATAATATTTCATAAATAAATTGGTACAATTTCAGTTGTAGTTTGAAAATATAATGCACTTTGTACATTCGTATCAATTTGCGGGAATTAATAGTCAACAACAGCATATTTGGCTCAGTCGAGGAAGATAAATCTATAGTAATGGACAACTTAGGCTTTGGGACTAGGCCACTCTCACGTAAATTTCAGTCAGTCCATTCGGTTACCGAGAACTAATGTTCAAATAAATGAAACTAAATTTGATCTTCAAAATTTGCTACCCATTTTTCTGATCGATTTTTTTTTTTGGTTTCGCTCTATTCGGTTTCGGCCTTTTCGGGTTCGGTTTTCGGTTATCAGTTTTTCTGCCCACCCCCTACCAACTGTACCACTAGAATGCAGAAGAGATTGTCTTTTGTTTTTGAAAATGGATCTTCAAAAATCGTATACTTCTAAAGCCTTATGTTCTAGAGTTGCCATTTGATTTTTAAAATTCATTCATGCAATGTCCGTCAATTTATCTTAGGTTTCTTAGCTTTGGTGGCTTGAACGAATAACACCCATAATCTATACTATTTTGTACTCGAAGGAGGTTAGGTTTTAGTGAATGATGTGTTTTACATCTTAGTGCAGGAGCTATAGAACTTACTTGCCAATGAATCGTGACCGTCAAGCTCATAGAGATGGCGGGGAATTATGTGGTAGTCCAAGCAATCAAATACATGAAGCTGGTCCTGAATTTTAGGGATATTAAAACCGAGTCATAAAGGAGGCCTCCCACGAACTGGACAGTTTTGGCAGTCCGATCGTGCCCCCACGTCATTCTGGCCGTTGGATGTCCTCAGCTCCCACGTGGGCCGAATTATCACTTAGGACGCTTCTCTGGATATCAAAAAGTATTTCTGTGCTTAATTAGGCTAGAATCTGGGATATTAAAACCGAATCAAAAAGGAGGCCTTCCACGAACTGGGCAGTTTTGGCCGTCCGATCGCGCCTCCCACGTCATTCTGGCGTTGGATGATCCTCAACTCCCACGTGGGCTGAATTATGCCTTAGGGACGCTTCTCTGGACATCAAAAAGTCTTTCTGTGCTTAATTAGGCTAGAATATCTATCTATTTCGGCCCGCTCTACTCCACCTTTCGACAACCGGGTCTCCTTGTACGGAACCACCGGATTTTTTTTGAAGAGGACACATGCGGAAACTCCAATGGAAAACGGGTCTCCTTGCTCATTCGGAACCACCAGACGAAAATTTGAGGAGGACACACGATGCGGTGGCAGATTCCAATGTAAATTCGACCACCCAGACAAGACGCACACCTCCCGATCGATTGGACCGCAGGCCGAAATCTAGAGCGGGCATGCAGCAGACTCCAATCGAGATTCGACCGACCGAGACCAAATGCACACCTCTCGATCTGTTCGAACGTAGGCCAGAATCTAGAGCGGCCATCGATCTCTCTGCGGATGCGGTACATATCCTGCCCTCGCCTCCCCATTTATGGCGATACGATGCGCTGGTCTGGGCAGTTTTGGCCATCCGATCGCGCCCCATGTCATTCTGGCCGTTGGATGATCCTCAGCTCCCGCGTAGGCCGAATTATCCCTTAGGGACGCTTCTCTGGACATCAAAAAGTCTTTCTGTGCTTAATTGGGCTGGAATGTCTATCTATTTCGGCCCGCTCTACTCCACCTTTCGACAACCAGGTCTCCTCGTACCGAACCACCGGATTTTTTTTGAAGAGGACACATACGACAGCAGACTCCAATGGAAAACGGGTCTCCTTGCTCATCCGGAACCACCAGACAAAAATTTGAAGAGGACACACAATGCGGTGGCAGACTCCAATGTAAATTCGACCACCCAGACAAGACGCACACCTCCCGATCGATTGGACCGCAGGCCGAAATCTAGAGCGGGCATGCAGCAGACTCCAATCGAGTTTCGATCGACCGAGACCAGATGCACACCTCTCGATCTGTTCGAACGCAAGCCAGAATCTGGAGCGGCCATCGATCTCTCATGCGTATGCGGTACGGATCCTGCCTTGCCTTCCCATTCATGGCGATCTGATTTGCCGATCTTAATTGATCTTTATGACCGTGTTATTTTTTCAGTTCTTACAAATCCCTAATGGCAGCCATGGTGCACAAATTGATGGCGGCAAATGATTATGGTACGTTACTACACTGCCACTACACTGCCTACATGTCCTATAAAATCTCTTGCCTCAGTTTCCGCCCATGCTACTCCCACTCAATAGCAGATTCCAGGTCTAATGGTGGTCTGGTAGGTCGATTCTATTTCCAAACGAAATACCCATCTTCTTCAGATAACAATTGTCATCTTTCCTAAATCAGAAATATATTTCTCTGTCCAGGTCTAATGGTAGTCTGATAGGTCTAATGGTGGACTGATAGGTTGATTCTATTTCTGCTTGTTCTAGCTCAGCTGCTTACATTCTATTGCTTCCTGGTGATTGGTCGAATTTTCATCTGGTTGGTTTTGTTGGACTCGGTATTACCAATGGTTGCTGGACAGGTGAGTTCCTCAATTACATCACTAATTTCACTTAATAGTATACGCCTTATTAGGATAAATGTTTACCATTGCTATACTTATATCCATGTCACTTGCACCATTGTAAATTGTCTAAGGTCGATCACGGTGACAGGGCGGGAAATCTGCTCCGAACTCTGCGCCACTGCTGTTTGTTTCCATAGGGCTCGGATTTGGCCCGTTTGAGTTGATTTTTACACCGTTTTGGCTGATTTCTTCAGCATTAAACTGGTGTGCTTCTTTTGCAACTCAAAGGTACTGATTCTAAAATTATGACAGTATATATAAATTACTTCTTATTTTTGTGTGTCAGTGAAATAGTTAATCAAGGCATATCCAGAACAATATCTTCATTTCCATTTTGACGCGATCTTACTTTTTGGAAATCTTGGCATGTCTCTTTGGTTCTATGATGTAGTTAAGGATGTATTTTACAGTATTACACATGCGTCATTCCTTTCCCACTATAATGATTCACGATTTTTGTATTCAGTTTCTTTCTCATCTTTGAAGTCATCATTTGTGAAAAAAACAATCAGAATAGAAGAACAGTATTAAGGATTACAAAAATTAATGATTCTAAAAATAATTTGAACAATGTAGAACATTCACATATCACACCTATTCTCTCTTTGTTGACTCTCCATGCTATCCTTCCAATAAACCACTAATAAACCTCTGAAGAATTTTAGCTTAAAATGCAAATGAATTTCACCATATAGGGGTACATGCAAGTTGCTCTTATAAGAGCATACATTATGAAATATAGTCCAAAACATGACTCGATACTTTGGAACATGTTATCGAATATATTTTCATCAATTCATAACAATCTATTCTCCTAATGGACGGGCGCGGCAACGCGCGCCTACATGATCTAGTACTAATGAAAGACTTCAATTACACCGAGATGAAAAGGAAGAAAAAGGAAAATGAATTTCTTCATTGATAGTAACACTAGTGAAAAAGGGCCTATAGTCCTGGTTCATAAGGGCCATTGGTCCCGATTTTTGAACCGGGACCAATAACTCGGGACTAATGCTGGTCCTGGTTCGGGCACGAACCGGGACCAATGGGTCTCCACGTGGGCGCGCGCACAACGAGGGGGTGGATCATTGGTCCCGGTTCGTGGCACAAACCGGAACCAATGGGACTCCATGTGGACGCGCGCGTAACGAGGGGGGTGGATCCTTGGTCCCAGTTCGTGGCACGAACCGGGATCGTTGGTCTCTGTATTTCGGGCTATTTTTGTACCGCTGCAGGGTTTTGTTTTTTTACCATTTATTTATTTGGTGTTTTGTATTCAATTTAATGGTACTACATATATACAGCAATAATGAAACCAAGATATATATATATATATATATTACACATCATGGTCACGAATATATTATACACCGTCTCATCCGTCGTGCTTGGTCGAAACATATTAATTACAAAGGGTACTCACACGAATTTGATCTAATTTACATCTTCTTTTTTACACTTCACCATTCCAAATGAATCGGGTAATAGTATTCTTCTTTCGGATCTATGACTTGTTCTAATAAGAATCCGGCAATTTCCTTTTAAATTGCTTGCACGCGTTCTTGTGATAGAAGACCGTCCCGCATCCGTTCGATCTAATTTAAAGAAGGGGATCAATATATATGAATGAAACTAAACACAATTGGTGGTAATAAAATAAAGTTGTGATTATTGTTTATCGCACTTCAATTTTTCCGATGTTCTGGTCTGCGCCTTTCTCTTTCATCGTCTGGCGAATGAACTCACAGACATAGTATCCACCAAAGGCTACCTTTCCACTATAGGGACCCTTCGAGGTGGGTACTGGCGCCTTTACACAACTAGCGGGGCTTGTTCGTCTACTGTACCAAAGTTAGCAGGCCAGCGCATGGCGGTACCTAAGTTGCCTGAAATTACCGCGTTTCGAAAAGTTTAGCCGCCAACTACTGAGAGGGGCCATTTCGAGGCAAACTCATCTCACCCCTGCCAAATACAAACATTCCGTTAAACCGCCCCGTGAAGTAGACGGTCGAGACCCACATGTCGGTTATCTGTCCGTGACGCGGGCGCCAACACGATAACATCTTAGGCAAATCGAGCAGCTAAGTGGATTGGATGCGTTGACCAATTTCACAAATCCATTCCCAGCTTTCCCCTAGCACCGGCGGCGTCAGAATCCACCCTCCAGGCAGGACGATCCCTTCGGACATTTGACATCCGGGGCCCAGTTGCTGCGCCCAGTCGCTGATACCGAGCTTCAATGGCGCATGCCGTAGCCGCCGTTGCGAGGCTCTAGCCCGCCTCCGCCGCCGACGAGCCGAGCAGCTCGGAGGATGGCAGATCCTACTATCAAGAAAGAAGAAGTTTTGTCTACAAGCTGGTGATCTACCCTTCTCTTTGCTATTCGCACTAGTTAGAACTGCTAGCTAGCTACTGAACCTCAAATTGTTTGTTAGCCCATCGCTGATAAACATATTTTGTCTACAGTTTTCTGTCAAGTGGGATCTGCGCAGACCCCCTTTACCTGGTTACGGTAGTCCTCTATAGGTACGACTCTAAGGGCAACAGGTATGGACACCATTGTTTCACGATGGAAGAAGCGCCTGCACAGATCTGCACTATATCTAGTATGGTTGCTGCTCTACCTAATCATGTTGAATTATGGCCGAAGCAGACTGCAAAGTTCAGCTTCATGGATGAACGTGGCATCATGGTTCCTATAACGTGTGATAGTCAACTAATTGGGTTGATGAAAAGGTATGCTTCGGCTGCCATGTTTGAGCTGAAATGTGATGTACTGGATGTGGAAGCTGCTGCAACTGGGAGTCGCCCTTCTATTCTTGGACAGGGTGGTTGCTCGAACCGAATTAGCTCCTGGTAAGCAAAAGTCTCTTGGGGTTCGCATATTTGTACTGAATTGTAATTTTTGTTTTATTTACTCTGTAGATATTGGGCAATTATGCAACAGTCTTGTTTCTTTGACAGGAAGCGTCGCAAGGTTAGAAACATGACTGCCGGGTCAGTCATTTTGCTGCCCGAAGAAATTAAAAACGAGTGGAAAGATGTCATTTTACTGCCTGAAGAAATTAAAAACGAGTGGAAAGATGATGCTAGACACGATTCTGGTGCCCATTGTCCCGACGATGCAGAGTACGTGAAGCTAAGAAAATTGGCACCGAGGAAGAGGAAGAAGGCAAGAATGAAGAAGCCATTGGATGTGAAGGCTTTGCACCCAGGCTACGGAAGAAGGCTACTGGCAATGAAGATGCATAGTAATGTGTTGAACTTGAACCTATAAATGTAATTCTGTTAAATTCTGATCGCTCTATGTGTGGCACGTTGTTGGGTGAAACAATCTACCCACGTTCTCTGAGTAAAATGTACCGCGACTTAGGGTTTGGAAACGCTCGAGTCAGTAGTTGAATCCGAAATTGTGATTGTGCCACTGCTATCTGAAAACAATGATCCACCGGTTCCACGATTGCTGAGGGGCAGGAGGTCTCCAAATACGACGGAATGTAAGTGGCCCATAAATAAATTATTTAAGCTGCCACACTCCACGAAGCAGCAACTTATTTCAGATGCTGTACAACGACGTGGCAACATAAACAACAATGTTCTCACCGATAATGCCCAGATGAGGAGGAAATGGGTACCACTTTCTGGCCTAGTCTTGAGCCCGTCTATCTCACCGCTTCTCTGCTCCTGCATCCTCTGCATCTGGTGAAGCTCCCGGATCTCCAGTAACAGGGTGTACGTGCTTCCACTTTATAAATTGTGGTTGTGCCATTTGCGTGCGGCACAATCGACGTAGATTACGTTTAAACAAACCACCAGTGTCAGAATACACTAGTAGAAAAGGTGTCTTTGGTCCACGGTTATGTTCCCAATCCGGGACAGAGATCTAAATCGAGGCAGAAATTGATCTAAATCACAAATTCTTCCACAAATTAATGCGGGGTCAGAGCAATTTTTTTCTCCCTGGAATCCGGGACCAATAGTTCAGACTGCTAGGTCAACAAGTACAAACATTACAACTTAAAAAGGCACGGAGCTTAAGCTAAATAGAACTAGTTATCACACATCTCCTTGATCTTCCTAATCTTGGCCCGATGCGCATCTTCCTGCGAGAGCAAGGATCAAATTGTCTGCTCCTTCCTTTTAGCATCTTCCTTGCACAGCTTCAATTGTTTCTCTGCATTTTTCCTCATGCACTTGTCAATACTCGTAGTTGTGTACTGCAGGACTTTGGCCTAGTGGAGATCGTTCCTTGCTTGAGTTAGTTCTTGCTCTGCTTTAGCCTTCAGGGCCAACGCCGCGTCCCTCTCCTTCTCGACTTTGATAACCTTGTCTTGCACCCACCTGAGATCTCGCTTATGCTTGGTCGTGTCAACTGGTTCCCATAGCTTCATCTCAACACTGTCAAGAAGTGAGCTGAATACGGATTCTTTCAACTCGACAGTCATTTCGCATAGTTTGTCCAGCGTTTTCTGCATCGATTTGGGCCACTCTGGATCTACCCATTTGACAACACCGCAACTTCCGCCTTGCATCATTGCACGATGTCCTTGACACCGTAGAAACCTCCTACCTACGTTTCGTCCTTCGAAGGCTACAAATTTAGTGGGCATATATCCATGTTACATACTAGAGGACTGTCTTCATCCTCTAAACCGTGATAGTCGGAGTCATACATCGTCTGGTTGGCCTAACACATCATACGCGCATGAGTAAACAGATTAGATCTAGCTCAAAAATAGATAACTGGCCACAGATGATAGAAATAGAGATGAGATGACTCACATCAAAATCACCGTCCCTGTCGTCACGACGCGTCTCCTTGCCGTCTCCCCTTGAACCCATGGCGAGAGGGGTGGGGGGGGCTGCCGGAGAGGGGATTGGGATGGAGGCGCCATCGGCTAGCGGCTACGGCAAGATGGGAGTCAAGTGGGGAAAGTGGCTTCGAGGGTAAGGAAGAGAAGTACGGGGAGGAAGAGAAGTAATGGGGACGTGACACTGGGATGTGGCCCACTGAACTCGTGAGACGTGACACTCGAAACAGGGGAGCGCCCGGTGTTCCCAGTTTGTCCAAAGCAAGCGTGGCCAATCATGCCGCAGAACAGCCCACTCACGGATCGCTCTTACGAACACCATCCCAATCATCCAAGCGCCCCAATCGAACGGTATGTAACAATCGTCAAGCAGAACAACTGTGTTCGGGCGTGCCTTCTAGAAGACTTGGTCTAACGGCTACCCATGCAATGACACTGGGTGTGGTTCATGAAAAGAATAGACATGCAATGACATCGGTGGATCCATGCGTGGTTTATGGAAGTAACAGACATGCAATGACTCTAGCTATGGTTAATGAAAAGAACACGCATGCAATGACACTGGGTGTGGTTCATGAAAGGAACACACATGCAATGACACTGGTGGATCCTTATGTGGTTCATGAAAAGAACAGACAGGCAATGACACTAGTGGATCCTTATGTGGTTTGTTTAGAAGAACACACATGCAATGACACTAGGTGTGGTTCATGAGAAGAACACACACGCAATGACACTAGTGGATCTTTATGTGGTTTCTTTAGAGGAACAGACATGCAATGACACCGGTGGATCCACATGTGGTTTATGGAAGTAAAAGACATGCAATGACACTGGTAGATCCTTATGTGGTTCATGAAAATAACAGACATGCAGTGAAACTGGGTGTGGTTCATGAAAAGAACAGACATGCACTAACACTGGGTGTGGTTCATGAAAAGAACAGACATGCAATGACACTGGTGGGCCCATCCTTATGTGGTTCATGAAAAGAACAGACACGCAGTGACACTGGTGGATCCTTATGTGGTTTGTTTAGAAGAACACACATGCAATGACACCGGTGGATTCACATGTGGTTTATGGAAGTAAAAGACATGCAATGACACTGGTAGATCCTTATGTGGTTCATGAAAAGAAGAGACATGCAGTGAAACTGGGTGTGGTTCATGAATAGAACAGACATGCACTGACACTGGGTGTGGTTCATGAAAAGAACAGACATGCAATGACACTGGTGGGCCCATCCTTATGTGGTTCATGAAAAGAACAGACATGCAATGACACTGGTGGATCCTTATGTGGTTTGTTTAGAAGAACACACATGCAATGACACTGGGTGTGGTTCATGAAAAGAACACACACGCAATGACACTAGTGGATCCTTATGTGGTTTGTTTAGAGGAACGGACATGCAATGACACCGTGGATCCACGTGTGGTTCATGAGAAGAACACACATCCAATGACTCTGGTAGATCCTTATGTGCTTCATGAAAAGAACTGACATGCAGTGACACCGGGTGTGGTTCATGAAAAGAACAGACATGCACTGACACTAGGAGTGGTTCATGAAAAGAACAGACATGCAATGCCACTGGTGGATCCTTATGTGGTTTATGGAAGGCACAAACATGCAATCACACTAGGTGAATCCATACGTGGTTTGTGGAAGTAACACACATGCAATGACACTGGGTGTGGTTCATGAAAAGAACAGACATGCAATGACACTAGTGGAACCTTATGTGGTTTGTTTAGAGGAACGGACATGCAATGACTCTAGCCATGGTTCATGAAAAGAACAGACATGCAATGACACCGGGTGTGGTTCATGAAAAGAACAGACATGCAATGACTTATGTGGTTTGTTTAGAAGAACACACATGCAATGACACTAGGTGTGGTTCATGAAAAGAATAAATAGGCAATGACACTGGTGGATCCTTATATGGTTTGTTTAGAAGAACACGCATGCAATGACACTGGGCGTGGTTCATGAAAGGAACAGACACGCAATGACACTAGTGGATCCTTATGTGGTTTGTTTAGAGGAACAGACGTGCAATCATACTAGGTGGATCCATATGTGGTTTATGGAAGTAAAAGACATGCAATGACTCTAGCTGTGATTCATGAAAAGAACAGACATGCAAGACACTGGTGGATCCTTATGTGGTTCATGAAAAGAACAGACAGGCAATGACACTGGTGGATCCTTATGTGGTTTGTTTGGAAGAACACACATGCAATGATACTGAGTGTGGTTCATGAGAATA